>CM060705.1:154117978-154717978 GCA_030686995.1 Artemisia argyi
GGTTAAGGGGGGAAGGGGGGGGGGGGGCATGGTTATTGAGTGGGAAGACGCGTTATCCAACCCACATCACAGTTGGTCTAAATTCATGAAAAATAATACATCTTATTATTTATACTTCTACTTATGCATGTCAATTATCTAACACTGAGTGTGAAAGTTTTTTTTTTTTTTTTTTTTTTTTTTTTTTTTTTTTTTTTTTCGAGAGTCTATAAATGATTATCAAATAAAAATGGAAGGATAAATAAAGAAATAAAAAATAAGAAATAGAATATATAGGTTGTATTTAGTTAGAGGTAAACACTCATATTTTTCACAAAATGCTTTGTATAAAACAAAGAAAGCGTAAATTGTGTTCAAATCGCTTTGTTTCTAAAAAAATTTCCATAAACAAAAATCTCTTGTTCTTAATTTAGAGCATCCGCAATGGGGTACTTGAGCAAAAACTTTTTACTATTTGAAAAAGCTTTTTACCATTGCATTGAATGACTTTTTAAAATATTTAGAAGAGTGACTTGGCTAGTGCCAAATGGTTGAAGGGAATAGCTTTTTACCTGCAAATATTGTAATAAATGCATCAAGTCATCACAACTTTGACATTTATCGTCATAAATGCATCAAATCATTTATCGTCATAGATGCTCTTAAGAAGGAAAATTACAAAATAAATTTTAGTTGTTTTACTGTTTTCCTTTGTAACCCAAAAACACTATCATATTCTTCAAAATAGAAAATACAAACATCAATTAAACACATTTTTTATATTTTCAAGTGTTTTGTGAAAATAAATTTTTTAAAATTAAAAAAAAATAATTTTTTCTCCAACTAAACACACCTGTAAAGTAAAGTAAAGTAACTTCCAATACCGTCTTCCACGGGTTATGGGTCACAATGCGGTCTTTCACGATGTATGGGAGAGGTTGAGACGTAGACAAGTTTACCCCTACCTAAAATAGAGATGTTGCTTCCGATTTTTTAAATTCATAAAAACTTGTTTTGGTGTCACTATACATGATGAAAGAATGATTACATAATTATCTTTTGGAAACAATAGATGTGCAATGTGTGAACCTACATGCAAAACAGTGATACTAACTTTTGTAATTCGTATTTACATTGATCATTTTAACTTTGTCAAGGATCATATTTAAATTATAAAATTACTGATAAGTACTTTTTTACAGTATTATTTACTGTATTTAACTAAATGGCTAATAAAGCCTTAGACAATACTTGACTTCATCAACAGTGTGTGGGGGCTGGCTTTAGTACAACTGTGAGAAACACAGGAAAACAGACCAACTATCAATGGTCTTCCCATGAGTTGTCACTAATTTTTGAAAGATGAAATTGATTTAACTATTTAATGGTTAATGCTTACAGTAGTACTACGTATTTTATACGTATAGTAGTATTTTTTTTGTTTATTGCTTTGATATCATAAGAAAAACTAGTCAAATTATGTACAGGTTTTAACAGGTCATGCACTAAAGTGCTTTAATCATGGAACTTTAAAAAGAGTAAAGCAAATATTTTTAAATGATGTCACTCATTCACTTTTACTTTTTACATACAGTAAATTAGTGATTACATCATCCGTATAAGTTTCAAACTTAAACGTTCACAAATGAAAAGCCATACAACATTACAACTTGTGAGTTATGTTAGATATGATAGTTGACCCCGAACTTGGGTTTGGGCCAACTACCCTATCTAACAAGTTATAGAATCAAAAGTTTATAGAGTTCGATCACAAAAATAGATAAATTGGCAAACAACGTCAATTTTAACTTATAAAAATGGATGGGTTTTCGAGTATTTGTGAAGGCGAGTTTTCGACTGGGATGTACATGGTCTAAGTGGGATATCCCGTAATTGTTTTCAACCATCTTCTCAACCACCATCAAAATGTGTAACTAGTTAGATTTGAACACACATTTTTGTGATATCCCATGGTTGTTTCAATTTTAACTTAGATACCCTAGACTTTGTAGTCAATAAGTTGATGGCCAAAATAATGGCAGTAGGCAATTATTAGTGGGGCACAAACATGCGAAAAATAATTGAAATATGATACGTACATTGATACTGTATTGGTCCCGTTAAGTAACTTATGTCAAAAACTAAAACAAATGGTCCAACAAGGCTAGATTGAAAATGAGTTAAGCACTACATGTCTACATCCCCTAAAGTGGTCCTCTAGTACAATTTGAAGTTTTGAGCACGAAATCTAGTTAAAACTGGGCCAGATCAAGATCAAGAGGAATTACTTATTAAAAAAACAAAATTTCTTTTTAAACACATTTTGACATTGTTCCAACACATTTTTTAGAGGATGTACATTCACAAGGTATTATGTGCATACCGTTAAGACTAAGTGTGAGTTCGCAGTTATTTTTGTGCTTTCTTTAGTTTCAGGGACGGAACTTGAACACTGTTGGTGGGGGCCAACTTAAAAATCATTTATTTTAGGGGCTGATATACACTACGCTAAAATTTTTGTATTAAAAATGATTCAAACTATATATAAAAAAGTATAAAATGTACATAGGGTCAAAAATTTTGAGGGGGCCGCAACCCCCTCAGTCCCTTCTAAGTTTCGTCCATTTTTAGTTTTAACTTCCTTAAAATTAAATTATCTTCAACCGTGTGCTCTAAATAATTTTTTTTCCCTCCATATTTAAACAATGAATGACACAAAATCATCTCAGCTGTAACCATGTTCTATATTTAACAGCGGAGAACTTACACATGAACCTCATTGGTAATGACTATAACACTAAGTGGGTGTTTCGTTGTTAAAGGGAATCACTATGGTAATAAGAATGATAATAAGCTTTGAAACCTATATTTGTGGTTTTGATACCCAGTTTCTAGTATTAAACCCAATAACCAAACATTATCTATTGAAAATGAAAGTATTTTTTTTATTTTTATTTATTTATTTATTTATTATTAATTTTTAACCCTTAAACCAAATGCAACTTATAAATCAAATACAACACTTGAGCTCTAACATCTTGATTCTTGACCCAACACTTCACTTGAACAACTTGGCTTAATAGCTTGACTTGAAACATTTCACAACACTTAAGAATTGGGATACTAATTAGTAATGTGATAATCTATTAGACTGCCCGTAATAGGGTATATTTGGAAGCGTCCCACAACCTATGTGGCACCAACAAGACCCATTCCCGCCATTACTCTCTGCCTTCTAGATACGTCTCTCATGCAAAAGATGAATAATTCAGTCATTTAGACTCGGTTTTCCCTTTTGTTGTGTGTGAGTGTGTTTTATTAAATTGTTTTATGGGTATATTTGTGTTTGTGGTATTGTTTTTATGATGACATCGATCGCCTTATTACACTAACATATTGAAAAGATCATAATGAGTTGGCGCTAATATGAAAGTGAATCCGAGGGCACCATTACACTTGCGCCTTTAAAATCTATGTCGGCTCATATCCATGTTGATATGAACGGGTCCCACAATATTACTAACCAGTTATTCAATCTGTTGTTTGGTCATAGCATCACTTGTACCACAAGCAATATATAGCTGCAAACCTGATCACTCTCCATCACTATTGACTATTCCAAATCAAGCCATTAATCTACTTTTCTGTCACAATTTTCATCTTTACTATTCTTCTGTCACACAATACAATTTTATTTGTTTTGTAGGGGTCCTTTCATCCTCACTTTCCTCATATATATTTGCATCCAAATATATCTATGTTCACTTGTAAAGAACCTTGCTTTCTAAACCAAAAATCACTCACTAACAAATTGTCATCATATTCACTTTTCCCTCAAAAGGAATGGCATCAAGATTATTCTTTAGTTTTGCTATGATCATGGTCCATATTTTGAGTGTGACTTGTAGGCATTTGGCTCCAACTCATGTCATTTCTACTCCTATATCTCCACATCAAGGTCAGTATCTAGTACAAGATTTTTTCATGACACTAGTTTGAGTAAGGTTACATGTTTACTAGATGTGATTCATTAGCGTTTTTAGTCGTCTTTTCTTATGTTGTAAGTGTGAAATATTTAAATGACAATATGTTTGTCATGCATGAATCACTTTTTTGTTTAGTATAAATATGTAATCTCCATGTGCATATATACAAAATATTCAAAACTTTCCCAACAAGTTCTCATATCAAATATCAAAGAATTTTAAGGGTCCAACATCTTTTGAGCCAACAAAATGTAAGGCAAATGCATTATATTCCATCTTTCATAATCTTATATTCTTATTGTAATCTTATGACCACCAGGCATAGAAGAACATAATCCTAAGTTGGAACAATTGACAATGTCCTCAGAACAGGTATGTACATGTCTTGTTTTCTCAAAAACCACTTTTGACTGATGGGTGTGTTTCATTATATCATAAGTTATTACTAAAATGTTGGATTGTTGTTTTTTTAAGGTTATGAAGAGAATGGGATCAAGCCCACCAAGGTGTGAACACAAGTGCTATGGATGCAGTCCATGTGAAGCAACACAAGTGCCAACCACTAGAGATGTTACAATCCAGTACTCAAACTATGAGCCAGAGGGTTGGAAATGCAAGTGTGGGCCAGCCTTCTATAGCCCATGAGGGTTGGATATTTGACTTTTGGTTGTTATTGAACAGTATTAGACTGAATATTTTTAGTGTAGGTAGTAGAAATGCAGGATATTGGTCTTTGTTAAAGTTTGAGAGTTATATGTGTAAACTTGGTACATTTATTAGCTAAATAGCTAATGTAACAATGGAATTTTGTTTTGGTGGGTGTTTGTGTATTCTCATTATTTAGTACTCTTGTGTTATCGTAATGTAATAATGGTATAAGTTGAACTTCACAAAATGGGTCATATTTCGTGTACGCACCAGTCTACTTCACGTAATGTTTATCGTGATTATTGGTAATGGATAATCTAGCACATCTAAGAATTAATCTTTTTCAAATCGAGAAACATTGGATATTTCTTCTCTAGTTAAAACAAAAGCTATGATAACGTGGTTAGGTGTCAAAACTAGATATATCAAATGATTGTAGGTTTAAGCATAAATGAGACAAGTAACGATTATGTGATTTGTATACGATAGAGTGAAATGGTTTGTGAAATATGGAGTTTTGTCATAAAAAGTGGCTCGAGTGCGGTGTTACTCTTTAGTCCTTAGGGCATCCACTATGATGAACCTATAGATCGTTTAAAACTCCAATTTATAAACATTTTCAAATTATAAACCTATTTCCGCTATGAATAAGCATATTCATAAACATTTTCATATCATAAAACACATTTAACACTTTCAAAATACTTAAACTTATCTTCAAAATCCTAGACTTATCCATGACACATAAACTTGGAATATACATCCAATATGGTTTTTACATTTTTAGACATTTTCATCTTTATAAACCTTTTTTATAAATAACCTATAGTAGATGCTAATCCATAATTGGCATCTCATATGGACCACTTGTATAATTTTTGATCAAACCCATGAACATTAACCGTGTGAGGCCCATAGGTAACAACTTATAAATTTGTGTTCGGTTTTCCAGTGTTGCTAACAGATTTCTTTTCTTCAATGGCGATTTCTGCTCTTCTAGTATGTCCACGTTTCTATTGTAAAAATTTGCATGCATCTATGAATTTCGATAAATTTGAATCAGAAACTAAATGCTATATCATCGATGTGATCTACAATCTATCTAACAATGATTTTTAATGATCGATTTTAACGTTATATATTTCAAGCCATACGATTAATTATGATGTTATATCTATCGTAAATAATGCTTGTTTGTGTCACATATATACATGATACGTGTAGTCATCATGTCTATAATGTTTACGCGAAAGTGATTATTTTATATATTATTAGGCTTTTGAAGCCGCTTGTTTAGTGCTCCGTAGTCACCAAATTCCGGTTATTGAGTTATTTAAATATTTTTAATATACATAAACAGAAAACTGATCATTGAAAGTAGTAAATCCGGAATCTGTTTCATACAGCTGGTTTTGTTACAACTAGTTATAAGGATCATCCTATATCACATAATTGCTTTGAAAACAAAATGCCAGCTGTCCCATTGGACCATCATCATTTAGCGTGGCTTATTAGTTTATGAGAACGCGACAAGGGTAAGTCTATTGTTTGGGTAAGCTTATTAGCTTAGGCTTTTGGCTTATTTAAGCCATTTATTGTAAGCTCATTTCTACTAGCTTTCTGATGGGGATTAGGCTTATTTGTGGGTTGGTGCTTTAAATTACTATAAGCCCATAGTGCATAAGCTAATCAAAACACTTTGAATATAGCTCATGAGCTTATAGAATATAAGTTGATCCAAACGGCTAAACACTCAAAGATAGTTTATGAGCTTATAGTAAATAAGCTATAACCTGCTTATTGTAAATGTCCACAGGTCCATTTTTATAATGAGAGATTATGCTTCAAATCACTTTAGTGTAATGTCTTTAGATATGTTACATCGGTAGCCTGACTTACGTAGGCATGAGTTAATGGATTTTATAAATGTCATGTTTACAGGATGCCACCCCTTTTGTGAAAAACATTCTTCTTTTGGACTCTGAAGGAAAGCGTGTAGCAGTCAAGTATTTTTCAGATGATTGGCCGACTAATAGTGCAAAGTTAGCTTTTGAAAAATTTGTGTTTACTAAAACTCAGAAGACAAATGCTCGGACTGAAGGTTGGCATTTTTAATTTCCATAAATGTTTTATAACGTCTGCCAACATGATGTGATATCTGTTTGTTGATATATGTATCTGCAGCGGAGATAGCAATGTTTGAGAATAACATTGTGGTGTATAGATTCATACAAGATTTACACTTCTTTGTAACCGGTGGAGATGATGAAAATGAATTAGCTCTTGCAGCCGTCCTTCAAGGCTTTTATGACGCCGTTACCCTTCTCCTCAGGTTATTGAGTAGCTGTTTTTATTGTTAATTGTTAAAGTTGTTAAAAAATGTCGATTATATAACCATTTCAAGTTCCTGATGCAGGGGTAATGTTGAACAAAGAGAGGCACTTGAAAACTTGGATCTGATCTATTTATGTCTTGATGAGATTGTTGATGGAGGGTACGCAAATAAATTTTCAATTTTTTTTTCATTCTGATTTCAGTTTGCAGCTATTTATCTCACGCTTTAGATTTCTCAAGTATTGTTAAGTGCATGTTATAATAATTAACTATCAATTTGCTGTTAAATGGGTTAACCAACATTTATTGGCTATGCAGGTCACCTAATTGGTCATTTCTTGCTAGCCAACCACTGAATTTAATATTGTGTCATATTTCAGTGACATATATAGCAAAAAAAATGATAGTATAATGACTTGCATAACAAAAAAGTTGTCAAATTACGCTATACCATGTACTGAAGTAACCCAATCCTTTTACAAGCCTGGTTGCTTATAATTAGAAAGTGTCAGCAAGTTTGTTAGTTAAGTACAACGTATTAGGTAATTTGTAAGATGAAGCGACCAATAAGATGCCGACTCTAGCAGATTATAAATAACCTGTACTGTTATAGATAGATCTTTGCTCCGAAAGGATACAATTTTTTTTTTTTTTTTTAATGAATATCCTGTACTGTTATAATACTCCATCTTTGGATTCTTTGCACATATTATGGCTCTCAAATGTTACAATTACTATCCTTAAATAGAGTGATAGAACCAAATTTATCTGGAATTTGAACATGCGTCATAATCAAGATTGTTCACTTGGATTATTGCGCAGAATGATTCTCGAAACAGATGGTAATATGATTGCTGCAAAAGTAGCAACTCACAGTATAGATGAAGGATCTCCCTTATCAGAACAGGTGAATGCAAATCATAATCTTTTACTTTGGTCCAAGTTATGCTCTGAACTATGTCAAGTCTTAACATTATAACTGAACCCGCACGAAAGTTTTAACAATTTTAATTTAAGATGTAGTAAATTGTGGAAAAATCTTAAACTAAAAATTACCTACTTTGTCCTGTCCTCGTTTCAAATCCACGGGTCAATTTAACATTCAACGCACAATCTAGCTTTTATTTTAATTAGTTACAATATTCTAATAGATCGTTCTTCACTTCAATTAGCTGTATGCAACTCTTTTCAATGGAGTAGTTACATATATTGTTTCTTTCTCTGTCATTGTTTGCTATACGTTGATAACTACTATAATGTATATTTTTTTCCATTTCATTAGCAAATCCGAAACATGCTTTTTTTTCTTCTTATTTTTGCAGACTATCACCCAAGCTTGGGCAGCAGCTCGTGAACACCTGACACGATCGCTTCTAAGATAATTCATTCTTCATTTACATAATTTACTTCGTATGACTTGGACCTACTTTCAAATACAATCTGTTGCTTATGTGTCCTAATTAATTCAATAAAGCTCGTTATTTATTTGAAACTGAGACTTGATGCTTAGTGAAAACATGGAAGAAGTTTTTATCAAGAAATACTTACTTGCCTTTTACAATTTATCGTTATTGCCTTACTGGTTTCTCTACCCTTTGGCGTTGGGCTGTGAGTTTATGTTGTGAATGTGGGCATGTATATGTATTCGTCAATGGCATGTGAATCGCCTAAAGGCCTAGGGAAGAAAAACTGGGTCCGATAAACCGTTACTCATAAATGTATTTACGTATAAACATCGTAATCATGGATACTAATCATGTTTCAAGATTCGCCGAAAAGTTGCTATGTTCTAAAATTCCAGTCGTTAGCTTAAACATGTTGGCATTGACAAACTTGTAACTTATAATAATTTCTAATTTAGTTGGATTAGAATTCAAACATTACATCAAATTTCCAAAACTTGTCAAACCTTTTGAATCATATCTTGGATTTTACAAAATACAGAAACATCTACTTTGACTATACTTGTAAAATCTTCTCTTAAATATCCTTTTAATCAACACTTGAAAACCAAAGGAAGTTTCTTCAACTCACTACGTATGTAATAAGTAGGTTAATAAATTTCATAATTTAATGGATACATCAGAAGAAGTTAAGAATATTGACTCAAACTTATTAATAAGTTATACAATTTGACCATGTTGCTCTATTACATATGTTTTTACTTTTGTTTTTAAGAATAATATACTACGAGTGAACGCGCAAAGTGACGATTTGTAGCGGCAAATAATTATATTTGCAAACATGTGGTTTTAGTGTGACCTTGCGGGTTTAATTTGTAGTTATTGCGAAAAAAAAAGTTTGAGTTAAAAATAAAAATATAAAAGTTTGATGATTAAACAATATTTGAACTATTAAATTAGTGGTAGATGTTTTTACCATTTTTAATTCGTGCTCTGTATATAATATACAATGTAAGTTAATTATTTAAGGGGTATTTTAGAGAATAAACTTTACTATTTTTAAGAAATTTTAAGTTTTCAATATTGGACAAATTTGTTGAAGAGATTTGTTACGCAAAGTTTTTTGAAACGTATAAAGGAGTGTTTGATCTTGATTTATGGAAGTGGATTATGTGATTGTTTTCGAGTTAGTTACATAATCAATTATTGTTTTGGTATAATAAAACACACTCTAAATGATATGATTATTACATGTCAAATTGTCGGTTTCATAGTAAACTGGCTAAACTGCAAAGAAACTATGATTATGATTATCTTGGGTCACGTCTACACTAAAATCGTACGTAATTAAAACTTGTCAACAGGGCGGAGCCAGAAAGTTTTGTTCGAGCAGACACATATTGATAAATTCTAAAAACTACATTATGAATTACTTCTTCCGTCTCAAAATTATTGTCATGAGACAAATTTACAAAGTTTAATAAAAGTGAGACTAATATAAATCTAAACAACTCAAATGGAATATTCCACAATTAAATTCTCTGACAATTATTTTGAGATATCTCAAAATGAAATGTGAAAAATAATTTTGAGACGGAGAGAGTAATTCTTAGAGGGGACAAATTATAAAAAAACCAAACATTTAGAAAAAATTAAACTACACAAATTATAAAAAAACCAAACATTTAGAAAAAATTAAACTACAATATTTTTCGCTAGGAGGGCACATGCCCCATTCTGTCTCTGCCCATGCTTGTCAAATACATTGCCAACTTTCTCGAGCTCTGGCTCGACTCGATTCCATATATCGACTATCATTAAATTATATTCTTACACATAAAAAGCCTCCATTTTTATGGTAACTGAAGAAGACTTGTAACATATAAAGTCGAGACCACGTGCATTTCATAAAAAAATGTTTTACTTTAGTCAAATTTTAAACTACGCAAGAAAAATATATGTAGTTAACGGGTATCTACATACTCCCCATTGATCTAGGGGTGATCAACGGTCCAAAACCGGACTGGACCAGCCAACACTGGACTGGACCGAATGTGTTCGATCCAGTCTGAGTTGGTCCGGTCCTTCGATCGGTCCGGTACAAGAAGGCATAATAGTCGGGTTTTACGTAAGACCGGATTGGACTGAGACCGGACCGCTGGTCCTTCGGTTCGGTTGGTCTCTCAGTGTCGATTTTGGGTCTGCGATTCTCAACTCTACATTGATCTTGTTTACACATAGACAAACCATTAATAAAAGCGTAAAGCTATACAAATCATGTAAGACTCGAGAACATCACGAGGTGAGTACAATAACCTCAAGCTAAACTCAAATACTTAAGGAACTCAAGTTGATCTTTGATAGTTTACGAGTTGACTCGACTTGATCAAACCTACGGGTGTAAGTGAGACGAGACAACTCGCAAGGTAGTTGACGTTGACTTGATTTGAAGCCGAGCTCGAGCTCTAGCTACCCGAGTAGAATTTCGAGTCGAGATCAAGCTCTATAATCTCAGTGCATAATGCTTGTGATCTTTATCAAGCCTCCGGTCAAATTACACTTTTTATCATTTTGTATATGCATATAATTACTTAATTTCCATGACTATGCAAATAAATACATATACAAAACAAGTTAGCTTATTTTGTCAATCATTCATCGAGTGAGCTCGTACTTAACTCAACTCTCTAGCCCATGTTCTATCATTTTACCGATCTCAACAATATTTGACGCGACTCAACTCTACTGTATGTTAAGATTAGCGTTGGTAACGGTCTGAAAACCGAACCAAACAGACCAAGATCGGACCAAATTGAAGACCGATTTGGCTTAAAACACATAACCAAAATGTTCGGTTCAAGTCCGGGTCAGTCGATTCGGCTCGATTCGTCGGTCCAGTCTGGTCCAACAAAGCATATTGGCTGGTCTTGCGTAAGACTGGACCTGACCAAAGACCGAATATGAGGAAAAGAGCAGACCAAAATATGTTCAGTCCGATCCGGTTGGTCCGGTTTGGTTCAGTTTCTCGGTTCGGTCTGGTCGGGTCTTACACAAAACAACTTTGGGTGAGATTCTGTAACTACCCGGGTCGGGTCAAATAGCTTCAACCAAAGCCCAAAAACAAGTGTGTGTGTGTTTATGTATGTGTGAATGTGTTTTTGGAGGTGATTTATTAACAATAACAATGCCTTTTCCTCCTTTTCATTCTTCTCTCTCCCCAAATCAATCACATTACTAGTATTATTTATTTTTATAAACCTTCTTCATTAATTAAACATCATCATCATCATCATCATCAAATTAACCCTAATCACTTTTCATCCAATTGATCCACCTTCACTTCAACCTCACTCTTCTTCATCATCTCAGCCGGTGACGTGGCAGTCCGGTTCATCTCAATTAACCGATGACGCGTTAATCGGATGTTAATTAGTGTGTTAATTTATAAATAAAGTAGTAATTGAAGAAGAATTTGTGATGGAGCCACGTGTCGGGAATAAGTTTCGGCTAGGGCGGAAGATCGGTAGTGGTTCATTTGGAGAGATCTATTTAGGTCTGATTCATTATTTTTAATTATGATTTTGATTATAATTAAGCTGTGTTGATTATGATGATGTGAATTTTTTTGTTTCTGTAGGGACTAATGTTCAGACTAATGAAGAAGTTGCAATTAAGCTTGTGAGTATTTATTTATTCGAATTTACGGCGTAATTTGTGGTTTTAAATTTCATATTTATCGAGTTTTTGACACTTACGATATGGAATTTGATTAATGAGATAGATGTGAAGTCAACTAATTAGGCGATTCTGAGTATTCGAGACATGATAATTGCTATATTGTGCACATTTATTTAGGTGTACGTAGCTCTTAGGATATGATAAATATGAAAGATGGTGATTTTGAGAATAGAAAAGATGTAGAATGTATACGTGTCGTTTATAATTTTGTTGGTTAAGATTTAAGAATTCGGGATATTGTCGTTGTCGGGGAGTTTCCGCGTTTGATTGATGGCATAACTGTAAAATCAACTATTAGGTGATTAGTATTAGGGGTGGAAACGAGCCGAGCCGAGCCCGAGCCCGCCGGAGCTCGAGCTCGGCTCGTTTATATTTTAGAGAGCTCGAGCTCGAGCTCGGCTCGGTTCGAGCCTTAAGGTTTGAGCTCGAGCTCGGCTCGTGATATAATATATAAAGCTCGAGCTCGGCTCGAGCTCGTTTGTGATGCGACTATGAAAAATAAAGCTTGGCTTCTCGAGCTTCCTTGTTCGAGCTCGTTTATATAGAGCTTGTTTATTTGTCCGTTTATTTGTTTGAGCATGGAGAGGTTAGGTTAAATGTATGAGAATTATAACCTCAGATCTGCATCTTCATCGGTCAAAAAAAAAAGGCAACATAACCCATAACCATTATCAACACCCATCCACTGTCCTAGAACTACAACCAACAACAACACATCCATCTCAATCCTAATCAACTCTCGAAAAAAAAAAAAAAAAAAAAAAAAAAAAAAAAAAGATCTCAGTTTTTCTTTATAAACTCACAGATTCAAGTTAAAGAAAACGCCATCATAGATCTGTAACTATTTAATATCCGACACTTAAAAGAAAGAACAAAACAACTCGTATTTAATTCTATTTTTCATTCGGCTAAAAAAAAAAACATCACGCCTACCCGAGACCATTAAAGATCTTGAAGCTCGTCTTACAACTGAATTTGCTTTGTATTTCATTTTTCATAAGCATGATAAAATAAAGAATATGTTTGAGTTTGTTTATGCGTATGAAATGAAAGGGATAATTTTGGTGGCTGAATTTACAAAGTGTTGTAGGCGTGTGTTTGTTTGCAAGAAGTAGGGTTGCAAATGAGAAAATAATTAGGGATCTCCCTATTTATGTGAAAATATTATAGTTAAATTCTTGGGCCAGCATATAGAGAGGAGATGGGCCTTCGTGTAGGCTTAATCAATTATATCTTAATTTTGTAAAGCTCGTTTAGGGCTCGCGAGCCTTTTCGAGCTTTGTATATAGAGCTCGGGCTCGGGCTCGATTATTAAATGAGCTCTAATATAGGCTCGAGCTCGGGCTCGAGCTCGTTTAGGCTCGGCTCGTTCGAGCTTTTTACCGATCCGATCTCGAGCTTTTCACGAGCGGCTCGGCTCGTTTCCACCCCTAATTAGTATAGCACACATTTATTTAGACGTTTGTAGTCGTTGGGATCTGACAGATATGAATTATGGTGATTTTGAGGACAGACAAGATGTAGAATGTATACGTGTGGTTTAGGATTTAGTTGGGCAGAATTTAGGATGTCGTCATATTTGTCGGAGCTTGTTAACATTTAAGTGATAACTGCTATGTAAACGCAAACATTTATTTAGACGTGCACAGTTGTTGGGATCTGACGGACATTCTTATGGTAATCCCAAGAATAGAATAGATGTAGAATTTATAGGTCTGGTATAAAACTATGGTTGATTGGTGGTTAGGAATTTAGGATATCGTCATACTTGTTGGAGATTGTTAATGTTGTATGGAAGACGTGTGATAACTCTTTATAATTATTCAGTTATTTGCAAGTGTTATCTAATAATACGTCATCCGACAATTAGGGCATGGCCAAACTCCTCACAACTTGAAAGCTGTACTCATTAAAGAGTGGGAGATATGCGGATATGCATTGGCGTGTATTAAATAGTCTATGAACTCTGTGTGTTTGTAACGTCTAGATGTATCGTGTGAGACACGTCAGTTCTTGAATACTTATTGAAAATACTAGGTGCTCTTTTTGTTGCTTGATTTGTCCTCCCACTAGTTTTTGCCAACTGTTACATTAGACGTTAGTGCAATAAAGTCAAATCTCTAATTAGGAGATAATAAGTTTTATTGGCTAAACAAAACATGCTACATTGTTTTACTAAAGAGCTTAATCTGGAAATGCGATATTTGAGGCTATAAATATAGTTTCTGGTTTTTCTAACATCGTGACCGTGAGATCAAGAAATGGAATGCAGTGGATAGATTGGGAAAGAAATGGGAAAGCTTAAATAAAAAAAAAAAATAAAAAAAAAAAAAAAAAAAAAAAAAAAAAAAAACGCGTTCTTCTGCTATTTTTTATTACAAGAGAAAGAAAAGGTTCTGGAGGGAAAGTTTTGGCAAAATCTCTGAAGTTACTTAATAATCGTGGGAAGGTTTGGAGAGAAATGCGCGAAAAAATTCATATAAACATTTCTTAATGGAAAGACTACTCTTCATCCATTGCTTTTCAAAAGAAACATATGTTACTGGAGGGACCATAGTTCATTAAGTCTAGCCAAACAGCATAAACCCTGAGCTAAATACCGGAGGGACCATAGTTCTTGTACCCTTTTTAGTGGATGCATAAGTGGCCTGGTGTTGATATAAATATCTTCAATGTTACAATGGAAGTTCTTAACTTGGTATGACAGAATCTACCAATAAAGTTTCTCGGTAGTTAATAGCAGGAAGCGGTTGGGTACGTCTTTTAGATAAATTGTCTTGATACTTCTATTTGTAATTGACTAAAAGCTCCATTAATTCGCCTGATATATTGACTAAGTGATAATCTTGTTTGTTAAGCTAGAGCATGTTATATTATTAGTTATCTTGGGCCTGGTTCTAACATTTCCAATTGACAAGATAATGTTTAGTTTTGCATATAACTGATCATACTGACTTCATGTGGCAATAATCAATTAAGAGCGTTGACAAATATGAATTACAGTTCTGATCTTTTGATGGGCAAAAATAAGTAGATTTAGCAAGACAGATTAGGAGTTAGTATCAGCCAGACAAATGTGAAATTAGTTTGCATATAAAGTGCATATACCTCTGTTATCAGTTTCTCCATCTCCCCTAGGAAAAATTTGATTATGCAAGATGATTGGCGCTAATTTTCATTTCAAATTAAGGTAATTTGAGATCACTAGTCTAGGCCGTGCTTTTGCGCCACATTGATTTTCTGTGGTGGCTGCACTAGTAATCCTTAGTTTATGCCTATATATGGAATTGCAATTTTGTTGCGGGTTGTGATCTCTGTAGTCTGACTATTTTGTTCTGTTTTCTTTTTCCTGTTCAGGAAAATATCAAGACAAAGCATCCACAACTGCTCTATGAATCAAAGCTGTACAAGATACTACAAGGAGGAAGTAATGAGCACTTCCCGTTATTCTCTTTCATATATTTTCTGGTATGGTATTTTATTGGTTATTCTTACTGCTTCTTGTGTCTGCAATTTTTTTTAGCTGGAATACCAAATGTGAGATGGTTTGGTGTCGAAGGAGACTACAATGTTCTCGTGTTGGATTTATTGGGACCGAGTCTTGAAGATTTGTTTAACTTCTGTAGTAGGAAGTTGTCTTTAAAAACCGTTCTTATGCTTGCTGATCAGATGGTATACCTTCTTTATATTGCATGTTCTTTATTGAAAATTGCATGCTTTTCTCGTCTGCTGATTCTTGTGATTAATTACTGTAGATCAATCGTGTTGAATTTATCCACTGTAAATCATTTCTGCATCGAGATATTAAGCCAGATAATTTTCTTATGGGCTTAGGGAGGCGTGCTAATCAGGTTCCAATCTATAATTTGTTCCCTATCCATTGTAAATTTATGTTTTCTTAATTGCTACTAACATATCAATGTATCTGCACAATACAGGTGTATGCTATTGATTTTGGGCTAGCGAAGAAATATAGGGACTCCTCTACTCATCAGCACATTCCTTATAGGTATGTGGTTTTTTAAATTCTTTTGGCAGTTGGTATTCGAGGAGCGTGGCACTTGGATATGCAAAGGTCTTTCCAGGTCCTTGCCTCCTTGGTGCGAAATGAATAGAGGTGGCAATTTCGATCCCTAAATTTTTTTAATTTGTGTTATATCTGAATTCCAAATTGGGTCAAGAGGGTAAAGTTTTAAAACTAAGCTAAAACTAATGCAAGGCTCCTCATCTGCCTTGTTAAAAAGAGTTTAGATTATTATCATCATAGTTGTTTTAAAAAAAAAATTAACATATTAATTATTTTATACTGCTATAAAACTGGACAAATGTTTGTTTGACAGGTCAATTGAGCTTGACCTTTGTAATAAGTTACCAGTTTCACCCATTACCTTACTCACCCAATTTGCTAGCTTTAAAACAAAGTTTGAGAAATGTGCTCATCCAAGTTTGTAAATTGGATATCCGTTACCTGACCCACTCATTTTGCTACCTGTAAAACCAACTATGAGAAATCTGCTCATCCAAGTTAGCTAAAACTCACATAGGAATGTGTATGTACACTCCACACGTAACGTTGTAATAAAAATGAAGCAAAAGTAAAGTAAAGTAAAGTAACTCCCAATACCGTCTTCCACGGGTTATGGGTCCCAATACCGTCTTCCACGGTGTATGGGGGAGGTTGAGACGTAGACAACCATACCCCTACCTAAGGTAGAGAGGCTGCTTCCGGTTCTACCTAAGGTAGAAAAGGACCTCCGGCCTTTTGTAGAGAGTTGCAACAATTATCATAACCCAACCATTTTGCCACCTCTATCTTTATAAAAAGGCAGGAAATAATTTATAAGAAGGCAGGAAACTTATGCACAAAGAGTTTCTGTTGGTTAAACAACCCCCATTCTAATTCCACCAGTTGCAACAATTATCATAACCCAACCATTTTGCCACCTCTATCTTTTTCCAATGGAGCCATTACGTCATTTATTGTTTATACTGAGCACAAGATGTCATGCATTTGTTTTGTATTGTGTGATATAAAATGCAGAGAGAACAAGAATTTGACAGGGACAGCGAGGTATGCGAGCATGAACACTCACCTTGGAATTGGTAAGCTTATGGTACTCAGTTTTATTTGAGCATATAAACTATATCATGATTCTTACATGTTAGTGTTCTATGTTTCTTAGAACAAAGCAGAAGAGATGATTTGGAATCACTTGGATATGTTCTCATGTACTTCTTAAGAGGAAGGTATATACTTCACTCTGAATATGGTTTTTTTTTTGGGCATAAAATAACCAGCGTACTTGTTTTTTGTCTAGTTTTGGTCATTGTACTTTTTATAATTACTTAGATATGTTCTCATGTAGTTCTTAAGAGGAAGGTATATAATATTGTTATTTCTATATATAATATGAATATACTTATGTAGTTATATGAAAAAAAAGCAAGATTACAAGTTCCCCAATGACCCAAATGAGACATAAAACCATCATTTAATTGGCCCACTATCTACAAAAGAAAAAAATAGGTAGAATGACTAAAACGGGACAGATGAAACAGTATGTTGGTATTTTATGCAAAAACCCATTTTCACTTTGATGCGTAGTTCATTCAGTTGTGACAACATGTTTCCTGCTTTGTAGTCTCCCCTGGCAGGGACTGAAAGCCGGGAACAAGAAACAGAAGTATGAAAAAATTAGTGAAAAGAAGGTTTCAACCTCTATTGAGGTAAGCTACATACTAGTACATGATGTTTCCTGCTGCCAATATGCATTGTGTGCCATAGGCTTATGAAGTATTTTTGTGTACTCTTTCAGTCGTTATGCCGGGGCTACCCTACAGAGTTTGCGTCGTACTTTCATTATTGCCGTTCGTTAAGATTTGATGATAAGCCAGATTATGCTTATTTGAAGAGAATCTTCCGTGATCTTTTCATTCGTGAAGGTTTGGTTAATCTACCCTTATTTTTCATCCATTTCGTTTTCTTGGAAATTATCTTTGTTTATCTATTACAAGTACATCCCTAATAGTAATCAAATTTTGACTTGGCGTATCACACAGTTTTAGAGTGTACATAATTGTAGTCCGTAATAATTAGTTTTTGATGTTTGCATCAACAAATTCTGCTTATGTTTGTCCAATGTTAATACCAGTTATAGACTTATAGCTGGCATTAAAACTGAATATCTTTCTACACTTTTTTTTTTAAACCTAAGTTGAAAATTTCTACCCTTAAATCATAAACTAATTTTTCCAAAAAAAATCTTTTGGCTTATAATAAATCCTTGGATTGTCAAATTTGTTGAACAAGCAAACATCTTTTATCTTATAATATAATTACAAATAGTAAAAGCATATCCAGAATGATAACAACTGGTTTCTTATTCTTGTTATTTAATGTCACGTAATCACTTTCAAATTGCACATTCAAACACCCCAAAATAAATTAAGCATGCGGAGCAAATTCAGATTTACCAATAGCTTGTAGTGGTTATAGGTGGAAAGCTAAATTTGTATCGACACCTTACCCAAAAAAGAATTTTGCTGCATTTGTTTTGGAAGAACCTAAAACAGAAAATTATCTCTTGAGTAATCGTTGCTCCAAACTTTATTGCTTCAGGTTTTCAGTTTGATTACATCTTTGATTGGACTATTTTAAAGTATCAGCAATCACAGCTTGCCAATCCTCCATCCCGTGGTCTTGTAAGCTGTTTACCTTTAATATATTAATTTTTTATATATATATTTTTTTCTTTTCAATAATGATAGCATTATTGAGGAAGCCTGAATTACTGAATAAAGTAATGTTTTGTTGTCAGGGTGCTGGTGCTGGAACAAGTTCTGGTATACCTCCAGTGGCTGCCAACCTGAATAGGCTGTCTGGTGAGTTTTAGTTTCTTAAGTACTTTAGATGATTGTTTTATGAGTGTCTTATCAAATGATGTAGCCGTGCCTGTATTCATTTGCTTTGTAAAGTATAATGTTTTGTCAAATATCTAAAATACTAATACAATCAATATAGAAATCTTGTGGATCCAAATTATGCCCTCACCTTATTTTTAATGTTGATTATGTATGACATATAAGGTAAATTTCAGCCTTCCAAGTTTCTAAATATTGAAGTTTTTTTTAATGGAACGTTGATCTCTGAATTTTCCTTACATTGTGATCACCTGTAGAAGGGGCAATTCCAACCCATCTATGTTAAATTTTGGGTTTCAGCTTTTCCAAATGAGTCAAAGTGTCAAACGGATAGTTAAAAAGGAAACTGGTCAACCGGCTTAAAAGTCATCCAAAGCATGCTCAAGTGTGTACAAATAATACTAACATGCTTTACTACTAGAGACAGTTGGATCATTCTATATCTTTAGTAAAAGTTTTCTAATCATATTAAATTTAATAATTATTTGTGCTATTAAAAAAACAAAAGGAGTGTTGGCAAGTCGATATATATTAATTATCGATTCATTACCCAACCTGCCACCTTGCAGTTCACTTTTAAATTTTACCCTAAGACCGTAAATAACATTGTGCAGGTGCTGAAGAAGGAAGGACTTCTGGTTGGTCCTCTGCAAATCCCTCTCGGACTAGAACCAGTGGGATGCCCTTTAATTCCGGGGCTCTTTCTAGACAGAAAAATCCAGCTTCCAGTGATCCTGCCTTGAGTAGAGAGGTATGTATCACATATGTTTTTTAATAATAATATGCGACTATCTGATGCTTTGTGGTAAATTGGTAACTAATGATTTGTTTAACCTATATACAATATGCATCATATAATTGTAAATCACGTGACCATTTACTTATAACGGAACCTTACTAATGGGTCAAAGTTGCCATCTCTAACTTA
The DNA here is from genome assembly GCA_030686995.1 of Artemisia argyi. NCBI lineage: Eukaryota > Viridiplantae > Streptophyta > Magnoliopsida > Asterales > Asteraceae > Artemisia > Artemisia argyi. The sequence goes on from CM060705.1 coordinate 154,137,916, forward strand.
ATATGTGGGTGATTGCATGTTTCTAGCTTATATATGAAGGCTTATGAGCACTTAAAAATATTACAAAGTATAAGGAAATAAGATAATGAACACTAAATAATCTGAACACTTGCATAAGTGCTTTTATCGTTAAAAAAACACAATATAGCCAGTAAGCACTTATAATATGCACTCCCAAACCTCATTTATTTCTGGTAGTTGCATATGAGGTTTTACAGTTGATACTACCCTCATTATCTGCTTCTTGCTGTATCCAGTTATCGAGTTCTCATATTTTGCAATCAAGTGGCTCTTCAAGACGACCTGGTGTCTCTAGCAGCCGTGATCCAGTCACAGCCAGTAACGAACCTGAGGCATCATACGGTCGAACCACAGATGCAAGTCCCGGTACCCTTCGCAGAGTCACAAGTACCGGTCAAAGGAGCTCACCAGTTGTATCCTCAGATCAGAAAAGATCCACTAACATCAAGAACTTTGAATCAACTCTCAAGGGTATCGAGGGTCTCCATTTTTAACATCAATCAATCAAAAGGGTTTGCTTCTGCTTCGTTCTATGCACCATGTACATTTGTTTCTTTTTTTTCAAAAGTAAAGTGGCTCAGTTCATGCAATAACAAAGAGATATTATTACATCGTTTTCAAAAACTGTTTTCACCTTCTTCCCTTTTCATGAAAACCCAGATATGTGTTGTGGTTACTCAGATGCTTTGTTGTGGATATTATAACTATGTAATATGTGGTTCCAACCATTGTATGATTTTTATTGATTCGTCAACAGACTTGCGTTGCATTCTTTTTGCTTCAATTGAATTGATAAATTAGCCATATGGTCGTTCATAAAATTTTTGGGTTATGAAATAGCATAGAGTAGTTTTGCTCCCAAAAGCTCCAAAACTGCCTTATAACTTTTCCCCACAATTCAAAGCTAAATTGATTTTGTATGTTTGGATGGGAGATTATTTTTTTTCTAAATTTTGGGGCACTTGAAGCATCTAAAAGTTCCTGTTTGCAACTGTGATCATATTGGTTAATGTGGTGTGCTTAATAAGCTTGTTTGTAGTTCATCTGTTGAAGATATAATGATGCTTATTTAGTTTGAAGCAGAAGTATACTCTTAATAATTATCGAAGTTAACAATTGGGTCAGAAGTATACTCTTAATAATTACTCGTATTTACTTTGAAGCAGATATAATGATTCTTATTTAGTTTGAAGCAGAAGTATACTCTTAATAATTATTTAGTGTGAAGGTAGCTGCATGTCTACCTCTTAAGAAAGAAAGAAAATGGGAAGTTTGATTGTTGTTCTAGCTAGTTTTATAGGGTAATGTCTTCATGTGCAATTGGGTTGGAGATTCTGTTTCTTTCTCAGAACTGTAGTTTTTGAACCAAGTGTCATTTAGGCAGTGTGGTTTCTACACAAGATAAACATATGGTCATGGTAATTGCCAATCTTTCAGTGTCAATCCATCATAGCTGGTTTGACCGACCAATAATGATACAATACCATAAGTGATGCAAGAAGCAAAGTCCATGAACAAGAATTCATGCTATTCTTTTCTACAGAAAACTTGTTTCGCCTCGCCTATCAAGATGGCTAGTTGAGGTAAAGCACGTTCTTATGACATGTTAACTAATTAAAGCTCGATAAATAGACCATTCTACAAAATCATTATGCTGATAGCATAACTGTTATAACAAATACAATCTTGTAAATAGTCTATGCTACACACATGATTACTCAACTACATGTATTATATCATCCAAAAAGAATTTAACAGAGAATCCAATTTGAAGATAGGAACACCACCAGATGCATACTTGTTAATACAGTGATTACATATCATTTTCATTACAAAAGAGCATTAATCCTCATCAAATCAAAAGTACTTAGTACATACAATTGTATCATATCACGTGTTCAAATCCTTCTCTGTCGTAATCTTGAAGAAAAACGACAAAATCACACAAAGAGATCGACAAACTCACCTATAGCCATAAACTAGTTGGGTATAAGTATGTCTGATCCATCCTAAACTCTTCTTAAAAGACCCCTTCATCTTACTCTCCATACCGTAGACTTTATAACCAGCAACACGCTTCTTCCTTTGCACCTCAGGATCACTTATCCAGTTCTTTGAAGCTGATTTCTTCATGTTTCGGTTAGTAGTGTAACTTCTCAAATCCTTCATGCTGTTAGGATATCCTCCATTGTTGCTCATGTCCATCACACGACCATCTCGACACGATTGTGATCTATATTTCTCCATCTTCTTATTATATTTTTTTGTGTGTGTATAAGAAAATTACTTCAAAGATTTGCTATATATTGGCAATGATGGAATATGGTGAAAGATTCAAAAGGATTTTTTTTTTTTAATACTTTAGTAGGCTCATGTATGAATGGGAAATTTAAAAATCTGTTGGTAATCACAAATAAAGCATTAAAAAAATGTGAATAATCAAATATGGGCAGATTTTTAATGACTTATATATTTGGTTAAAGGAATTTGGCCTTTGGCTTTTGGCTTTGGTGAGGTGGTGGCTGTATTTTGAATTCAACTTAAAGTTGTATGACAGCATTATTGTGTCAAAATTGAGCTGTTGACTCTTCAAAATGGCCCATTTCTAGAAAAAAACTACATTATACAACTTAATTATTTGCATCTTCATGATCACAAAAGAAGTATATATTTAATGACTAAAATTTGCTTAAAATAATTTGACTTGTCTTGGACAACGGCATATTGTATTTAACTTTTCATCCTTATGTAAGGTTAACTTAGCGATCCACAATATATTATATTGAAGGACAGTAGGACACTAAAAAAAATGAAACACTTTAGTAAAAGTTGTTATATTATTTATGGGGCATCTAAACGGCCATAAGAGTACAATAAAGATGCTTGTGAGCTAATATTAGTTGACAACGAGTAAAAAATGATTGAAGAGCACCAGAGAAAAGAAATGTTAACAAAAAAGCATAGCATCTATTGTATATGTTAAGGAAAATGATTTGCATCATTAAACTTCATGAAAGAAAATGATTTGCATAAACTTCATGCTTAAAGAAACGTCTAACACTTATGACACATGGCAAGATTAATGGTGAGGATTATGAAAAAGAAAATGTACATTCCACATGTCGTTTAGACATGAATTTAGCCATATGAATTAGGTTTCTCTATCATTACTCGTATGTTAAAACTAAACATATACTTTTAGGACGAAATAATGATGTCCGCAAACTATACTCTCTTGTAGCGGCCGTTATGGCTCGACTTAAAAGATGGACATAATAATACACCAAACAATTAGATGCACAAGCTTCTTTTAATTTTTCTTCGCTATTTCAGTTACTTCTTATTTTACTCTCACTTTTCTTCTAATGTTCAGAAAAGCAATAACACGCACAGACTTTCGAGGTGAGTCGAGAGAGTATCCTCAAAAGGGGACCAAAGAGGAATGAGGGGCGGGGCGATGAGTAGTTTCTCATGGCTAAGTCAAGCTAAATAGATAAATTAGATATTTCGCATGAGAATCAGTCTATAAAAATGTTTTTTTCCCTCCTTTTATTTGTTTAGACAATAGGTTGTTATGTTGTATTATATGTTATGAGTAAAAGAAAAACATATAAAAGAGTAGCATGTGAGTCTCAGGGTCAACATACTGCTCAATTGGACGTCACTGTTAGACCTGAACCACTAATAATTAACACATCGTTTAAAAGAACATATAAAAATAGATCAAAATAAAAGTTTAATCTCAAAAGACAATATTTCGTTTTTTATTTTGTCATAATGCGCTAAATGATCATACTATAAAATCAGAAGAAATATTCATAAACCTGCAACATACTTTTTCGAGATAATATAAGTTCATATTTGAATTTCTTGATAACTCACCTAAGTAGTTAAAGGAAAAAGATTGAGAGACCTAAACAATATTATTAATTTTGTGTCTAACATGTGTATCATTAGATTAGTGGTTTGTGAAAGAGTGGACTCAATTGCTACAATCAATAAATGATTGCCACATAAATTTAAGCATAAGTTTTAGATTTCTCAATCACTTATCTGCTAGTTAAAATGTTCGCAAGACAATAGATACTCCTAGCATTTTACACAATAACTTGTGTGGGATAACCATTACAAAGTTGACAATTGTCACATATAAAAGGTAATAACTTTATAACTACCAAACATTCACACGAGCCATGTTATATCTCATCGACATCAATTATCTTCATCAAATCTTATGCATCATTTTCATCTCCCAAAAGGCAAGAATGACCATATTGACGCATATGAGCCCAAAATAACCTCAATTAACAAACTAACACATTTTTGCGACTTTAGATACATAGTTAAGATATGGAAAAGTTATCGAAGCACATGATAATGATATAATAAAGTAAGTTACACAACAGCAAATAACTATTTTAAACATGACATCAAATAACAAATATTTTTCACTAAGAAAACTAAGATATATAGATAATGAAATTAAAAACATGGGGTAAAATTAAAAAAAAGAAAAGAAAATAATAATAATAACAAGAAAAAAAAAATGAATTTAGCTTGTCCATTTTTGTTGTCCTGTGCAACTTTTTTCTCTTAAAGCATAAACTTTTTAAATTTTAATATTTGTATATATTTTGTGACGATTTACCTTTTGATAATAACATAATGGCTTAAAAACTTAAAAGATAAAATGATCACAAAATATACATAAAAGTTAAAATTTGAAAAGTTATGTTTTACAACAACAACAACATACTCAATCTCGTTGGGGCGGGGTATGGAGGAGATGAAATGTAGACAGATCCTACCCCTACCCCCAGGGTAAACTTAAGAGTAAAGAGACTACTTCCAAGAAGACCTCCGGCAAGTGTGTGCGGTGGTTGCCCAAATGCAAGTGAATGAGAAAGGAGAGCAAAACAAATGAAAGCAAGCAAGCATATAAGCCATCAGTGCAAAACAAAACATAAAGGCAACGACAAGCATAAAAGCAAGTAAGCAAACAAAGCAAAAGAACAGACCAACCAAAACTAGAACCAACGCTGCACAAGGTACCAGAAAAGAAAGGAAAAAAAAGAGCAAACAAGCCAACAAAGCAGGCAAGCAAAGGAAAGGAAGAAACGCTAAAGAGACAGGGAGACACAAGCAAAGCAAGCAAGGGCAAAACCACCAAGCCAAAAAAAAAAAAAAAAAAAAAAAAAAAGGTGTGTGTGGGGGGCACACAGGACCAAGCCTAAGCAAGCAGCAAAAACCAAAAAACATGCAACGCCAAGGGCCTAAAGCTAAGGCAAAACAGCACGCAAGCAAAGGGAACAAACAAAAAGGGGCCTAAATCTAAAGGTAAAAAGCAAAAAACAAGCAATAAGGAAAGCTCCTAAAGACTAAAGGAAACAAGTAAAAAGGGGCCCTAACAATCGACAACAAGGGCACAACAACAAAGAGGCACCTAAAAAGCCTAACAGAAAACATCAAACCCAAACCCTCGACCAACCTAGCCCAAAACTAACCACAAATACTAATCCTATCTCTCCACACACTCCTATCTGAGGTCATATCCTTGGACAAGTGAAGCTCTGACATGTCGACCTTAAGTCTATCCTCCCATCTAAGTTTAGGTCTACCCTCCTTTTCGGACCGACGACTATAAGCGTTTCTACTCTCCTTACAGGCGCTGTATGTAGTATTCTCTTGACATGACTGAACCACCTCAACCTTCCTTCTCTCATCTTCGAAATAATAGATTCTACTTCAAGAACAGATATGAACACCCCGTCCGGAATCATGTCAGACATGGTTTTACTACAAGTCCACCTTAGCATTCTCAGTTCCGCTACCTCCACCCTTGAAAATTTATGTTTCAATAGGGGAAAAAAAAAAAAAAAAGTTACATAGCACAACAAAAATAAACAATAATGATGTACTACATATTTTTGTTATTATCCGAAATAAAAACAATAGAAAGTAAAAAAAAAAAAAAAAAAAAAAAAAAAAGTTCATGAGAGGCACACACACACACAATCAACATTTTACAGGAGGAACGGAAGACCTGTTTTTTTAATCATCAGGATCCACACACAAACACACCTTCTCAACAGCCCCCCTCTCAATTTGACTTTACTTTCTTTCAAGCCCTAAAAACACACAGAATCAATTCCTTTTGATCTAGAGCGACGGCGTAACGCCAATCAGACTAGTACGATGACGTTTGCATCTCACATCTTTCGTCACTCTTCTAAACAAGTACTCTTCATTTCATTTCATTCTCAATTCTTTACTACCATATTTATAGTTTTATTTGATGTTTATATTAAGTTTTTTATATTTATGATTGCTGATTAATATTAGATGCCTTAGGTTATTGATCTTGTTATTATTACTCTTTATGATTAGCTTTTATGCTTAGAATTCATGTTTTCTGATTGATGTGAAATTGTGAATGTGTTACGTTGACGGATTTAGGTTATCCAACTTGTGACTGATTATGTTTTAGGTTTTGTATGTGTGGAGCTGTAATTGATGTGTTGGCGTTAGATTCGTTAGCTTATTTCTACTCTGCGTGCGATCGTTTTAGTGTTATTTCGATGTTTAGACTTCGTGTTTTGTATGTATGAGCTGCGATTGATGATATACGATCGCTTTCGTCTATGGATGTTTCACTGTTTCATAAAAAGGATTAATGTCTTTTTGACTGTGGAGCTAAGCTTGATGATAACTGATTGATGTGAATGCGTTGACATTAGATTCGTAAGGTTCTGATTGTGTATTTTGATGTTTAGAGTATGTAGATTCGATTCATGATTGCTCATAGATGTAACTAACTGTAGATGTGCGTGCTAGGTTGTTGTGCTTTTGATAATTTTTGTATGTCACCGTGTTTGCGTTTAGATGTATGGAGTTCGATTGATGATTATTGATTGATATGAGTATGTTGACATTTGATGTCTTAGGCTGCAGTACTTCTGCACAATTGTTACTGCTATACATTTGATCTTGTTACGATGTTTAGAACTTTAGATTGCATGTATGAAGCTGCAAATGATGATTACTGCTGGATCTTAGTTTGAAAATATGTCGACGTTAGATTATTTCACTTTCATCTTAAGATCCTTATTCCGTGTAAGAGTGTTTTTGTAGCTGCCAAAAGGATAAATAAATTAGGATATGAAATATTTATTTTTTGTTGTTATGCTTGTTAAATGGACTTTGTAAATTTGGGTTTTTCATGTATTCATTGGATCGTACCTTAATGGTTAGTAGGCTTATGAATTGTTAGCGGGGATAGGAAGATCTTGTTTATATGTGATTGGAATGAAAGATGCTTAAACTGATATCGTACAATTGATAAGTTGGATGTTTGTTTGCTTGCTACTAAATTTGTTATTGTATTGACTGGTTTTGTTCTATTCCAGTTGAGAAATGCTCCTGGTGTACTACGGCAGGATCAAGCCGTTTTGGTTCGGTGGTTTTCGCATAGTAATGGTTCCGTCACTAGCAGAGGGAATGGTAAGTACCTGAGTAGCTTATTATCTTACATGTTATTCAAATAGTGTGACGATGTAACATCTCTTGTATTATTTGCAATTTTTTGTTACTTATTTTTTGCTTTTTGTTATATGACTGTTAGAATAACAAATACATAAAATTCTTTGGTCATTGCAGTTGCTCACCATGCTTCTGGGGACAATACTTGTTTATGTAAGTCTTGCATTGGATCCGCGTCAAGTACACCCATGTTCACTCGAAGTTATAGGGCAGTGAATACCACAAAGGTATGTGAAATCTATTAAGATTGCACCTCGTCAGGCTTGTTGTTCTGTAGACTGGACATAAAGTTATGTACGTGCTCTTAATTAAAAGTTATCGGCTGCTTTGTGTTCATAGGGGCAAAATGGACTTGCTGCTAAAGCAGACCAGACTTCAGTTAGTGGCATGGTGTTCAGTAGAGGAATTTCATGGTAATTTTTGCATCATTCTTAACACCTTGAAAACAGTATTCTTGATTCATGTTCTGATTATTTGATGTATGTTTAACAGCTCTGATGTGCAAATTAGGAGAAGATTTTCTACAAGTTCAGGTACTTTTCAAGTGTATCTTTAGATCTATTGGATGTGCAACTTAGACGATTATACTTGTAATATTTCTTAATGCATATGTAATGATTTGGTGCTCTAATTCTAGTATCGAATGAAACTTTTGGTTATTTAGTGTTAATATTCATGTGTCAGTGACGGTAATTTTTTGGAGATTGAGTGGGAGCTTCGTAGTACCTCTCATATGTTTTTTATTGGGTAAACATGGTTTCCGACCTTTTAGCCGACCAATCCATGTGGCCTGAGCCCACCTCCCCACAGACTTAAGCTGCTTAAAGCTTGCCCGTTAGTACTTCCCATATGTAGGGTTATCTACAGCTGGTGGATGTCATATGTTGTGGTGATTTTGAGTTTTTAAACTGGTGATAGTAGGTCTTGGTGTCTTGCAACATTAACACGAGAAACATAGGTCTATGATTCCTTTATTAGTCAGATTATTAATGACCAATATATTTGTGGTTTACTAGCTTTATTAAAGCTTTTATGAAGAAGCTGAGAGCTTTCCCATTTTTTTCCCTTTTTTTTTTTTTTAATATAGCAATTCATGAGGAAGTTGTTTGCTTGTGACTTGTAACTTTGTGAGTTTGTATTCCTTTGACCGCTATCATCATGATTGTTACTTATATTCCGATCAAGCGACTGCATTAAGTGACATACTCTGAACCTGGCGAGTAGTCCTTTGACCAAGTGTTTAACTTTTACCAAATTTGATCATAGCACTCTAACCATACACAAAAAAATGTTTATAGATTTCATCAGTTGAATTACATGGTGTAACATAACAGCTTAAGCTGGCTAGTTTCTTCTGCTTCCATAACTTTTAGCCCTCTATATTTCATAGAGTAATGGCCGTGATTAATTAGTTTCGTTGTACATACATTTTTTTATGAGTAGAAGAGTGCAATCTTGTCAAAACTTGCTTCTCTTAATAGTAAAATCTTCCTTACTATATTAAAACTTAAAACCATATTATGGTGTTCATTTTGTAATTATTGGCTGTTTTATGCCCTTATGTTGCAGACCTTCCTGCACACCAAGAGATTGGGATGCCTTCTCTTTCACCTACAATGACAGAGGTTTGTGATATGCTAACTGTCATGATAGCTTATACGTCTCTGTATATTTTGTTGTTTCCTGAATGTTTTGCTTGATTTCTTATCCAGGGCAACATAGCACGCTGGTTAAAGAAGGAAGGAGATCAGGTTGCACCTGGTGAAGTACTCTGTGAAGTTGAAACAGTATGTCTCATTTGTCTTTATATTTTGGTTTCCTCCTTATAATGGTTTTTTTGGAGAAAAAATTATGTAGAGTCCTGCAAGACTGACTGCCAACTTGTGCATCGATTTACTACAGGATAAAGCCACTGTAGAAATGGAATGTATGGAGGAAGGATATCTAGCTAAGATCATACACGGAGACGGAGCAAATGGAATTCAAGTTGGTGAGGTATTGTTCTAGATAATGATGGATTTTATTGTTTCTTCTACAAGTAATTTGATCTTGTATTGTGGCTTGATGTAAATAAGTACTGTAAAAGATTGCCATCTATGCTCATGCTATTCTGCATGATAGACCAATAAAATTCTGTTGTCATACTACCTGCTGTGATGTGAGTTTGTTTTGAATAAGTTATCAGAGGAACTAAAATTATTATCGTGGCAGGTGATTGCGATAACTGTTGAAGACAAGGACGTTATTGAAAAATTTAAAGATTACAAACCTCAGGCATCAGGTGCTGCTGCCCCACAGGAGCCACCAGCATCTACTCCTCCAAAAGAAGAAGTAGTCGAGAAGCCAGTCAGCTCACCTGAACCAAAACCTGCAAAGCCAAGTGCAGCTCCTGAAACAGACCGTGTTTTTGCTAGTCCTCTTGCAAGAAAATTGGCTGAAGATAATAAGGTATTCAATCTTATCTATAATAGTAGTACAAAATTCTGTCCCTTCAACTTTAAGTGGATGAAAACATACTCCTATTTATTGATTCTCTTATTTGATATTGTTTTTCCTCCAATTTAGGTATCTCTATCGAGTATTAAAGGTACAGGTCCCGATGGAAGCATTGTGAAGGCTGACATTGAAGAGTACTTAGGTATCTCAGCAAAACATACTTACGTGTGCTCTACAGTTCAACTTAAGCTAATTTTTGTTAAGTTCGTAAGGTTAATAGATGATATTGACACATTACAAATACACTTTGGCTACCTTTGGCTCGTTCAACATATTTGACCCGTTTTCATTGCAAACCATTAAATTTTACCCATTTGTCCTGGTAGAGATACAGAATAACCTGAATTGAGCCATTTACACGTAAATGGGTGGAAATTACCACCTTTACATAGATTTTATTTTGGTTGCATACCATGTTATTTCTACTTATTCACTCCACCCTTGTGCAGCCTCTGGCAAGAAAGATATTCCAGCTGCTCCATCAAAGTCTGATACAGCAACAGTCTCTGCTATAAATTACACTGATATTCCACATACTCAGATAAGAAAGGTTATATCTTCATTAAGTCTCCAAATTCGATATACTCCCTTTTTAAATTGTAGTAGAAGAACTTTCTGCTTCTATGAAGAAATGTGATGCTAATAGGTTGCATAATCATAACAGATCACCGCTTCACGCTTGTTGCAATCAAAGCAAACCATTCCTCATTATTATCTTACTGTAGATACATGTGTTGACAAACTTACAAAGTGAGTGCTAATACAAACTTAAATTTAAAAGGTTAAGCCTTAATTATTCTCTCAAGATAATCTGATGATGTTTTCTCTACAGGTTGCGTGGAGAGCTTAATGCATTACAAGAAGCATCAGGAGGGAAGAAGATATCCATTAACGATCTCGTGATTAAGGTATTGTTTTTGGCATCGTTCTTTCTGTCTCAAGTATAGAAAGTTTGTTTGATCTCACTTATTTTATTAAAATTTGAAAATATTGTTTCAATGAGATTTTAGTAAAGACAATGCTACCTTTACATGGTGGATATTACTCATGTGTATGGTCCACATTACTATATTTTTTCCCCCAAAAAAATTGTTCAGATTTTTGATTAAATACTAATTTTCTTGTTTCATAAGTTTTTTCAAATCATGTGCTATCTTTAATGTGATTAAGGGTAAATTTGGTATTCCTTTTATCATTATATGCACAAATAGAATTGAGTTTTCTGCATGGACAATAATATTGGGGTGGAGGGAGTACATTCTTGCTTATGTATTTTGTTTCCTAAAATGTATCCTAAATTTTAACCCCATATTAGTTTTTTCTATTTTTTGCTTTTACATATGTGGTATGACGTAGTTCTGAACTGTGAATACTAAATTCTTGCTCTTAGACTCATCTGTAGTTTATTATATACAAACACAGATTTTTTAATCACCTTCATCTTCCTTGCAGGCTGCGGCATTGGCCCTTCGTAAAGTTCCTCAATGCAATAGTTCATGGACTAACGACTATATTCGACAGTAAGTATATCAAATTTGGTATTTTATTAACAAATTATAACTCTTTCATCATCATGTGATTAATGATTGATATCATAGGTTTAATGACGTGCACATCAATGTGGCCGTACAGACAGATAATGGACTATATGTCCCTGTTATAAGGGTTAGTCATTGCACCTTTTAGCTTCGTTGGTTATATCTTTATTTTTTGTATTAACTCTGATTATAATTTGCTTTTACCATTTGAATCTGTGCAGAATGCTGATAAGAAAGGCTTGTCTTCAATTTCAGAGGATGTAAAGAGTTTAGCACAGAAAGCTAGAGAAAACAGCTTAAAACCATCTGATTATGAGGTCTGAACTGTGGCTACTTAATCGTACAGTACAAAAGTTCTGTATTAGCTCTGATTATAAGATGGGTTTGATTGCTTCTCTTGAATATCATACAGTCCAAAAGTTCATTTTTTAGATAGTCAGTCAAATACGATTACAAAAATAATATTTTAATAGTAATTTGATATATTGAATTAAATAACTTGTGAAAATTTATGCATTATTCATTTGTAATTGCATTCCCTTTCAAATTTTCAATTGAATTTTTTTTGCCCGTTACATATAAAACATAACCTATGTCAACCCATTCTGAAGCAAATGACTCGAGATTGCCACCTTCTTCGTAGACTATCTGCATCGTTTTCAAGCATGATGTATAAATTCATATTTTTTGTTATTTTTTTGTTGTAGGGGGGCACGTTCACTGTTTCAAATCTAGGAGGACCATTTGGAATCAAGCAGTTCTGCGCCATCATAAATCCACCTCAGGCCGGTATTCTAGCAGTTGGATCTGGTGAGTAGATAGACAATGCATTCTAGAATCATGTTTTTGATATAATTCTTACTAATTCCTAACCCATGTTTTTTATAAATTTTGTGCAGCTGAGAAGAGAGTCGTTCCTGGTTCAAGTGTTGGAGAATTCAAATTCGCATCATACATGTCTGTCACATTGAGTTGTGATCACCGAGTCATCGATGGTATGTGGTTATGTGCTCTTAAGACTAGAAGTACATGTAGGCGGGTTTGGTGGACTTGAAACATTTTTTACCAAATATTTTTTCAATTTCTTTTTTAAATAACTGGTTAGTCAAATAGGATCTGGTCTTTTTAAAATAACTGGACGGGTTTAGTGGTCCCTTGCCAATATTAGTTACGGATATGGTCTTTAGAACATTGTTTGCTATCACTTTTGGTTCCTCGATTATTTGATTTTTTCACTTTTAGTTCCTTGGGTGTGTAACCAATCTCACTTCAGTCCAAGTTAGAGGGAAAGGGACTTAAAATGAAGGCTAACAGTATTTTCAAATGACCACATCTGTAAACTAATTAGTGTTGGCGAGAGACCAAACCCATACTTTTGCCCAAACCACATGACCAACTATCTGATTTCACTTTTCATGTTGGTTGCGTGTTATTAGGTGCTATTGGTGCAGAATGGCTAAAAGCCTTCAAAGGCTACATTGAGAACCCAGAGACGATGCTGCTTTAAGGATGAATTTTCTTTTTCCATTGTTTCTTTTTGAAATTGTCCATTTCTTTATGGGGATTCAGGTGTTGTCTCCCGGAGTTACACTGGCTTTTGCTTGATCAGTACATGAAAGTATTGTTTTAAAATAAGTAAAAAAGAGAGGCCGTCAAGCTTTGAGGCATGGAAAACATGAACTCAGTTTTGGTCGTGTATAGAGTAAACATTCATCTCTGATTTGCGGGAGAGAATTCAAAACTTTTTTTCTTTGCACTTGCATGTAACCTAAATAAACCAATATCTTGGTTCATTATCTGTTATTTACTGCTAGGTTTATCGCTAGATTGCTTGCTGTGTCTGAAATCTAAGTAATTTAGTTATTGTTATTGACAATTTTGCTCTAGTTAAAGTTCAGAAGAGCAAATAGAAACTGACTGATGTTTCCTCTTATGAATGACAACTCCATCTATAGTATGGCTATAGAAGACTTAATAAAATTACATTTGTACGAGTCCGTTAGCTCATAGTATGTTTTTCTTAGAAAGTCTATTGTTTTATAATTGGGTATCTTAGTTGTTCCAGCAAGTCAATTGGTTTTATAATTGTGTATCTTAGTTCCAGCAAATAAGAAGATTAGATCGACTCCATGTCATACCTAGTGTCAATTGGGATCAAAAGTTTTATTGTAGTTCATAACATATTGAACCAAAGTTTGAGACATGATAAAGGGTTTATAAAATAGCAATGAACTTTTGTCGAAGTATCGAGTTAGTAGAAGTCTCACATTTTGTTATTAAACTTAGGTCAAAGTACCACAACAACAAGAATACCCAATTCTGCCGAAGCGAGGTATGGGGAGGTGAGATATAGACGGTCACACCCCTACTCTCAAGGGTAAAGGGACTGCTTCGAGAAAGACCTCCGGCAAGTGCGCGTGTTGGCGTGTCCAAGCGACAGACAAAATACAAGGCGCGAAGATAGAGATATAATGACATAAACGAAAGCATATAAAGCAAAAACATACATGTAAGCAAAAACATAAACGAATACAGATGACGAAACAAGGGAGCATGCAAGAAAAAAATGCACATAAGATCAAGTTTCACATATGCAACATACAAGAAGAAAAAAGCAAAACATACTAAACAAACAAATTTAAAGGCATTAAAAACGCAATAGCAAACAAGAGAAAAAATAAAATAAAATAAATAAAAACATGATAAATGCCATAAGGCCATCTAAGGGAAACAAACATACGAGCAAAAAAAAAGAAAGAAATGACAAAACAAACATATAAAAGCCGAAAACGCATAAAAGCAAGAGAAATTGCAGGCAAAATACTAACGCCATGTCAATGTTTTTGCTTATGTACACTCCAAGTTAGTTTGATGGGTAGTGTTTTAAATGGGATATTAAAGTCCTATCTACTTTACTTCACTTTAGTTGACATTTCAATTCATTTTTCAAACCCAAACCTTAAATCATAATGTTGATATTATTGATAGTCAAAAGTTGTAATTGATACCCGATTATTCCAAGGCGTGTTCATGTAAATGTTACGTATAGGAAAAGATATTTTGACATCTCATTTTCATCTAAGACTTTTCAAAAATATTTAGATGAAAAAGGTGTGTTGTATGAGCCGACTAAAACAAAATTTAAAAGTTGATAACAAAATGCGACACTTTTTAATTCACGTATTAACATGATCTTTTGACAGAAAATCTTCGTTAAATCCTTGTATAAATTATAGGAAAGACATCAAAAAAAAAAAAAAAAAAAAAAAAAAAAAAAAAAAAAAAAAAATCCTTTTGTGTTTGGTGCAGAGCGTTTAGAACCATTAAGAGCAGTAAGTATTAAACGTTGTGATATTTAATGCTTGTTGGAAAACAACAAGTAATGCTCAATTTTCAATGCTCTCTGAAGTAGCATTTTGTAGAGCGTTAAACATTTAAGAGCTGTTTACACATTATAATTACAACTACAAACAGCTAGTGCTCACAGCTAGTGCTTACTATTACTGACAGGTTAAAAATGAAACAACCATTCATTATATCTTTTATATAATAAAACAAAACCTCAAGTAGGGACTTTTTCATTTCAAAAAAATCAAATCATACTTTATTTAGTAATAATTTTATTTAAAAAAAATTATTTTCTTATTAAGTAACATTTTATATTGAGTAAATTGCAGAAATCGTCCCTGTGGTTTAATGAAATTGCAGATATCGTCCCTAGAATTCCATAATTGCAGGCGGCCTCCCTAGAATGAAACATTTTGATCAATTTGGTCCTTGGCAATAACGAAGGTTAGTGTCATTCAGTTAGTTGAGGTCCTTTTTCATTCATACCAAGGGCAGTTTTGTCCTTTCGCGTGTGGTCCCTTTTTTATATCCAAATTCAACCCGACAAATTGCAGAATCCCTTTTTGGTACAAAATCCAACCCGACACAAACAAAAAACCCAATTTAACCCCACACATATTCTTATAATAAAACCCTAATCCATTATCTTTCTA
Organism: Artemisia argyi; assembly: GCA_030686995.1. Lineage (NCBI taxonomy): Eukaryota > Viridiplantae > Streptophyta > Magnoliopsida > Asterales > Asteraceae > Artemisia > Artemisia argyi. Next base: position 154,153,511 of record CM060705.1, read on the forward strand.
CCCTCAATATTTTTATCTCATTCCACTTACAATCCCTAGGGTTAGCAAGAAGAAACATGAGTATGTCATTGCAGCTTTGGCACATAAGAGGTGATGGAGAAGAGTTTGATTATAAATCAGTTTATGGTAAAAGCATTAACACAATTTTTATGCTTATTTATTTGGTTCATACTCTTTAAGTTGTTATGTATTTGGTACTCATTTAGTTGTATTTGTTGATGTAACAGCAACGTATCAGGAATTGTTTACAATGATGATCCATCATGGTGGAAGATTCACTGACATACCCAAGAGAAAGTATGTTGATGGTGAGGTAACATACGTAGACTTAATAGACATTAAACAATGTAAGATTGATATCTTAGACACAGTTATGTACCAGAGTTTAGGTTGTGAAGGTAAATTGTTTTATCACTACAAGTTACCAATGAAAAGTTTGGATACTGGATTAAGGGCCTTGACCAGTGATAGTGATATCAGTGAAATGTTAAAGTTTGTGCATAAGCATAGGGTTATTTATGTGTATGTTGAACATGGTACCTCATACTTGGAGCCTGTAGTGAATGCAATTGAATTTGATACACTAGTTGGGCCATCTAATGTTCTAGGTGATAACACTGAGGTTGAGGATCAGGATAACAATGAGGGTGAGAATAATGATGAAACTGAGAATGATGTTGATGATGAGTCTGAGAATGATGAGTCTGAGGATGGTGATCATGATAGCACTGATGTTGAGGATGATGATAAGAATGTGAATGTGGAGGACATAGTTGATGAGGAGCATATAGTTGAAGAGGTTGATGTAAAAATGAATGGTTTTAGGTTTGAAGTAGAAGATGAGGCTGAAGAAACAATGCACCCTAAGTTGAACTTGACTGAAAATGATTTGGAAGAGATAGACTTTGATTCTTTTGAAAGTGATGTTGATGATGAAAGTGAAAGGAGAAAGGGGTTGAGAAAATTAAAAAAAGAAGCTGCAAAAACAAATTCTAAAAACACTTTCTTTGTTGGCAAGGAGTTTGCAAACAGGGATTTAGCAAAGGAAATGGTTAGAGCTCATGCTGTGGAGACAAGGAGAAACATTATGATTGTTAAGAATGATAAAATCCGGATTAGAGCCAAGTGTTTTGGTGTTGTTCCTGTTGGTAAAGATATTGTCAAAAAGGTTGAAAGTGTACAACAAGTTAGTAAGGGTAACAAGGTAAATGTACATGAAAAGGGTAAGGGCATAATGGTAAATGAAGAAGAGGAAAAAGACAAAGTTGACTGTCCTTGGGTTGTGTATATTGGCAAAAGTGATAAGGGCAAGTGGTTGGTCAAAACATTTATAGATGAGCATAAATGTTTAAAATCTAGGAAAATAAAATCCTGTACTTCCACCTTTCTCTCAAAACACTTACCAGATCTGTTGGTCATGAACCTAAATATGCCTGTCAGAGCAATTCAAGAGCAGATGCAAAGAAAGTTTCATGTTGGTGTCACTAGGACTAAGGCATTCAGGGCCAAAGCAAAGGCATAGGTACATCTCAAAGGTGATGCTAACCTACAATATTCAAGACTTAGAGATTATTTGAATGATTTGCAGAAGTGTAACCCAAACCCAATTGTAAAGATTGATGTGTATGGGGAGGAGAACCCAGATTCACCCACCAGAATGTTTAGGAGAGTTTATGTTTGTTTGGGTGCCTTGAAAGATGGTTTTAGAGCATCTGGTAGAGAATTGTTAGGCTTGGATGGAGCATTTATGAAAGGGCAGTATTCAGGGCAATTACTCACAGCTGTGGGTGTGGATGCAAATAATGGCATCTACCCAGTAGCCTATGGGATTGTAGAATCAGAATCAAAGCACTCATGGACATGGTTCTTGACTTGCCTTGGGGATGATTTGGATTTATACAACAATTCTCATTTCACATTTATCACAGATAGGCAAAAGGTTAGTATATTAATTACTGTTTTTTTTAAAGGAAATTACTTAAATGTTTAAGATCTTGTTTTAATGTCTTGTTTTAGGGGTTGTTACCAGCAATTGCAAAGCTTTTTCCTTCAGCTGAGCATAGATTTTGTGTGAGACATATTTATGAGAATATGAACCTCACTTGGAAAGGAAATGAATACAAGGAAATGCTATGGAAGTGTGCTAAGGCTTTAACAGTTGTTGAGTTTAACAAACACATGGATGAACTGAAAGTATACAACAAGAAGGCATATGCATGGTTAAAGAAAATTGCACCTGAGCACTGGAGCAAATCCCACTTCTCAGGTATATATTGGCTTGTATTTAATATTTATGTTTTTCTTGTTGTATACTAGTATTTAATATTCATATATGTCACAGGGAGGGCAAATTGTGATCTCTTAATCAATAATGTCTGTGAAGTATTCAATAGACAATTGTTGGATGCTATGGATAGTCCAATTATTTCTGCACTAGAATATGTTAGGGAATACCTCATGAAGAGGATAGTTATTGTCCAGAAGGTTATTGAAAAGTGTGAGGGGCCTTTAACTCCAGCAGCAACAAAACTTTTTAATTTCACCAAAGAAGCTTCAGCAAGCTATAAAGTGGACTGGAATGGGGGAGGTTTGTATCAAGTGAAGGGTCCATGGGGTGAGCAGTGTGTTGTCAACTTGAATGCAAGGAAATGCAGTTGTAGGAAGTGGGAGGTATCTGGAATCCCATGCAGGCATGTGGTTGCTTGTATTCATGATATGGCTGACAATGACATGGATGTTGGGTTGCCAGAAAGCTAGGTTCACAAGTCATACACTCTTGAGACATGGAAGGAAGTTTATTCCTTTAAAGTTAACCCAGTGCAGGGTCCACAATTTTGGGAGAAATTTGATTGCCTAACTACATTGCTTCCACCTAAGCAAGTGCCTCAAATTGGTAGGCCACAAAAGAAAAGGAAAAGGAGTGCAGGTGAGATTAACATGGTGAAAGGTGGAAAACTGACAAGACAAGGCAAAACAGTCACTTGTGGTATTTGTAAGGGTACAGGTCACAACAAGAGAAGCTGTCCAAAAAATGGTGGTACTTCAAAAAAACCAAGAACAAGTAAAGTTGAAGCTGCAACTTCAAAAGACCCAACTACAAGTAAAGCTGCAAGTGCATCTGGGACAAGAAATGTTTCTGCAAGTCAGAATGCAACTCAAGCTGGAACTCAGGATGGAACTCAAGCTGGACATGTGACTCCAACAAGGATGACAAAGAAAACTGCCTCAAGATTGACACCAACAAAGTAGTTCAGTCAATGTGATGTTTGTGGCTGTTTTAACTTTTAAGACAATTTCTATTTTCAGTAATCTTGTTTGTGGCTGTTTCAACTTTTAAGACAATTTCCATTTTCAGTCAATGTGTGGTCAGTTCTTCTAAGGTTAAAGACTGTATTGTAAGACTTGTTTTAAGATATGGTATGACTCTATTATGTACTCTATTATGTACACTATGTTTTAAGCTATTGTCAACTGTTAAGTTTTTGTTCATGTCTTATGCATAACAAAACTGCTTTGAATCAGTAATACCATAAATGTAGAATTTCATTAAACTGAACATCACTAAAAACATATCCAAAATTTGTTGACCATTACAAACTAATGAGGTCAACTACTAGTCCAGTTAAATATGAGTAGGACATAATACAACCCAAACAAGATTACTACATGTAGAACTTAACAACCAACAATAACAGACAACAAAACAACATAATCTTTAGACGACGGTTTGCAATTTCCATTGAGTTCAAAGACACTTGTAGTGCATTTCTTGATCTTAGCAATCCAAGGATGATACTCCTTGCCCGAGCACACATAGGAGGATCCAACCATAAGAAAAAACCACAATTCGTACCCTAAAAGGAAAAATTAACAAAATACCATAACTAACAACATCACAAAATGGGAAATGTTAATCAAGAAAAAAAATTTACAATTTGTGGACAAGACCAAAACCTACGACCAGGGTTTGTGTTGGATCGTGTACACCTTGAACTTGTGTTAATATTGATACTTTGAGTGATACCAATAAGTATGCGGAATCTACTTAATGATACTTAGAAGATTGAATGTAAATGAAACAGTTGTATGTATGAAAGAACAATGTATGTAACAAACAAATAGCTCCAATATTATTAATGATAATAATACGAGTGATCTATGATATCACTAGGGTTACACCTTGAAGCTCTAGGAAAAACGTATTAGAAAGATATATTCTAACTATAACCTAGGATCTCCTTTTATACAACAAGGAGTCCTCTTCTACAAGATAAGTATAATGCTAATAGAATAAGATATACACAAAATCTTTTCTATGTTTATCTAAGCGCGTTTCTCTAACAGTTATCAAGTAAGCAGTGGTAATATTTGTTCTTGCAGTGGTAATGAGTTTCCACTGCAAGTACAATCTTCTGCAGTTGTAACATCTTCACTAGCCGTGGTAACTGGTAGTATAATTCCCAACAATCCTCCCCTAAACTTATGATTTATATGTAAATCAAAAATTTTCTTCAAGTTTCTTCAAGTATACAATAAACCTGAGGATATGGGAATTCTTCCAAACACTTATCTTGTTTTTCTCAACACTTTATCAGCTCTTGCATATTGATCTTGAATCTTCTGAATCAAAGCTCTAATCTTTTCATTATCTGCATAAACTCTTAACTTTGACATGCTGAGAGCAATCCTCCCCTGAATCTGATCATCATTTTTCTCCTCCCCTGTTTGGGAGAATCTCCACCAAAATCAGCACAATCAGATAAAATTCAGAAGAACTTCCATCAATTTCTGTAATATCCACCTGTTATGAGAATTTTGGTACACAGTTCCATCAATTCCTTTTGTAACATACTGCCTTCAGCACTTCCAGATGTATTACCTTCTGAGAGAGGTGCATCATTAGACAAAGATTCAATTTCTTACCTAGTGAAACTAGATAGTACTTCTGAACCACCCATATGTTTTAATGTGGCTAGGGATTTCACTACCTGTATCCAATTCCTTAGAATCAGACACATGAAGTGTTGCCATGGTAGAGCTCTGAATGATATTGTCATGTCTTGCATCTACACATATTAAGGAAAAATTTTACACTGTCAGTGGTAACTGTGAACCTGCAGTGGTAAAAATCAACAGAATTTTCAAAGAGCAGTGGTAAGAAAAACATGTAAAATTTGCTGCTCTTATCATAGTTTTTAGCAAACTATCAGCTATCAACGGATTTGATATGTCTTTACCATGAGCCGTTTGCTATGGACTAGCCAACTCTTGATCAAAAAGATGTATGGTGAGTTGATAACCTAGTTTTTGGTAAACTATCAACCATAAACGGATTTGATGTGTCTTTACCTGTAGCCGTTTGCTCAGGACTAGTTGATTCTTATGTGGATTAGACATGGTGAATCAATAACCATTTGTTATGTGTCATTGATACACACCTTATTACTCCAATGATATGGGTTGTAAATTACAACACAAAATAAATCTCATCTTAACCCATAGAGATTAACCTAAGTAACTTTTTAACCAAGTTACTATACACAAAAATATCTTCTCAAAAGTCAAACCACAGTTACTTCTCAAACCAACCAAAACAGATGAAAATAAATAACCTTCATTAATTAGCATAACATCTAACCTTGGCTTATTTAATCACCTCCAAACACCACATCTCAGTCACCAATAATCTTTCAAACCCTAATATCCCAATCAACCCAATTTTCTTCCAAAACCATGTCATCAAACCCTGAAACCTCTGATCAACACTCTTCTTTTCCAACATCAGAAGAAGATTTACCACCATATCCATGGGGACTTGAAGATTCTGACTATAAGAGAGAGATGGAGAAACGATGGGATGTGCAAGAAAAACAATGGAATGCACATATAAAGGGTGAATCAAGCCATGATCCGAATCCTGCTGAGAAAGAGCTTGTCTCTCCTTTTATCTGGACCTCTGATGAAGAATCTTCAGAAGAAGAGAATGAAGATCCAACCTTTCATCCTCCTTCCACACCAGAGAGATCCCAACCAAGATCAAGTAAAGGAGATCCATCTCTCCTAACATCATCAAATTTGGTGTTGGATCTTCCTGCTCCAGAACCTGGTCTTCTGCATCAAGAACATATTGGACAGAGCAAGAAGGCTCAGATCACACATAAGGGAAAGGAGAAGCAGAAATAGATGACTGAAGAATGTTGCCAAGGAACAAAGTTCTTGAGTATTTTCTTGACTTTGTTACTTGAGCATCTTCACAGTCTTCCTTCTCTTCTTTTTCCATTTTCATCTTCAGCTTCTTCATTGTACTTGTCATAGCCTCAAGTATTATGTAATAATTGATAGAAGCTAGTAGTTCTCAATTAGCCAAATGTTTTAGGAATGGTCTTTGTAATTCAGTTGGAACTTTGAATGTAAGCTATAACTTGTGTCTTTGAATGAATGAAAAGATCTTCTTTAATTAATCAATATTGTAAGACCTTCAGCTTATTTGACCACATTCCCTTGGCTACAACTCTTGATGACTTAAACACACTACTTGCAATATCTTAACATTTGCAGAACAGACATATACTAAACAACTTGCAAACATATTAGTGAGTCACTGTAAAACTCAGAAAGTATTATCAAGTCATTCATAACCATTAGTAGTCTTTGATTGTCCCTGCACTCAACATAAAACAATTAGTACCTTTTGGGGACCCAAGCCACAAATGACTTGGATCTGCCTCGTGTATCAATATAATTGTATCTATCAAAGGTCATTGATACACCATTGGGATTGTATGAGGTTGTTGTTCCTTTTGGTTTCCATTCCCAACGAGCTGAGGCCTTAACAGCATTACCCATGTTTACCCTTTTCTTATTCACATAGACACCAGTGGAAACATTTGGTCTTGCAGTGGTAACTGCAGGCCTAGCAGTGGAAACTGCTGGATTATTAAATTTGGGTCTCCACATGTGATTCTTGTGATCATTCTTTTCAAAATAAGTCTTTTTCCCTGTTTGATAAGATTTAACAAAAGAAGTGACAGGGGACTTAGGATAAACTCTGTTTTTACTACTGGCAGTGGTAACTGCTGGTCTAGCAGTGGAAATTGGTTTGATGCCAGTGGTAAGTAAAACAGACCTGGGAACCATCTTGCTTAGGGGGTTTGGGTGAGTTACTTTATTAGAATTATGTCCATTCACCCTTGTATTCACAAATACTTCCCTTCTTCCCATGTGGTAGTTACAAGTATAGGAAAGGTGATCAAAGCTACCACAAATATGACAGGCCTTATTGTTGAACACAAAGTCACTACCAAACTGCCTAGTTTTAACATGATTCCAACTTCTCATGTTCCCTCTAGGAGATTTAGACCTATCCCTGTACATCTCAGCATACCTAGTAGTAGGCCTAGTGTAATTTATCTGTGTCCTAGGCTTCTCTTTGACTACTTCAGGAATACTTTTTCTTTCCTCTACTTTAACATTTTCAAGAACACTAGATTTAGACTCAACATTTAAACATTCATCTTTAAGAGATGAGTCACTAGCACTATCAAAAGTCTCAACCTCAACCTGAACCTTTTCAGTTTCAACTGGTTTAACAAATTTTGGTCCATATGTCATAGGTAGATCCTGAAACTCTTCTAAACATGTGTGAGCTAGGTCAATGCCAGGAGGTGCTGGAACACCTCTTAGAGGTGGTGGAACTGATTTGTATCCAAGACCTGATTTGGCTTTGCTCACAACTTGAGCTTCCCAAATTTTGTCAATACTCTTGGATTGATGATCTAGTGTTTGCTTAGTTATCTGAATGTTCTCACTAGCTTTCTTAACTCTTTCAATTTCTTCCCTAAGAGCCTCATTTACTGCAATCTTAAAGTCTAAATCCCTTTTTAACACAGCAATGTCATCACTGAATTTAGATTCATTTGCCCTATAATGCTCTATCTGTTTTTCTAAAACACCTAGACCTCTTTTATGATTTGCTAAATTATAATTAGTATGATGTAAATCTAGCATCAGTGCATCATATTGTGTTTTAGAGATCTCTAACTCTTTTAAGGCCTTACAGTTTTTAGAACAAGCATTATCAGTATGTACCTCAGAGTCTGAAAAAGCCATGAGTGCATGCTCAGTAGCAAGCATTACAGATTCTGAATCATCTTCTCCATCCTGAGTCATAAAGCTCCAATCAAAGCTCACTCCATCAATAGCCAATAGCACCTTTGGCTCTTCTGTTGTAGGTTCTTTGTTCTTATCCTTCTTGTACCAAGTTGACTTGTTGTCAGATTTCTTTGGTTTTCTACATTCTCTTGCAAAGTGCCCCTTCTTGTGACAATTATAGCACTCCACCTTCTTTTTATCAAAACCTACAGTCTCATCACCACTTATATGTATCTTTCTCCCTGTCTTCTTCCAGAACTTCTTTGATCTTAAGCTTAGTAATGCCACCTGCCATTTAATGTCCATCTCCTCCATATCATCTTCATCAATTTGATCCAAATCCTCATGATTGAGAATTGAACCACCCACATGGCTTGATATAAAGGCATAGAAAGTAGCATCACTTAGTCCTGCAATCTGTTTCTTTGAGCTCCTAGTGGAAACACTTCCATTACCAGTGGAAACAATCATGTTACCACTGTCATCATCACTATCACTTTCTTCATCTGAACTATCATTGCTTGATGATGATATGAGTGCTACACTTGCAGAACTTGTTCTTAATTTTCCAGCTTTCTTTAACCTTTGTTCAATAACTTTGAAATTATTGTACACATCATTAAGTTTCATGGTCTCTAGATCTGACTTATCTTCCCAAACAGCAACATTGGTGTCAAACTCAGAAGGTAGGCTTTTTAGGAATTTAAGATTGAGATCTTCCTTTTCCACCTCAATCCCAAAAGCAGTGAGTTGAGTAACAATCTTTTGTAGCCTTGTGAATATGCTATCAAGAGATTCATTACTTGTTGAACCAAAGTTTTCATAAGTCTGCTTCAGTAAAGTCTTTTGAGTCTTCTTGGTAGAATCATTTCCACCAAACACTTCACAGATCTCATCAAAAAGAGTCTTTGCATACTTGTATTTGCTAAAAGCCAGAACTTGTTCTCTGGGTAGAGCCATCAATAATAAACCTCTAGCCTTCAAATCATTCTTTAGCTGACTTCTTTCTTCATTAGTGACAGGACCAGTGTTAACTTTTGTTACTGTCTTGTCACCAACCTGCTCTACAGTTGTACCAGGTTTGAATGAATTTCCACACACTATTATCTCCCATAATGTATAGTCTTGAACCATAAAGAACTGTTCTATCATAAGCCTCCACATCTCAAAGTCATTTATCTTAAGCTTAGGAAGCTTTGCAGAAATGTTTGATTGGCTTGTTTCTGTCTCCATTGTATCTTTTGAGTCTGCCATAGGGTCTTCTAAATCAAAATATCAAAGCCTTGCTCTGATACCACTTGTTGGATCGTGTACACCTTGAACTTGTGTTAATATTGATACTTTGAGTGATACCAATAAGTATGCGGAATCTACTTAATGATACTTAGAAGATTGAATGTAAATGAAACAGTTGTATGTATGAAAGAACAATGTATGTAACAAACAAATAGCTCCAATATTATTAATGATAATAATACGAGTGATCTATGATATCACTAGGGTTACACCTTGAAGCTCTAGGAAAAACGTATTAGAAAGATATATTCTAACTATAACCTAGGATCTCCTTTTATACAACAAGGAGTCCTCTTCTACAAGATAAGTATAATGCTAATAGAATAAGATATACACAAAATCTTTTCTATGTTTATCTAAGCGCGTTTCTCTAACAGTTATCAAGTAAGCAGTGGTAATATTTGTTCTTGCAGTGGTAATGAGTTTCCACTGCAAGTACAATCTTCTGCAGTTGTAACATCTTCACTAGCCGTGGTAACTGGTAGTATAATTCCCAACAGTTTGTTTCAGTCCAAGAAGTGCGAACAACAGCATGATTACCACAAAAGCAGCTCACCACATCCATTAATTTGATGGATTTAACAAACTAGGGTTTTGTATGTTTTAAGATTTGGGGAAAAAGGAATAACATCCGGATTAATATATACACGGGTATAAAAAAAAGGGACCACAATGCGAAAGGACAAAACTACCCTTGTTATTTTTTCAACTAACTGAATGACACTAACCTTTGTTATTGCCAGGGACCAAATTGATCAAAATGTTTCATTCTAGGGAGGCCGCCTGCAATTATGGAATTCTAGGGACGATATCTGCAATTTCGTTAAACCACAGGGACGATTTCTGCAATTTACTCTTTTATATTTATCCATAACACAAGTAGAAGATAAATACAAAAAATATAGATAAGATGCAATTAACAATAGGATTAAAATGTTTAAATAATTATCTTTAATAATAAAAAACTATAATTAAACATCATAAATCAAACAAAACAAATATTAAATTATTTGTTTTTTAATAAATAAAAATATATGATTCAAAAAAAATTTAAAAAAAACCCGCGCGTGCGCGGGCATTATAACTAGTTTTACCAACAATACATCCATAATTTACTTTTCTAAAATAATAAGGGTTTTGTGGTTTGGTTGGTATATATTACAAGCTGTGATGCCCCTCTTTGTGGTGGGTTTGTAGTTTGGTTGATATATTTCGCGTACAGTGGTGATGTTACATTGGAACGGTTATGTGGATTCAGTTCTGTTACGTTTGTGATATTGTCTTCGGTTCCGCGAGTGGTTGTTGGTACTGTTACTTTGCTATTCTTGTTTTGGTTCTATTCAGTGGGTTCCATTCAAGGATTTGGCACTGGTCCGTGGTTGTTTTTGGTTCCTGCATGGCTAGCAATGTTGCCACTCGGATCTCTTGCCCTTTACAAGGTTGTGAGGGATGTAGGAGTGGGAATGGTATAGGGTTTACAAAGAAATACTTTATTGATCACTTGGGCACTCACCATTTCAAAACTGATATTTTGAAGGATTCCTACAAAGCACGTGTTGCGAGTGACTTTTTCTTATTTTCTGCATTTGACCAGGCACTCCATCAGGCAGGCATATGGCTTTGTGGTGAGTCTGGTGACTGTTTTTGCACCCACACTTTTAGTAAGAATTGTAAACATGATGATGGTGTTGTGATTCCCGCTCTTAGTTTTGATAAAGTTGCGATCTACGGTATCCCTATGCCTCGTAGACCAGTTTTGGATGTGGGTGATAGTGTCACTAATGATTCGGTTGGTACTCTTGCTACGGATGAGGCTGTTGTCGAGGGGGCCGATTTTCTGATGCCCTCACTTAGTGTTGAGTCCACTTGTTTTGACATCAACCTCCTTAGTCATGTTTTCTTGAAGAAGTTGCATGCGGTTAAATGTATTCCACCTAGGTTGTGTCTTGGGTTTGCTAAGCTCTTTCGTAATGTGCTTGACAACGTCCTTGCGTGCCCAGGGGACTTGTCGGTGTGGGTGCAACTTCTTATTCTGTCGCGTTGTGTTTTGTCTACTTTCGTGCCTACTAACAGAGCTCAACGACGATCTGGAGAGAGAGAATGGTGTCAGTTTGAATATATTTCTCATTCTATTCTTAGATGGAGGGATCCCGTAGATAGGCTTGGTTTGGTGTTGGATCGTTTGGTTGAAGTAACTCCACTCGTTAGTAGGGTGAAGAAAACCAAAGACCATGATGAAGCAAACCGTGTTCAATGCAAACGTAAATTAGGGATGGGCACTTTACTGCTACTATTAAGGTGCTCACGTCCTCCGGTGTTGCCCCACCTACTCTCAACACCCTGTATGAGCTAGGCCAAACACCCCTATGCCCCCACCCCCGTCTTAATCTTCTTCTCCTCTTGGTGGGGATGCCTTTTTTGTTCATAAAGACTTGGTGTTGAACAGGATCCGCAGCTTCCCCAAAGGGACATCATGTGGTCGGGATGGGCTCAGAGCACAACATTTAATGGATATTTTGGGGGGCAATGCTTCTGCTATTGCTGATGATCTGCTTGGATCTATTACCGGGGTTGTCAACCTGTTTCTCAGTGGAAAGTGCCCTATGCAATTGGGGTAGTATATCACTAGTGCCCCTTTGACTCCTTTGGTTAAGCCTGGTGGTGGTATACGTCCTATTGCTGTTGGTACTATTTGGCGAAGGCTTGTTTCTAAGGTGACTTCTTCTTCCATTGGTAACTCTATGAACACTTATTTACAGGACTTTCAATTTGGTGTTAGTGTTCTTGGTGGTTGTGAGGCTGTTCTCCATTTTGTGAATATGCTCATTGAGTCTAAGGGTAACGAGGTTGGTCTTTCTATGCTTTTGGTAGATTTTAAGAATGTTTTTAATCTTGTAGACAAGAGTGTATTACTACAGGAAACTAGGGTGCGGTGCCCATCCATTGCTCCTTGGGTTGAGTTCTACTATGCCTAACCTGCTAGGCTTTATTATGATGACTCTATTCTTTAGTCTTGTCAAGGGGTTCAACAAGGGGATCCGTTAGGTCCTTTATTGTTTGCTATGGCTTTACACCCTTTGGTTCAGACTATTAATCGGTCCCATGTGCTTACCCTTCAGGCTTGGTATCTTGATGATGGCACTATTGTTGGAGATACCCTTATGGTTGCCAAGGCGTTTGACATCATTAGGAAGGATGGTCCGGCTCATGGTTTGTTTTTGAATGTTGATAAAACTGAACTCTTTTGGCCTGTGGAGGATCCTAGAAGTAGGGTGGAGGGTGTTTTTCCTATAAATATCTCTCGCCCGCTCAATGGTGTCAAACTTTTTGGTAGTTTAGTCAGTTTGGATGATAGTTTTTGCCGGGATTTGGCTTTGAAAAGGGTTTCTAAAACCATCACCTTAATGGAGGCAATCCACAAACTTCATGATCCCCAATGTGAGCTCTTTCTTATTCGCAGTTGTGCCAGGGTTGCAAAATTATCTTATGCTTTGAGGACATGCTTCCCTTTGTATTTACAGGAGGCCCAGGTTCAGTTTGATCCGTCGTTACGTACTTCCTTGGAGAAGATTATTACCGCCTCAGGGCCGGGGTTTGGAGATTGGCAGTGGCGGCTGGCCACTTTTTCAATCAAGTTGGGTGGTCTTGGTATCCTTTCAGCAGGTGATATTATCCAATATGCTTTTCTCGCCTCTCGTTTGCAAACGAGTGATCTACAAGACAAGATACTGGATAAAACTGGTAATGTCTCCCATGGATTGTCTTTTGAGCATGCTCTTGATAATTTCAACATTACTTGCAACGTGGATGCTTTCTCTGTCACCAATAGCGCTTCTGCCCCCCAAATGATGAAAACCTTGGCAAAGTGTTACTTTGGTTTCATTGAGAAAGACCTTGTTTCTAAGTACTCGTTGAGTTCAAGACAGGTGGCTATTCTCAGTTGTATACGAGCCCCACATGCACAGGATTTTCTTTTCACCATCCCTATTAACGGATTGGGACAGAGGATGAACCATCGCCAATTCTGATCTATGTTATGTTACAGGCTTTCTGTACCTATGTTCTCCGAAGGTAGCCTTTGCTCGAGTTGTAATTTGTATCGTATGGACAAATGGGGAGATCATGCGGTCCACTGCTCTTAGTGATGTAGGTGTGAAGTTCAGGCATAATCTGGTGCGTGATATCCTTGTTGATATATGTTCTAAAGTTGGGATCATGGTGCGTAAGGAGGCTCCTATGGGGTTCCTTTAAGAGGATGGGAAGGAGCTACGACCTGCAGACTTGTTATTATTTATTTGGCTTCAAGGTAAAGATGTATGATTGGATGTGACTGGTATATCTCCATTTGCCGGTATTGGGACGACTTCATGGGCTCCTGGGGTAGCCTTGCACAATTAATGTGAGTACAACGGATACAAGTTTATACCATTTGCTTTTTCTACGTTTGGGGAACTCGATACGGAGGCTTTGGACTCACTTTCACGTATTAAGTATATTGCCATTAGCCACTCAAATAATGCTAAAATTGGTGTTTTTATCTTTCATAGACTTAGCTTTTGTATTCAGAAAAGAGTGTGAGCACAGCTTGTGTCTAGACTCCATCAAACTTTATGTAAATTTTTATAGTTTTAATAAAGTGATGGTTTAAAAATAAAAAAAATAAAAAAAAATAATAATTAAAAAAAAAAAAAAAAAAAGAAAAAAAAAAAAAAAATCCAATTCCCCATTACACAACAATAAACCGGTCTAACACGAGGAAGAAAAACAGAACTTTCTTGAACCAAAAGCCTCTCTATTTCTCTATTCAACCACCGCCTCCTTTCTTCCTTTCCATTCTTCTTCCCCAAAACCAAATCAAACCCTAACCCTAACTCTAATTTAATACCATGTCATATCACGGCGAATCAGACGACGGCCAACGCAACCGTCGTATCTACAACCCCTACCAAGACCTAAACCTCCCAACCCAAACCCTATACAAGCTCCCCACTTCCCCCGAGTACCTCTTCCAAGAAGAATCCATCGCCCAACGCCGCTCATGGGGGGAGAATCTCACCTACTACACCGGCATCGGGTACCTTTCCGGCGCCGTATTGGGTGCCGGAACAGGCGCTATTGAGGGTGTTAAAGCTTTTGAAAGAGGGGATACTTTGAAGCTTAGGGTTAACAGGGTTTTGAATGCAGGTGGGCTTTCTGGACGGATGTTTGGGAATAGGGCGGGTGTTATCGGGTTGTTGTATGCGGGTATGGAGAGCGGGATGGTTGCGGTTAGGGACGTGGATGATGTGTTTAATAGTGTGGCTGCTGGTTTGGGCACTGGGGCGCTTTTTAAGGCTGCGAGTGGTGTGAGGTCTGCGGCTCTTGCTGGTGCGATTGGGGGGATTGCGGTCGGGATTGCGGTTGCGGGGAAACAGGCGTTGAAAAGATACGTGCCCATTTGAGGTTGGAGAACAATTTTTAAGTTTTGAGCATTTCGGAATTTAAACGTTATTGTTTTGTAGTGGTTTACTAGGTGTTAAAAATGTGTTTAAGATTCACTATATGCTTATGACTATAGCAGACAAAATGCACTTAGCTCGATGTTAGGAGAGTCAAGGGGGAACGCCATACCTACATAGAAGAACTGCTGTTTGCTGACTTTCTAAGGTCTAACCTTTCGCCCCCTACTGGGAGAACAATTTTAAGTTTTGATCATTTCAGACTTTAAACGTGATTGTTTTGTAGTGGCTTATGATATGATATTTAATGATGATTGATGAAAATGTTTCTTGTGTACTTGATTGATTATCGATGCCCTTTTTTTATTAAGTGTACTGTGTATTGGTATGAAGAAAGGGTTAGTTGCAAATAAATTTATGTAGACATTGATTATTATGGGAATTATATCGTTGTTTTTTTATGTTATATTGCATACATTGTTAAGTGTCTTGCCTAGTTTTGTATTGGACGTATTAAGGTATTGAGATCATTCATCATACATATTGGTTATATTGTAAGTTGGTTTGCTTAGTTCAGAATATTTTGCGTTGTTTCAGTGTTTGGTATATGGATTATCATGTGTTAATTTTGGTGCGTGTTCCTATATATGTATGTAATTGTCTCCCACATATCACGCACTGAATATTCGTGCGCTGATTTATGTAACCTTGTTGTTCTTTATGTTTGTTGCTCTTTACGAGTGTTTTTACTATAGAGCAATAATGTTCTCAGTGGCTACTCTTTGTATAAAGAGCACAAGGCATAAATAATGTGTTTGTTGTTCTGGAATATAGTCGCTTAGTATCATATGTTAAATTGCTTTTGTCGAAGGTTTAAGCAAGTATGTTGAGCCTTGCTAAGCATCATATGATAGTATAGTTTATACATACAAGGTTAGGTGTTTTTCCTCATTTCAGAGTGGACATTTCACGGTACTGGTCCTGTATACAATGGCTTATTGGTTACTGTAATAAGTGGGTTTGGTACGTCTTTGGTTATTGCAATGCTTTCGTGTTTGGTGAGGTTTAGGGCTTTGCGATATCAATAGAATACTATACTCGGCATTAGTTTGATCTTTTCGTATAGTACTTATGAAACTTGTGTCCTATATGTCAAGCCTCACTGATGTACAGAATTTGTGAGCTTTTTTGTTCGTGAAAGAATTGGTACTGATAAGTTCAAAGCCATGCAAGTGAAGACTTCACTATAGAGCACTGATCTTGTTATTTAACTTCCCCTTACATTAGATTCCACTTATAAAATATCTGATATAGAAATTCAAGCCTCTTACTTTGAAATCAGATATTCACAGTCGTCTTTGGGAATGTATTTGTAACATGCAAACTCTCGTAGTTAGGTTATTATAGTAACTGAACTTATATTTACAAGCAAACAACCCCGCTAGGCACTTTTTTAGTTATGTATGTTCTACTTTCTAGGCAGACGAGATACAACTTATGTTTCATCTGGTGACAAGAGTGACGATAGGCTACAAACAGAAAGGAAGACATTAGTGTGGTACTCGAATTAAGTTTCAGTTGCAATAAGTAGAGAATATTCTATTTCTTTGATTGGAAGCTCGACGGTTGTCATTGGGTTGTTTCTAATCAGAATCTGTTGAAAGATGCATACTAATTGTCTTAAAATATGGTGATTAGTGTACATGATTGATTTACATATACCGACTAACCTGAAGTGTGTTTGATTTAAACTAGTTAGCAATAGAACTAAGAGTAAGGGGCAATCTGAATGATTCTGGTCGGAAGTTGTCAGGTTCATGAATGGCTCGTGACCACTGATCTTTTTTGTGCTCTTGTTTCATAATTGTTGATTTAAAATTATCTGGTTTGGCATACCTTTGAAGACTCCAATCCTGTGGACTTATACCACTTTTTATCCTTGTAGTTCAAGATTGACTGGGATTCAACTTGATGAAGTCCGACTTAATGTGGTGCAGCATATAAATCCTACTAGCAGTTCAATTGTGTTACTTTGCCGACTCTTCTATATTTCTACCTGCAGTTGAAAGTATTTGACTAGCTAATTTTGTCCGAATTGATCAAATATAACATCTATTTCTAGACTTTTCTGTCAAGCATGTCAGCAATAATGAATTGATTAAATTTTCGTCGCCATGGTAACTTTAAACTTTATAGCTGACCTTTATATTTTAAGTACACCTTTGAGGTATATTATTTCATTGAGATTAAACTTGAAGAAATCAGCCTTTTTGTTTTCGTTGATGAACTATTAGTCCCGTGGTTGTGTAATGCTGGATATTGATATTCAATGTCACTCCTGTGGGCACTTGTGTGTTATATTGTTATGTTATGTTCATGTTAAGATTGGAAGTGTAATGATGTTGGTCTTTTATAACATTTACTGATTTACATATAAGATTGCTTAGTGGATTGCTTGATAAACTTTCATGCATGTTTGTATGAAGCTAGAACTTGAACATGACTTGATAGTAGAAAACGGTTCATCTTTGCAAAAAATAAAAGTTCCAACTTTTGTAATCATGCTCATTGATTTCAGTAGTCACATATTAGCATTCACCGCAAGACCTCTTGAAATGGTGGCTTGCACCACGGGTGGTTTGGCATTATACATACCGCCTACATCTGGTGGTGGCTTTTTGACAATGCTTTGGTGGTGTAGACTACCAAACATGATGGGAGTGTTTATTTTTTTGTATGTGTGTGTATGTGGGGTATATTTTTGTATTTAGTGAGGGTTTTTTTTATGTGTTTGGTTTGGTGATCACCACTATCGCTGTTTGATTAAGGGGGCGAATGTTGAGCTAGCGGTGGTCGGTGTGGTGATCATTACAACCAGTCAAATAAAAGAATCTGTTAGGTGATTTGGTTCTAGGAGATTTTGTCTATGCAAACCTAATTGTATACGTGGTTTTGCATACATTTGTTTATGAAGGGAAAGTTAATTATGTGGATGCAATTCATGATTGAGATTGCAATTGTTGTAAAAGGTATAACTCATGGACTGAACCATTTCTTTTGAGCATATAAGCATATTCCCAAGCTCCAACAGCAGGAATCGAAACCCCGTTTATTCGATAATGATGCGAACGTAAACACCAACATATAAACATCATACTTTTATTTCTGATTGATATACATACTCAACGCAATGTAGATAATGGACAACTAATATTTATTCTGTTATGACTTGGATTGTCGAAATTCATCGACAAACAAAACAAACAAGTGTAAGGGCGGTAGAGTGATAAAAATGTCTACTTATTGCAGCCTTGGAGGTCGATAATGCTGTGAAGGACCATGCTGAAGCTAAAATGAAATTTCAATTAGATTGTTATTTCCATAAATTGAGCAGCAAACGTGTCTTCACATTAGCTGTCAAATATGGAATGCCAAAGACAACTTCATACACGCAACGTTCCATGAAGTCATGAACAATCAATAAAATACAAAAGGCAACTCCATACTATCAGAAAAGGTCAAATACACGACATCGCGTACACAACCTTTCATGCCCAATCGATAAATGTTTCTTACAATGAACTTGTATGATAGTCAACTCAACCTATGTGAACATGACACTTTTTTCGTGACGAATTAACCTACCACATGTATATTAATACATCACTTTATGACAAAGTAGTTATTGATACGCAATAAAAAAAATTGTTGTTAATTCTACATTTAGAAACTTTATAAAATCAATGTTTTTCATGAACTTGGACAATTTCAACGAAACGTGCATCAAACATTTTGTAGCTAGCGTCCTCCAACAATCATTATACTTGTTAGAGAAAATTTCAAAGTCATCTTTTCTTAAGTTGGTCCACAAAATTGTCAAAAAAGAAATCATTTTCGAAAATGGTCACCGCTATACTAGATCGGTAGATTGTGCGACCCCGTTAAATTTTTGAGATGTATCTAAAAAAGAATATTTGATTGTTGGAGTTTTCTTTAGAGTGATGGCTATGTGGACATTACTTTTTGTGCGATCAATTTTTGTCTTTTGTTAAAAACTATAAAAAAATTCAAAATTCAAAAAAAAAAACTCCTAATATTATTATTATTATTATTGCAAAAAAATAAAAAATTTACCGCACAAACGTACTGTCTAACAAAGAAAGTAGGTCACTCATTTATACTTTTGTGTGATCAATTTTTTTTATCTTTTTATCTATTTATTTTATTTTATTTTTATTTTTTTAATTTATTATTATTATTATTATTATTTTTTTTTGCATAAATTGGTTGCGCAAAATGTACGGTCTAGCAAAAAGGTTGTCACATAGACGTCAGTCTAGCAAAAAACTCCAACTACAATATATTCTTCTTTTGGACATGTATCAAAATTTAATGAAGTCGCATAGCCTAGCAACACCTTTTTTTAAAAAATGCTTTTGGTTTTGGCCATAATATGGACTAACTTTTAAATAGATGACTAGTTTTGACATTTTCTCTATTTGCTATTCATGATATTAAACTTGCTTTAAACTGATTTAAAATCACCAAGCGGTCGAACTTTCAACAATAATGCTTTATTTCGATAAAGAAACATCTATCTATTACGTATAGTAGAAGGGTAACCGGTGCGGCGACGGATACCTGGTGACTATTTTTGTGGCGAGCTAATGTTTTTTATTTTAAACATTCCTTTAGCATATCTCAAATATTTTATAACGTAGTAGATATATGTTTTTCAAAAGTAGAACGCCTTAATTATTAATAGTGCAAATAGTCAACACTTTTATTTTTCAACTTTTAGCGTTAAATTGATGGTTATAAGTTCAGTAAGCTTTTTTTATAAACAATTCTATTAAAATATATCATTATTGGAGTTGGTTACTATATGGTTTAAATGAGACTTAAATTTTTAAATTTTACATTAATTTTCTAATTTTTCTTTTATAGTAATGATTTTTATCTTAAAATTTTAAGACTTCACTTTAGGAAGTCCCAAATATTTTATAATGTAGTAGAGATACTATCAGAATACAAACACAATAAATTGAACTTACACTTTGTTCTTGAGTCTCGATTAAGGAAGAAAAGGAAAAAAAATGAAAAGAAAAAAAAAAGTGTGTTCTTGAGTTTCACTTAATGAGGAAAAGAAAAGAAAAATGAGTGAAAAATAGTGTAATTTAGTTGATTTTGAAAGAAAATTATTTTATACCAAAGGTGGGCTAAAAATGTTTACTTCATATTACTTTACTTTTCTTTACTAAAAAAAACTCAAAAACACAATGTTCATGTGAACTAACTATTTAATTGTTTCCTATTTCATCAATCTGTTACTAATTATATAATAACAATATTCTAGCTATAATAAAAACAAGTCGATTTTATATGATGAAAACCTTGTAGGCATTATATTTTATTGATGTATTCATAGATTACAAATTCATAAAACTTAATAAATCCAAGCTCACACAAAAGCTCAGACTTACTAACTTATTATAGACTACTCTCCCGCATTAGATGTGGCGAAATCGCGAAAAATTGCACTTGATTAAAAAACTAAAAATATTAAAATGATATCAAATATGTTGGTGAAGACATCCGATAGCAAACATATACAAATCTTCAACCAACAGTGGAAGGAACAAAAGCAAAAGCAAAGAAAAGCAACAAAAGAAAATAAATAATTTGTTGTTGTCAAGCGGATCTTCATACTCCAGCAACAAAACAAAAGCAAAAACAAAATAAACATTGAAGTTCGTATAACATTGGCTAGGAATTATTTTATTTTATTTTATTTATTTATTTTTTAAAATTTAAAGATAGTATAACATCGGCTAGGGCTTGTGAAGGGGGTTGTGGAGATTTGACATTGTGCTATGAGGGGGAAGGCTCGTGGCAGTCGACTAGGTCTCCAAACCCGCTCTGATATCATTTTTTATAATGAATTCCTGGTAGGCTAAAGCTCTGATACCATGTAAATTAGGGCTGTAAACGAACTGAACGTTCAGTGAACATTTCATTAACCGTTCGGTAAAAAGTTCGTTTATGTTCGTTCGTTTATTAAATGAACGAACATGAACAATATTTTACGTTTGTTTAGTTAAATGAACGAACATGTTCGTGAACGTCCGATTAGGCGTTCGTTAAAGTTCGTTTATGTTTATTTATCTATTTACGTTCATCTATCATATATTTTAATTTTATAATTTTAAAAATTGGTTTGTTTAAACAAAGCAACACTTATAAAACAATTGTGAAGAATTCAATAAAGCTTATGCTTGTTTGTCTATTTTTATTTATGTTCGATCGTTTATGTTCGTTTAGTGTCTTAATGAACGAACATAAACGTACATGAACAATTCATTTTCTTAATAAACGAACATGAACAAGAAAATTCGTCCGTTTAAGCGTCCGTGTCCGTTTATTTGTCCGGTTAAAATTAAATGAACGAACATGAACAGGGCCCCGTTCGTGTTCGTCCGGTTCGTTTACAGCCCTAATGTAAATAGTAGAAAACTTCTACTTATTTAATCGTCATTCATAAGTAGATTGCACGCCATTGTTTACGGAATAACATCGTTTACGGAATAAGCTAACATAATCGTAATCTTAAAGCTACCAAAACCTAAGCCCACGAATAGGCTTGAGTCAATATGTATTAGAATCACTCTTGAAAACATCATTTCATATAAAATCTCACCCATTACTAAATCATTACGACTAGGGGTGTAAACGAGTCGAACTTTGGCTGGCCTCGGCTCGACAACATTATGTTCCACTCGAGCTCGGCTCGATAGCTCGATGATATTTCATGAGGGAAGCTCGACCCCGGCTTGATAAAGTTTGAATACAGATCAAGCTCGGTTAGAACTATTTGATTTATTTGTAATGATGCATTTTTAAACCAACTAGAATTGTAATATAAGATAAGATTTGAATTCGGCTCAAGCTCTGCTCGAAAAGTTCGACATATTTACACTTAGTGTATTCATATGAGCACTTCAAATATATATAATGTATATTAAAAACATACTCGTATATATCATTTAAAAGCTTGTAAAGGTTGACAATAACTCAAGTAGAGCCTATATAAGCTCGAGCTCGACTCATTAAACATTTCGAGCTCAAATTATGGGCTCCAACTTGACAAAGCTCAACTCGAACGAGCTTGAGTTGAGTTCGAGCTCGAGTTACTCAACCAAAGCTCGACTCATTTACACCCCTAATTACGAACCAAAAGACACTTTGCTTAAGAGCCTTCGGTAACGTAACCTTTGCTCCCGAGTTAAATGTTAACGCACCTCCTTTTTTGACCGAGTTACCTTACCGCCTATGAAAGGCAAGCCCACGTTAACGCACCACGTTAAGGGCTTAACGTGCGTTAACATGAAAAAAAAACTTTCGTTTTTGCCCCTTTGATTCTTTATGTGTTTATGTTTGTGATGTGTTTGTGTTTGTGTGTGTTTTTGTGCGTGTGTTTGTGTGTGTTTTCAGTGTGTGTGTGTGTGTAAAAGATGCAGGTGGTCAATGGGGAAAAAGGAGTATATGGTGACATTTGCAGTTTAGTCCTTATTGTTTGTGGTGTTTACATTTTACACCATGTGTTTTAGTAACATTTTTTTTTTCTTTTTAAGTTAATAAAATTTTTATTTAGTTTTTTTTTTTTATGTGGTAGTTTTTAATTTGAAAGGTTTTTTTATTTTGTATTGTAATTTTTAAGGTTATTAATGAAATATTTGGGTTGTTGAATAAATGAAATAGTTAAGGGGTTAATTTGTAAATTGATGTGGAGGTGAGTTAATGTGAGTTAAATGTAAGTTATGTTACCGATGTGGAAAGTCAAGAGTTAAGGTTAAAAAGGAAAAGCTGAGGTGGCGCTGAGGTGGCAGTGCGTTAAGTTTTAACCCTGAGTTATGTTACCGCATGCTCTAACTATACAAAGTAGCTCCTGAAGTGAGTTTATATCCCACTTAAAGCATGTAAAATATCGTGTATGATGCAAATAACCTATTTTGCTAGGAAACTAAATCAACCACGAGTCAGAATTAACGTCAAACCTAAATTTCAAAACTGTATTATTATCTTTTCGAGAAAAAAAAATGGAAAAGATTATTTGAATAGCTTGACCTCGACTCAATTAAAATCAATTGACTTTTGAGTAATTTATCTTAAAAAAACTCAACATTTACGCCACTTCCAAGTACATAAAAGTTCTTGCTAAAAAAAAAAGAAAGTACACAAGTTGTTTACTTACTTTTTCTTAGTTTGTTATCAACAAACAGCATCAAAAAAACACAGCAACACATATGCACTGAATGTAGTAATTTAGTATTACTGTAGTATTAAATAAACAAATTACGTGTCGAATCGAAGTCTCTCGTCTCTCTTCCATCACATCTCAAATAAAGATCTTTCTCTTTTTTAATATTCCATCACTCAATCAATAAACCAAAATTTTTTATTAAAAAAAAAAAAAAAAAAAAACCCATTTTACATTCATCATTTTGTAACCAAGCTCTTTGATCTTAACTATTTTATATAAAAGCTAAAACCCATATGGTATGTAGCTTGATTTTATAAAAAAGACCCATTTTTTTAGCTTCTTTTTATATAAATTGTGGTTGAAGATGAGTGTTTTCAAAGCTTTGAAACGAAAACCAAAGCTTTCTTGAAGATATTTTGGTTGATCTTTAAAACCCATGTTTTAAAAAGGTGAAATCTTGGATAAAGATTCAATCTTTTTTGTGGGTTTTGATTTTTGATGTTTTTTGGTTCATGGGTATGTTGTGTTTTATTGAATCTTGATTGATGTATTAATGTTAAAGTAGGTAATTTAAGGTTTATTAGATCTGTTGACCATTTTCGGATTGGTCAACTGTTTAAGGATGTTGTTTGATCTTAAATGTTTGAACTTAGTTTAGAGTGAAAAAGGATAGAAGATACAAATTAGTCGAAATCGCGATATTACCTTAGTTAAAAATGGGTTCGATAGATGATACTGTGCCTACTGTTTCTGTTTCAATTAGCTTAACTAGTCCGATATCCGCTAGAGCACAAACCAATGATTTTAATAGGATAACATTATTCGGGACCGCGAGTTTGTTGTCTGATCCTGTGCCTGTGCTTCATGATGGAAGTAATGGGGTAGTTAATGATGATATTATGATGCAAGAAAATGTTACGGATGAGATTATGTCAATTGCGCCTGTGGATGCAAGTGCAATTAGTGTACCAATAGCGTTTGCAATAAAGGGTATAGAAAAAGGTCAAATAGTTGCTGAAGTAATAAGTTTGGGGAAAGAAACGATGGATAGTGCAATTGGGCATACTTTAAAAGCAGCGGTAGTGGCTCTTGCTGATAAGAATCATAGTAAAGGTGTGAGGAGTGTTTTTGAGTTAGAGTATGTGCCGCTTTATGGTTCTCATGCTGTTTGTGGTAAAAGGCCTGAGATGGAAGATGCTGTTGTGAATGTTCCTCAGTTTATGAAGATTCCTGTTAGAATGTTGGCTGCAGATCATATTATAAACCGTGTGAATCCGAATTTGGATGATTTGACTGCTCATTTCTTTGGAGTATATGATGGTCATGGAGGCTTCCAGGTACTGCTCTTTTGTTCCGTGATTATGAGTTTATATAGTTGTGCAATCTTGAAGTATGCCACGGAGACACTAGAAATGCATTTTGAAGTCGTTCTAGTCAGATAATTGATCGACTTTTAAGAACCCCTAAATTCTACATAGCTCACCATAAAATATTGAAATTATGCCAAGTTTCATAAATAGAGCTTTTAAGAGAGTGGTGGAGATTTAGCTTTATTCATATATTTTAACTGTACTTGCAACGTCTTTAGATAATCTAAATATTAAGGTACGTAGTCTAGAACGGTGGAAACAAATTTAACGTCAAAAAACTGGAGTTGATCTCAAGTATGCTGTTATTTTGCATAAGTAATAACAACACTTGGTTGGCTCATAGTTAGTCGATTTCGAACTACTTTGTTTGTCAAATCTCCGGATCTAATGGAACATCAGTTATGTATTTTAGTAATGTAATGGCAATAATGGATTAATCGGCAGTGTTGATTGCAATGTCTATAGAAGAAAATATCAGAACTCTTAATGAAATCGTAAAGAAGGTTCTGCCCTTTTTTGTATGTATAGGTCGATTCCTGCTAAGATTGATCTCTAACGGGTCTAATAAGAAATTAGCTTAAAAGGAAACAAGTTGGAAGTCGTGTATATATTATGAACGACACCTCCTAGAATCATTTTATTCTAAAATTAGAGTATCGTTGGAATACTAGACTCTTGTTATCACATTTGACACACTAATTCCCAATACCCCGCCGGAGTGGGACTGGGTATTGTTATTGTTGTTGTTGTTGACATTTGACACACTAAGTGTTATAAAGAATTACCTGGACTTAAAAGCATTTCATGTCAATCTAATCTAAACCAAATTCTACTTTGTTTGATCTGTTACCTACCCGACATACTTTCTTATTCAGTCAATTTAGCTAACTATTTATGGTAACATGGTCTATGTATTTGATTTAGGTGGCCAACTACTGTCGTGATCGTCTTCATATTGCATTGGAAGAGGAGATTAAAGTTATGAAGCAAGAAATAATAAAAGGTACCATGAATGACACCGTTCAGGTTCAATGGGAGAAAGCCTTCACCAATTGCTTCCAGAAAGTCGACGATGAAGTTGGAGGAAAAGCAAGCAGAAGCATTGACGATACCTCTAACTCTGAACCAGTAGCACCAGAAACTGTGGGGTCTACTGCAGTGGTGGCACTGATCTGTTCATCACATGTTATAGTTGCAAACTGTGGTGATTCACGAGCTGTTCTTTATCGTGGCAAAGAAGCAATACCTCTGTCAAATGATCATAAAGTAAGAATGGTTCTGGTGTTATATAAATATGAAAATTCTCTTGTTCATGTAACTTACCTTTTATTTTCTTCTGATTGCTACTATTAGCCAAATCGTGAAGATGAATATGCAAGGATTGAGGCAGCGGGTGGCAAGGTCATACAATGGAATGGGCATCGTGTTTTTGGCGTTCTTGCAATGTCAAGGTCCATTGGTGAGTTTATCTGGGGGTTAATTCCGGTAACATTTTTTGGATTCAATTCCTATTTTAGGAAATCATTTTCTTTTTCATAGAAAAATCCAAACTTTAAAAGTTTGGATAGAAGCCCTCAAGCTGTGAAAACGTTAAAAAAAAACACAACTTTAGAAAAGCCATGTTGACTGTGTTATGTGGCACTGATGGCGCTTACTCTACATATTAGTCAAGTTTAATCAAGTTTGATGATTTACCTTGAATAAATCCTTTTTAAAGTTAAGAGTCGTGTAACATGGTTGGTTATCTTATGCAGTTTACGCTTTATTTCCTCAGTTTCATTTTATTATTTTTATTTATTTTTTATTTTATTTTATTTTATTTTCTTCCGAAAAGCACAGTTCCAAATTTCTTTTTCATTTTATTTTTAGTTTTTGCAAAAATGAATGTCCGCATTCAAGCTCCCCAAACACTCTAATAAAAACACTTGTAACAAAATTACAAAACTGCAAAGTAAACTTGGCATATTAACTATAGTTAGTATAGATACTGTACGTCTGTACCTTTGTAAGACTGTTGTATGTTTCTTGTGGACAGTTATTTTGGGATGGAAGAAGTATTTTATAACGAAGTATCTAAAATACCCTTTAAGCCACTTTTTTTAACCTTTTTTGAATTGGTGTGTTTTCTAGGTGACGGGTATTTGAAGCCTTGGATAATACCTGAACCAGAAGTCACTTTCACTCCACGAGCTAGAGAAGACGAATGTCTTATCCTAGCCAGTGACGGGTTATGGGATGTGATATCAAATGAGGAAGCATGTGAAGTTGCTAGAAAACGGATCCTTATTTGGCACAAAAGGAATATTGGAATGCCCATTGAAAGGGGCGTAGATGGAGTCGATCAAGCAGCACAAGCAGCGGCCGATTATCTAACAATGCTTGCGTTACAAAAAGGAAGCAAAGACAACATATCTGTGATAGTGGTGGACCTTAAATCCCAAAGGAAGTTTAAACCAAAGCCTTGATGATGATAGTATATGTTCACCCATCGTTGGTTTTACTATAGTTTTTGTACAATTCAAAAAAAGAACAGAAGTGCACTTGTTTGCATTACTTAGGCTCGTTTCTTTAAAATATGGGCTCTAATGTTTGTATGAGAATACGAGAATGATTTACTTATTTTGCATGATCTCTTACATATAAAAACATGGCTATGTAAACTGTATGTTTTCCTAAATGGATGTCAGTTAAGGTGACAACTTTGACCTGTATATGATCTCGGGCATTGTTATTGTAGCACATTGGTTTTTAACTTTTTATAGCGATTTGTTAATTGGTTTTTAACTATGTATAGAGATGCATTACTAGAAACAGTGCAGGGTAGATTATAAATATGTCTGAAACATAATTAATGCTAACTGGTAAATGTATTCCCCAAAAAAAAAACACAAAATTTTGGATATGGATAGGATTACATATAGTTTTTCATTAGATAACCAGCAATAAACTAACAAGAAGATTTTTTTTGCTATCATCCATCATCTAGCACAAACGACAAGCACGAAGCCTTTAAATTCATATCTAACGGCGACGCCTCACCCTAACCTCCGGGAATTTTAGAGGAGCAGGAAGAGTGGCCAACGTTATGTTTTGTTCTCTGATAAACTTGCAGCCCAGATATTCAAAGTGAGGCCTCAATGCACCAGTGGGCATTCTAAGATCTTCAGCTATGTCTGAGAATTCTGTTTTGAAGTTATCAACAATGAGAGTAAGCACCAAAACGTAGCTGATAAGAAGATCCCTTTTGTCATCAGCGAGTCTTTTTGATTCAATGTTGGCAAACATGTCATTGAACTTTTGGGTCAATATGTTTGGCAATGTATGATGTTTAGCGGATGAAAAGCCGTCCATGGAATGCTTGTCCTTAAATTTGATGAGATGATTGATGTACGAGTATATGCATGCAAGCTCCCTTGCCTTCTCATCCTACATCAAGAATTAGAAAAGTTATATTTATCGAAGTGTAGTAACAGAAGAATGAATGACAATTAGCATGATGGTGTATTGGTGTTACTAACAGGTAGCATGTGTCGATTTTGGTTGTATTTTATTCCACATGGGTGATGGGTCAAACAAAAGTGTAGCTACAATGAAAACCGGTCAAATGGGCCGTAACAGGTTGCAAGTCAACTGTTACCTAAAGTTTTATTTTTACAGTTTCCTGTTATCAAATTTGATGCATTAGCTATTTGTAAAGA
Source organism: Artemisia argyi (assembly GCA_030686995.1). NCBI lineage: Eukaryota > Viridiplantae > Streptophyta > Magnoliopsida > Asterales > Asteraceae > Artemisia > Artemisia argyi. The sequence goes on from CM060705.1 coordinate 154,181,724, forward strand.
AACTTAATGGACGAAAAACAGTTTGCTTTTTGGCCTGTACTAAAGAAATGACTTGTAACCCATCTTGACCTGTTTTACCCAACCTACCATTATGTTGCCATCTATACTTTAAGTTTACAGAAAATTGAGTCCCAAAATACAAAGTTTAACCTGGAGGTGTAAGTTTTAACTATTTGCTAACTGAGTCGAGTCTATTTGGGTTGTTTTATCTCTACGGGGTGAAATGGGTATATTAATATGTATAAGAAAACATGTCAACTGGTCGACCACAGCCAATAATTTTATTCAAACGATTAGCATTAAACAAAAAAGACCTGGTTTAAGATGTCACCAACCCAACCCAACCCATTATGTCATCTCTAAATCTCTAATGTGATTAAGAAGTCGTGATACATATATGCATATCGTCTAAAAGCATAATGTAAATTATTTACCTTGACCTCGTCGATCTTATAAATTCTGTTGCAGACAAAAACAGGATAAGATTCAGGTGTTATATTTTTCCCTTCTTGCAAAATCTCAGCAATGTCTAGAAGGTATCTCCACTCTCCCTTTAAGATGATCTTTTCTAATGGATAAGCCTGTTGAGGTATTGTTGCTGATAGATCATGAGGTGGAATATTACGAGCACTACTTGTAGTTGCTGCACTAACTTCAAGAGCCTTTGCGTTAACCTTTGCATCAGCCATCTTGCTATTTAAATCAGCTTGGGCATCCGGATCATGGTTTGCACGTAGTGCCTTTTCTTTCTTGGCCTATGGTAACATAGAGCAAAGAATAAAAAAAGAATTAACCACACTCCAAAACTGGCATTGATTTTTAACTTGGGCGAGTCACGTTGAGGAGTAAAAGGCAAAAAAAGTGTTCAGGTAAACTGGTAACTTTTGTGTTCGGCTTTGTGCCTTTAATTATTTTAAAAATTAGTGTAAATTATGTGGACAAAATCATACACATAATAAGTTTAGCTTCAAGCCAAATTGCACCTTGGTCGAAATTATCATAATGGTTAATGGGCTAAAATATTGAACTTAGTTGCATCTTAATAAGATAACATGTTTAATATAAAAGTTGCATACCGTTCGTTCAGACTTTTTAGTCGAGAACTGAAACGTTTTTTCTTTTTTCTCTTCAGCTTCGTCTCCTTTAGGAACTTCATCTGCAGGTTTAACTTCATCATCGAACCTTGGTTCCAATCTAAAGATCTACACACAAGACATTAAAATGACATTAATTATATATAACATGGTTACTGGAGGTGTTTGGGATGCATTTATAATACGATTATTTTTCAAGTATCAAGTAATCTTTCGGTACAAATTCTAACAATCTCATTATAACTTATATCCTGACATATTCACATTTGACAAAATATGATTATCTATTCATTACAACTTCAAACACAAACACATCCAATCGCTATCTCAGCAACCCATTTAGTTAGTTTTCTACTTTTCATTATTCCATGTCACATAGCCAAAGGGGGTGTTTGGCTTATCTCTCCATATAAGTTTATGGCTTTTGCAAAAACAACACTTACAAAGGGCTTTGCAAAAGCCCTTTTTAACTCATATATATGCTATTAAGCACTTTCCAGTAAGCATTTGGGTAAGCTTATGTGTAACTCATATAAGCTTAGCAAAATACTTAAAACTTCCATTATCTTATCATCAAAAGCCAATTGCCAAACACCCCTGTTAATCTATCACATTGATTATCTAGGGGTGTTTAGATTAGCTCATTTTATGGGCTTATAATTGTTGAAGTTTCGGAAAAGCTAGTAAGCACACAATTTTGAGCGATGAGCTTATTGCTTATTTAAGTACATAAGCATAAGTTGATAACGTAACAAACTAAAAAAAAAAAAAAAAAAAAAAAAAAAAAAAAAAAAAAAAGTGAGCTTATCAGCTTTTCTAAATCTCAATAAGCAGATAAGCCAATAAAATAAACTAATTCAAACTCCTCGCCCCTCTTAATTATCACAATTTTCAACAGTAGAAACACTTCCACCATTATCTCATTACGAATTATTTAACCCTAACCTGCCACTCCGTATTAACTAACCATTTCCGATATAAGAAACATATCGAACAAAAATCTCAGACTACTTACATATTACTATATTAGAGACTCTTTGCCAAGCAATCATTACAGGGCCGTCCCATGAATTTATAAAATTTTTGAGTGCCCTGGACGAAATTAAATAATGAGGCATTTCGATAAGGAATGCTATATATAAAGTGTCACTATTTATAAGATATAATATAATTAGTTAAATAAACGTTCTAACATATTACTTATTTAAGATAATTTCTCATCTATATACTTTTTTCTTTGTGAAAAGTATACGTACACATGCATATAAACACATGCATATAATTATTAACGGGACAAATTTTGGAGCCCTTACAAATTTTGGGGCCCTGTGCGGTCGTTCACCTTGCACACCCTCAGAGCCGGCCCCGGCAATCAACAATTATTCGATACCGCATTAGACTAACTTGAATCAAACAATTGAGTATATTAAGAATATGTTCTGAATTGAGCTTTAGGTGAAACAGTCTAGGGTTTTTGCATTTGCTCCACGTGAACAATCAGAAAACAATGTTTAGGAAAACCATTTAAAAACATACTCGTATTACACATCTTCCAAACCTACATTAAATTTTGTCACATGAACACGTTTCCGAAAAAGATTATTCGCGTTCCACAAATTAACACAAAAAACAGATAATTTGAACCCTCTAAAACACAACAAAAATCATAACCAAAAAAAAAAAAGAATACCTTATTAGATTCAATAGGAAGAATCTTCAAAAGACCAGTCTCCTTATCAAGCACACCAAGGCTATAGCTACACACTTGTTGAGCAGTAGCCTCACCCGAACAATTAGTCCCAACAAACTTAACCTTATCATTATTGTCACAGCTCACAACAACTTGCATCCTATTACTACGTTTGACATGTTTCATAACCTTAACCTCAGTTTTCCTTTTTTTATTATGTGGGTCATACCCAGATGAGAAGTATCCTATTATTGGGAGTGATTTGTCGGGTGTAGGGTTTAAGGTTTCGATTTTGACATTGATTGGTTTGTGGGTTTTTTTGTGTTTTGAGGATTGTGGTTGTTGTTCCATGTCTGGTTTTTCTGTTAGGGTTGTGTCGTGTTTGTGTTTTTTGCCCATGTTAATGAAAGTGGGTGTGTGAATATATGGAAGGTTAGGGTTTATGGTATTGGGGTGATACAGGCCGCGATGAGGTTTAATGATTAGTGCGTTTCAGGTCCATGCATGCATTTCACGCAAAATCAAAATATAGCTTATAAAAGTACTAGGCGAGTACCGTGCATAGCAACAGAAATTCCTAGCAGCAAACAATTAACGATATGCAATATTCATTACAAGAATTTCATCATTTAGCACCGGATTTTTCCCTTGCGTCTTTGCGACGGGTAACAGCCTGTCAGTGTTAAGGCGTCACAGATTCTACGTCTCTTCAAACTCCGCCGCAAAAAATAGCGTCGTCAATAGTGACATACGTGTCGGTCGCTAATAACGATTGGGAATGATGTCGCTAGCTACTTTTGCAATGAAGTCGCTAGCCGTTTATAATCTTGTCGCTTTTTGTCATTAGTTGTCACTTGATGTCGCATAAAACATGTTATAGACGTTGCAACTTGAGTCGTAGGATGTCGCAAATATATTTCTCTGTTGAACCCAGGTAGCATTTTTCTCTATTCCATTTTGAGCCAAATAATTCATATTTTTATCAACAAAATAATAAAATATATATTGCATCAAATTATAACCATTTACAATATCCAGTTACAAAACTATTAAGAATAGCAACCACTACTAAAAAGTACTTAATACAGACGATATTAATTTTTTCTAACTAAGCATTTGATTAGCAAAAAGCCGACAAACTTTTTGTGATAGCACCTTATATGACTTGTCCCCCTCGAGTAAGTCTTGGGATTTAAGAATCTGATCAAATTTTTTGTGTGTGATTGTTGTGTAGATTTAATACGTTCTCGCTCCTTTGTTAGGAAAACATTTTCAATCTCTTTCAACATCTCGAAAAGTTACCCAAGTTTCTGTTTTGGATCTTTCTTCCTTATCATGGTTATAAACTCCAAGTCTTCTTAAACCAAGTGAGTCAAACAACTTCTAACATCCATGTTAAGTTTTGCATCCCAAAGTGTATTTTTTGAAGGCTCCTACACATGATTATCTCAGTAGTTTTCCATTTCAACCCATTACTTAAAATAATGTTTGCAAGTCAAGTAAAAAGGTCTCAAATCAATTTACAAGTAATATTACCTCTGTTTGGCCGTTGTTGCAACAACTATCAAGTGGTATCATAAGTTTCTTGTTTAGTTACCTGTATCTATTTATATAAATATGACAATTGGTTCATGCGCGAATGCTAGGAATAGCATCAAGTTACCAACTGATCAAGATCTAAACTGGCATCATGTTATGATTTTATACAGACTAAACCATATAAAAGGAGCAAAATACAAATTCTAAATGTAGTTTTAAACATTGTCTACAATAGTAGGGGTACCTTTTCATGAATAGAAATTGCCTATAAAGCAATGGCTCGGAGTTTAGCTAATACAGGCTCTTCAGTGTAAACAATCTCAACGTTGAATCTTCTACCCTGAAACACATCCTTTGTGAATAAGAGAACTACAAAAATGAAAGTAAAACAAAAAAGAACCTTGTTTCTTAGTTATTATTTTAATATGAGATACTGAGAGAGTATTGAATATACCTCAACGGACAAATAGCATAATATGTATGTGTTCCATGCTCTTCGTCTTCCAGTCGAGTCCGCCCTTTTTCTAATAAATATACACATTTGAAGTACTCAATTAATGTTATTAAAAAACAATTACGCCATATATATAACTTGACGATTGATATGAATGACTACTAATAGATGAACCTGGTGTGAAAAACTCAGCCATTGATTTTGCTTCAATTGTGGCCAATGCTATAATCAAACGCAAATCAGGCCTATGAAGTTTTATCTATGAAATTAGTAGTTAGCATAATTAACATAAACAAAAGTTATACATCTTATTTTAGATGTTTACTTAAAAAGATCTTGGATCATTGCCGATTACCTTTTTGAAAAGGCCCAACAATGTCTGTTGCAAGGGGTCTCTATAGTTACCCAAAACTGTAAACACGTCAAACAAAGGGTGTCAAATCATCCATATAACTTACTTGTTCATAGTCAATATGACCGGTGATTACATCCAATCTGTATTGCATAGTATCGGAAAATATTGATATAGCCAAAATCTTTTTCATATCCATGTGCATCATGAAAAAGAAGAGAAAGATATCAAAATAAATACTTGTTGGAAATTACTCATACGACATGACAGACTTAGCTTTAAAGATACATAGAAGATGGAAGATAATCTTGCAAAATATTGACTAAAAGTTGGAAATTGAAGCATGCCTTGGTAAGGCTAGTGATATCGATGTAAAATTGTTTCTCAAACCAAAAGCATGTTGAGTTCAAGACACTCTCATCTTGGGTTCAAAACACGTGAGGCCCATTTTTTCCTACACAAAAAGCATCATGGCACTCAAGCATCATGGTTATCTATGACAATCAGGAGTAAGGAAAAAAAGGAATGGAAGCAATAAGATATTCCTAAAATCCTAAGCGTTTATGTAGTAATCAAACTCACATAAAAGCTCATTGATAATTCTTCAATGCATCTCACAAATACCAGTAAGTTCATACGCATCATAACACAAACAAAAAAATGAATTAAACATTTTAATACCTTCAACAGCAAATGAATGAGGGTCTACATGTTCGAAAACAAAAGAATCATTCGTTTTAGGTGTTCCATGCGGATTGGTATGTGAATCCTGCGAAAAAAATTAAAATTAGTTCGACCTAAATTAAAACTAATGAAGATCTACAAAAGCAGAGGGTAGAGGATGAATGTGAATAAGAAATCATTCGGGAATAATGTCGGAGTGATATTCTGTTTAAAAATGTTGGGTTAAGGCTCGATTCGGTGAAATAATGGACCGAATATTATGACCCGTCTATCAATAAGCTTTGCAAGTCTTCCTTCATTGGTTAGTTTTTTTAATTCGAAATTTTTTTAACAATTATGACCTAAAATTATGGGGTAAGATTTGACTAATTGCATTTTACCTTAAATAAATTTAAAGAGTTGCCAAATATATATTATAAACTTGTGCAATGGTGCATTGACATTCCGTTAATTTTCATTAATATGTAATTTGCATTGCTGGATATTTCATTTCATTTGTAAATGCACCATTTACAATTCATTCCAAGTTGTTCGACTTTATATTCATGCATTTACATTTCATAGTTAAGAAGTTTCCTAAACTTGTATTGTTTCCATGTATTACTTTTCATACATTCACCATCAATACTTTCCATCCATTTCCATTGACCAGGCAAATTCAATATATTACTTTAATTGGTTGACCATGAATACATACATCCCATGCATTTCGAAATGTTAATAGGTTCCCTTCATTGCTTGACATTTTGTTTAAAAGGGTAAAATGAGGATTGACTTACATTTAAGGATTTCACAATTTCACTTTGACCATTGAGACATTCTAAGTAGTGATATTTTGGTTTAAGTGAGCTTCGGTTGAATTGGACACGACTTGACCTGACCCGACTCGATCGTTATCTGTTTGAGTTGTTGAATTTTTGCTAAAGACTGGAACCACTTTGGATTTACGACTGAAATACTTTGAAAAAGATTATCGGAAAATATAATCACACGGGTATCTGCCGCTGCAACGCGCAGGTACCCGGCTAGTAGCTTATAATGGAGTGAATTCCAAGTCTGCTTCTTTTTAAATTCATGGACAACAATGTGCTTGTTTTACCTATATGTTCTAACAATATGCTTATTCATTAAAAAAAATAATAATAAATAAATAAAAAAAACACCACCGACTCAACAATCTCTAATCTCTTCGAAGTATAATCCCTTACTCTCTTGTAAACATCTTTCAGTCTTAAATATCATTGTTTAGCCCATAAGTTAACGTTTAATATACCACGAGCATCTCCCAACTAAAGACTTTTCTAACATGAAAAAAAAAAAAAAAAAAAAAAAAAAAAAAAAAAACTGACATGAAATATCTCCTATCTAAGTAGCCACTGAAGCGAAAATATGAAATGAGACATTTTTGACAATATTTCTTTGTTATTAATTTAAAAAATTTAAGTGACTTGTCAACAACTAGTTATATCACATATTTGGAAATCCGAAATTTGCAATTATGGTTTTTGTTAGACATTATATTATATCTAAGTTTTTTGTAATTCGGATATCCGAAATTTCTGATTACAGTTTTATGCATCTGAATATCCATATATATATAATTTAAAAAAAAACTTTTATATGTATTCCAAAAATGTCCTTTCATAAAACCCAACTTTTTAGTAAATTATGATCAAGTTTTCGGATATCTGAATACGTATATTTTTTGAATACTCAAAACCTAAATCAAGAAATCCTAGAAAGTTTCGGCTTTGTTGCACTCCCCTAGTAATATACTTAGAAGTAGGGGTGAGCATGGTTCGGTTTGGCTCGGTTTTTTATAAAACCGAAACCAAACCGAAATATTTCGGTTTTTGCTTTTTAGAAACCATTCGGTTTCGGTTTTTTGTCGGTTTGGTTTTTTCGGTTTGGTTTTTCGGTTTTTTCGGTTACTATACGATCTTTCGAGCTTTGCTTTTTCAAAGTAGATTTGACATATATCATAAAATAACACCTTCACACCTTTAAAGAAACAATCCAAACAACCATTAAGAAAAACAGAAAACACAATAATGACGATAAGAAACAAATGACCATATTAAATCCTAAATAAGAGTTGTTTATGTGTCATAGAACAACACAATAATAACAATAAAAACCTAATAAAAACAGAAAACACTCTAGAAGAGAACTTATTACCCGTCCTAAATGACATGTTCAAGAAGCATATGAAACAAAGAGTAGTTACTCGACATGATATAGTTAAATGTCGGTCTTAGATGCATTTTGACTTTAAATGTTGGTTCGGTTTCTATTGGTCGGTTTTTAATGGTAAAACCAAACCGAACCAAAAACTTCGGTTTTTTCAAAATATAGAAACCGAACCGTCGGTTTTTCAATCGGTTTCGGTTTTTTTGGTTTCGGTTCTTCGGTCTTTTCGGTTTAGGTTCGGTTTTTTGGTTTCTTGCACACCCCTACTTAGAAGCATCAAAATAGATAAAAAAAAATGACCTTATTTTAAGTTTACTATACTTTTTATCACTAAATATGTTAGAAAAAAATTAGGTTTAGTAATGCATTCATAGGTTTTGTTATGGTTTATTTGTATAAACTAAAGTTGGAAACCATTTTTAAACTTTTATTTTTTTGAGGTTATATAATGAACTTTGGCCCCCCTTAACTACAAATCCTGGCTCCGCCCCTGTTAATGAAGTAGCTTATTTAAATTTACTTCAAAACTAACAAATAGCTAATTCTTCCACCTTATTTTATCATCATGCGTGTGCATAAAATTTATGTTAGAGCATTAGTAACCATAACGCACCACCTGCGTTAAAGGGGGTTTAACCCGCGTTAAACATGCGTTAACCACACTGTTGGCCCACATTAAGGGTGCATTAACACTCGGCGTTAGCCCTTTAACGCCGAGTTAAGGTGCTTTGTTAAAAAAAATAATTCAAAAAAATTACACTTTTGGCCCCTCTAAAGTTTTCAACATTCGGACTAAAAGAAAATATATATTCCAAAATACCCCATTGGTTCTTAAACGGTATAGTTTAAGCGGGATAACCAAATTCAAATTCATAATTCAAAGTTCAATACAACACAAGAACATATTGGAAAATAAACACGATACAACATATTAAAAACGATACGAAAAAACAAATAAACACGATACGAGAAACAAAACATTTCATTCGTCCCATTTTGGGTGGTTCTCAAAATGAACCACACGTGAACATATTCGAAGCTTCTCCCACCAAAGCGTTCTTCAAAAATGTTCTTTGCAGTCTGGAGACGACTATTTTCATCCTAGCTAGTACGCTGAAAATGCTTGTAAATATCATTGAATTTTTTACATTCACTGCTAAGTCTTCCCCATTTACTCGTAACTATATTCTTGTTACGGTGGTCACCGTCGGACTGATCGTTGAACCTTTCTACAACCTCGTTCCAAATAGAGCGTTTTTCATAGTTTTCTTCGGAAACTTCAGCCCAAACTTCAGCTAGCAAGTTTTCTTCTTCCATTGACCAACGATTAGTCATTGTAAAATGGTTTAGAGATTGAAGTGTGTTAACAATAGTATGCATGTTATTTATAGGGTTTTATAGATATTTGAAATATGAAATTCAAAATTCAAAACCGAGTGGGACTTTTTCAAATTTCAAAATTCAAACTTAAAGCGGGATAAATTCAAATTCAAAACCGAGCGGGATTTTTTCAAATTTCAAAATTCAAACTTAAAGTAGGATAAATTCACATTGAAATTGAAAACAGGGTCCTATAAATAGCCATTCACATATGCGCACACACACACATAAAAAATTTATTAACAAATTCTCTCCACAACAATGTCTCGCAAAGACTTCTCCTAGCAATTTTCAAGTCACCGTGACTTCTCCCAACAATTCCCAAGTCACCGTGACTTCTCTCAACAATTCCCAAATGAACACGACTTCCCACAGCAATTCCCCAGCTCCAACATGATTCCAAATGAACCGGTGAACACTCCACCGGAAAACATCTTTCCGGTATTCACATCGAAAAATGAATCGGTACCCAATCCACCGGTTGTCCAACAACAACCCGATCAACCGGCAAACGATCCACCGACAAGATTTGGGTTGACTAATGAAGAACTCCTTGAGCAAGATTTTCAAGTCTTGAGAGAGTATGAATTAGCCAATACCGATGGGCCATGGGGTTAGGGAAGATGCTAGTACGGAGCGGGCAAACAGAGAAACCCAATACCAATGGGCCATGGGGTTAGGCCCTATTTAATCAGAGTCTTCGACTTCGAGTGACGAGGGCTATGTCTCAGATGATTCATTTTTTTATTCGTAGTTTTAATGTTTAATGCAATTCGTATTTAATGTAGTTCGTGTTTTAAGTTTAATGTTTTATGTAATTCGTGTTTAAGTTTAATGATTAATATAATTTGTGTTTTATAAACGTTAAGCCTTTTATTCAAATTCGAACATAAAGTAACGTTACAACATATTAAAAACGATACGGAAATAGTTAAAAACGATACTAAATCATACAACACCGTTAACCATAAATTAGCCATATGGGTTGGTTTCTCAAAACCTCCCACACGTGAACATATTTGAAGCTTTTCCCACCATAGCGTTGCTCACAAATGGTCTTTGCAGTGGCGAGACGATCATTGGCATTTACCTCCCTGTTCATAAACACATCCCTGTAAATAGTGTTGAATATTTTACATTCCAAGTTAAGTGTTGTCCATTTACCAACAAGTATATGTTTGTTACGATTGTCACCCTCATTCTGATTGTTGAACATGTTACACCAAACTTCAGCAAACAATTTTTCTTCATCTCTCCACCATAAATTAGCCATAAGTTTAAAGTATGAAAAGTAGTGTGTGAAAAATAGTGTGAATTTGTATGTTATTTATAGATGGTGAGAAAATAAAAAACGAGCGGGATATATTTAAATTTCAAATTCAAAAGACGGGCAGGAACTTTTCAAAATTCAAACTCAAATTGAAACGGTAGTGATAAAATGTAATTTGTATTTTATAAATGTTATTTTAGTTATTAAATGAAATATTAGTTTTAGTTTATGGTTGAATTTGAAAATAGTTGATTTAAGGTTGAGTGATGATTGTGTGTGTGTGTTTTTTTTATTTAAGGTGAAAACTGACGTGGCGCTGACGTGACACTGTGTTAAAGTTTAACTTAAGTTAGCATTGCAATTTGCAAATGCTCTTATAGGGTATTTATCTCTGCTATCCTGTGGATGTAACAAGCACACCATCGGATGAAAACGAACCAAATAACTTTTCTCAACATGAATAACTAATGATACAGATCATTTAATAATATGCTATTTGTTTTGATTTTGTTTTCCGCGTATGTTAAGGGTTAGAAGAAAGAAGAACGTAATGGTTTTAATAAAATAAACAATTTTGATTCTTGAATTTAAAAATATTGATTACAAAGACGTAAAAGCAGTGGAGTTATCTGGCAAAAATAGAAAGAAAGACGCATATAATAGTAGTGACGATATAGAAGCATATTTTTATAACACAAAAGTAAAACAAGCATATTGTTGTCCATGATTTTGAACAGAAGCACAAACATGGAATTGACTCGCTTATAATGTTGGATAATTCCTGAGTTTGGTTGTGGCTAAGGCGTGTACCAGATTCAGTGATAGTATTCCTAGTTGTAGTTGAAGTCTGATTGTGGTTGTAGCGTGGATTAGGTTTCAGAAAATAGGAGTTGGAGTGCTAGTCCAACTGGTCCTAGTTTATCCTAAAGTGGAGTAGTCCTTATTGAGTTAGGATATGTTTAATGTAATCCTAGTTATAGTACAACGCGTCTATGTTAGTCTATATATACCGTGAAGGGTAGGGATTTACATTGTATCAATTGAAGTTTTGAGTTAGTTTTTCTTCAATAAAGTATTTGCATGTTACCTGGCAACTTAGATCTTTCTGTCAAACATACTTCCTGTGTTCCTGTGTGTCGTGTGTTTCATATAGCAGGTGTTGTGCAACTCTCTGATAACAACAATTGGTATCCAGAGCTTGTGAAGAAGTTCCTGGTGATTTGTATCCGAGTTTAAGGGTTACAATACCTAGGGTCACAATACCTAGGAGAAGATCGTTTCTAACCTGTGATCTTGTGGTTAGACGCGAATTATTTTAGGGTTACAGAAACCTTAAAACAATCGACTTAAACCTGTGAACCTGTTGGTTGGTCGAAATTGCAGCCCACTGTGATTGAAGCCCACTTTGATCGCAGCCCACTTTGCAGCCACTTTTCTCTTCTTTTGTAAACAGATTACAGCTTTTTGCGTGAAGAATTGTGGAGGATTTTTGCCGCGTCTAAAGGGTCTTAATCAGTGTTCCATAAGTTGTTCATTCCAAGTCTGGGAGTCTATGATTGGACGAGCATAGTTAGCAGATTTGATACAGCGATTTAGGGTTTAATTTATACCCTAAAATAAAACAACTTCAACCTGTGGTCAGTGGTGGTTCAAGTCGAGCAAGTAACTAAATCAGTTGGGCTGTTGAAACAGCGTGTATAAACTGATCAGTTTTTCTGATCAGATAAGTGTTCTGGTCGTGGAGATTTGATCAAGTCTGGTTGTGTGATTTTGATCAGGTCTGGTCGCGTGGTTTATTATCAGGTCTGGTCGCTTGTTTTGATCAGGTCTAGTCGTAAGTTTTGATTGGGTCTGGTCATGGGTTTTTTTTATCAGGTCTGGCCGTTGGTTTTTATTAGGACTGGTCACAGAATAGTGATTAGTTTTGAAGACTGGACATAACTTATCTAGTCGTGTGATCAAAGGGTTGGAAAGTTCCCCGTTACAAACTTATTCACGGTCTAGAGGAAGAACCAGGATGACGGGAGATCCATCAGGTTCGAACCCACCACCACAGCCGATAAAAGAGTTGAGTTTGACGTTTCAGTGCCCATTGTTAACGTCAACCAATTACACCATATGGAGGATGCATATGGAAGTTCTTCTTGGAATTCATGGAGTATGGGATGTGGTAGATCCGGGCTCAGACGATGCCAAGAAAAACAATATAGTTAAAGGCTTGTTGTTTCAATCGATTCCAGAAGATTTGATTTTACAAATCGGGAATTTGAAAACCGGGAAGGAGATGTGGGATGCAATAAAAACCCGTAACCTAGGGGCTGATCGTGTGAAGGAAGCAAGGATTCAAACCCTAATTACGGAGTTCGAGAATCTGAAGATGTCAGATAACGGTACCATAGACGAATATGCTGCAAAGTTATCGGGTATTGCTTCTAAGTCATCCACGCTTGGAGAAGTCATGTCGGAACACAAGCTGGTAAAGAAGTTTCTCACAAGTCTTCCTAGACGGTTTATCCATATCGTGGCAGCCCTAGAACAAGTTTTAGACCTTAAAACAACGGGGTTTGAGGATGTGGTTGGACGATTGAAAGCATACGTAGAAAGAGTCAAGGAAGAAGATAAAGCAAACGATGCTCAAGAGAATTTGCTTTATGCTAGGACCGAAAATTCCAAAAGGAATAATGACTCAAGTGGAGGAAGAGGACGTGGTTCAAACTCTAGAGGCCGTGGTTGTGGTCAAGGTAGTGGACGTGACAACATTCAAAACCAAGGTCAACGTGACTCCTCGAAAAACCATGATGATAATGAACAAAAGGGTAAGCAACATGAGAAACGTGATCTCTCACATATAGAAAGGTTCCCAATGGAGAATGTATCATCGTCGCGGTATATGAGGATGATTTATTTGTGACTGGGACGAGCTTAGACCTCATAAACAAGTTCAAAAGGAGAATGGTATCTCAATTTGAAATGTCAGATCTTGGTGAGTTAACTTATTACTTAGGTATCGAAGTCTCACAAGAAAAAGATTACGTGGAGATCAAACAAGAGAGATATGCAAGGAAGATTTTGAAAGAAGCTGGTATGGAAGATTGCAATGCAACTTTATGTCCTTTGGAACCTGGACTCAAGTTGTCAAAAGCAAAAGATGAACCAGAAGTTGAAGCTACCCAATATCGAAAAGTGGTGGGTTGCTTGCGTTATCTTTTGCACACTCGTCCATATTTGACTTACTCGGTTGGAGTGGTTAGTCGGTATATGCAAAGTCCAAGAGAAACACATGCTCGTTCTATCAAGCAAATCCTACGTTATCTTAAAGGTACGACTTCGTTTGGTATTAAATACAATCGTAGTAATGACATGAGACTAGTGGGATATAGCGGTCATAATGTTGATATTGATGATGGACGAAGCACTACTGGACATGTTTTCGACCTTGATACATGGTGCTCACAAAAGCAAACTACCGTTGCTTTATCTTCGTGTGAAGCTGAGTTCATGGCAGCCACTGCAGCTGCGTGTCAAGCAATTTGGCTTAGGGAGTTATTGGCGGAAGTGACTGAGAATGAGCAGGTAATTGTTGAGCATGTATCTAGAGAGAATCAAAGAGTAGACCCATTAACGAAGGCCTTGGCGCGTATAAAGTTCAAGGAGATGAGATCGTTACTTGGTGTGCAAGAATTACCCTCTTCGACTCAGAAATTCAGGGGGTGATTGTTGGAGAATTCCTGAGTTTGGTTGTGGCTAAGGCGTGTACCAGATTCAGTGATAGTATTCCTAGTTGGAGTTGAAGTCTGATTGTGGTTGTAGCGTGGATCAGGTTTCAGAAAATAGGAGTTGGAGTGCTAGTCCAACTGGTCCTAGTTTATCCTAAAGTGGAGTAGTCCTTATTGAGTTAGGATATGTTTAATGTAATCCTTGTTATAGTACAACGCGTCTATGTTAGTCTATATATACCGTGAAGGGTAGGGATTCACATTGTATCAATTGAAGTTTTGAGTTAGTTTTTCTTCAATAAAGTATTTGCGTGTTACCTGGCAACTTAGATCTTTCTGTCAAACATACTTCCTATGTTCCTGTGTGTCGTGTGTTTCATATAGCAGGTGTTGTGCAACTCTCTGATAACAACATATAATGTGTTTTAAAGACGGTATCAACCGATTTTGATAAATTCCTTTTTCTTTTCTTTTCAGTTTGCATAGCAATTAGAAGCATGAGGATATATATAAAGAGAGCACCTACAGATCTCCGGAAGAATCGGATGGTATATTGATGCGTGGGAATCGCAACAGGCTTTACCTCTCGAGGGATCTCGAGAAGCTTACAACCCCCACCAGGCAGTGTACCTGATCGTTGTAGTATAGTATAGTGACAAGTACCGGGGGATTGATCGTTCAACTTAGGAATAGTGTCGCTAGGATTAGAAAGCCTAAATACTAGTTCTAAAGGTGAGGGATGATTATTTTTGTGTTTTTATATTTTTTAGAAAGCAATTAAAATTCTCGGGTTTGAAGGATTTGGGCGGATTTAGTTGCTAATCAACTAACCCAATACTAAGATGCAATCAAAATAAAATACTAAAAATGAAAATAAACTAAATTATACTAAAGTTGTGAGCAATGAGTGGAGAAAATGTGTTTACTTAGATTTCACTACTCCCTAGACATCTTTTACACGTTAATTACTTGTTATAAATGCATGGATGACGGATCGTATTCCTTAATACCATTCATGGGGTGGCACACTTAACTCCCCAATTCTATGAGCTCTTATCTCCTCCTACACCATGCCCAACACAACTATAGGGATTGTAAACAGTGGCTCATGCATTAAATACAACCAATAAAGACCTAGTGCGCGTCGGTTCATGTTTCTTAAGACGTTCAAGCATGTTACCAATTGGAGATCTGCCAGTTTTCTTAAGCCTAACATATAAATCATTTATCCAAAACAAGTATAAACAAGTAATCAACACATAATTAACATCTAGGTTTCATTAGATCTAAGCAAACACAAGATAGATCTAGCCTAGCATGATGGAATTAAGACAAGAACAAGATATAGACAACCAACATATAGACATATTGATTGAATTAAAAGAACACTTATCTCAATTACACATGAAAGGTATCAAGGGCTTGGAACCCTTGAAAAACCTGTAAAATTCGCACCAAAAATCGTACTTAGGGTTTCTCCAAAACTTTTTTTTTTTAAATGTGAAAAATTAGAAAACTATATATAGAAAAAGAGGTCTGACGGCGTCAAGACAAAGCTTGTGACGCCGTCACCTCACCGCCAAAACTATTCTCGGACTGCCTTGATCTACATTTGACGCTGTCAAGACTTAATCATTTCCAGGCCGTCATGACTTTTACTCTTGACGCCCTACCTTCATGACGCCGCCAAATCTCTTCTGGACCGTCATGGAATTTTGCTCTTGATGCCGTCAGGGAGTTACTCTTGACGCCGTCACCTACTGTTCCCAGCATGGAAAATTAAGACTTTGGCGTTTTCTTCACTTTTATGCTCCAAAAACGTCCAAATTGCTTCCTTTTCCAGATTTTTCTCCCAAAGTACCTAAAATCACAAAAGGAATGATTTAGGGCAATATTTGATCAAATAAATTCGAATTCGGGCTTAAATGACCCCCTAAAAACGGATCATTTTTCGCCTCATCATATACCCTTACACTTGAGATTTGCTTGTCCTCAAGCAAATGCGCTTTTATTCTACTCAAAAGACAAGTTAGGGGTCATTTAACACTAATATAAAAGTAATTACAACAAATAATCGTTCCACTAGAGACCAATAGACAAGCACGGAGGTCATACACAAGCACCTCACAAATAGTGTTTAGATACTCACATCTCTCGGGTGTAATAAAGTGTAAATTACAATATGGAAACGGAAGATATCTCTCACTACCTGTTATAGCAAAATAGATTACCATAGGCTTGGGAAAGGACCAAACCTCCACCACATGGCGTAAGCACCTAGGATAAACCATCAAAAATGTCTTTTAAAGGGTTGTAACGTTAGGTGTAGGGATATGAAATACACGGTTTTGTTGGATAAAGGAAGTTTTACTGGTGGCGAGTTAACAATCTTGGTTAATTACATGTACAATATGGCGTTGCTAAGCCAAGACTAGACTCGACTTAAGCTAATAAATGAAAAATAACAAAAACATAAAATGAACATAGAATGAAAAGGGATGGTAGTCCGTATGTTTTTTTTCTCTTTTCTTTTTCTATTTTTTTTTTCTTAATTTTTTCGATTTTTTTTTTTTTTTTTTTTACTTTACATTAAACTAATCTAATGACTCAAATTAAGATAATTAAAACACTTGGAGCACTTTTAAGATTAACGTACATATGGGGGTAATAAATGATGTTCTTCCCCATTACTCCATAAAATAAGTACTTACCCATGAGTCCCAATCGTCCCAAAACAATATGTACAAGGATATGACTCGACTTAGCAGCCATGTAATCAATTAGAAAGTTAACTTAGGGTTTAACAAATAACAATAATGCACTAAAAATGAGCGCACACACGGAAGGCTAAGGCGATTTGGTTGTACATTTAAGTGGGGTGTAACAAATTCTTCCTTTAAGTAAAATGCTTAAAGTTAGAAACGAAAAGATAGGCTCGGAGGGGTGTACTAGGGGTATCGTGTACTAAAAATGAGTACAACGCTAAGGGTGTGGGAAAAATTAGTTGACTTAACTAGCCAAGTAATATGACTTAAATGGTCAAGTAATTATGATACGGGTTTAACACAAGGGTGATCCTAATGCCTCTTATCATGTAGTAAATCCTACCACACGAATGTAGTCTCACTAGCGATCTCGGGATGCATCACTAACGCAAGTTCTAGAATCTAAATGCTACCAGTACACTCATAAGCACTAATAATGAATGCTTTTCCTATCAAATCTAAAGGCGAACCTCACATATTTGGGTGGAAAATTTTTCTGAATATACGGTTATGTGCTAGTCATACAATCTCCTATCCATGAGACGCTTGCTATGGCTAAAGTTTCACTCCTAAATGTTGTAAAAAAATTTAAATTTGGCGCTAAAATTGCACTAACAAGTATTTCTCATAGTTTTATTACACATCTACCATTAAACAAAACAAACTCAAGCGAAAGTGCATATGTAAGGTATCATCTTTTTACCCTCCCCTTACACTTAAGATGAACATTGTCCCTAATGTTCAAGTAAAGAATGTAAAAGTGAAAAAGTAAAGAGAATGAAATCAAATACTCCCCTGATTCGCTCGGTATGGATAATAAGGTGGCCAGGTTAAATCTTCCTCCAAGAAAATGAACAATCAAAGCTTCCCTTCCAGAATATAAATCATCTTCTTGTCATACATAACCTGTAAAACCTGACAAAATAGACAAGACAACCTCGCGTAAAATCGGCGGCATCCTATATAAGTTACTAAATCCTAGAAAACAAGATAAGATATAGTGCTTGTGGAATAAAGTTTGCAGATCTCCTGGAGATTATAAAACTTAATAATTCACAAAAACCATAAGACTCCGTTAGAAAAACAAAACTGGTAAAATTTCAAGATTTTTACACTTGACGCCGTCAGAAGTGACCTGCAGAAATCCTTATGTTAAGTTTCCGGAAAATTTCTGGAAAAACTTGGTCCTACTTCCTGGAAAATCCTGCAAAACTTCATTATGACTCAATACAAGCATTTGACTCTAACAAATACGAATATACATGTTCATTTAATATTGTGGAGAATTATGATCGGTTTGTTTCTTAAAAAACATATTTGGGGTTTCCCCCTTACACTTATCTTTTGCAAAAATACTTCTAGGTGGAGTTAAGACTAGGCCAAAACAACAAAGTAAAGTATTTCCACTATTTAGTTTAGAAACATGATCTACCAACAATAAAAATAAAACATGCATACGGAAGCAAATAACAAACAGACAAATAAAATCACACAAAACATGGTTTGCCTCCCAAGAAGCGTTTTTCTTTATTTACGAGTCTTGTAGCTAGACTCAAGGTCATGGGTTACTACGTGATCTCATCATTGGTTCCACTCTCTAGGTCGTCTTCTAAACGAGTTTTGTATTCCGGGCCTAGTTGCAAACATTCTTTGTAGAAACCAAGAATTCTATTCTTTACATACTCTACTCCTCTACGTTTATCCTCCTCATTCCTATAATAAGCCGCTTGCTTGTGTTCCTTTTCGAAATTAGAGAGAAGGCGGTATTGCTCAATCTTGTAGGGCATTTGATAGGCAACCTCATCATTCTCTTCCTTAAATCTAACTATCCCTAAAGTCGGATCATAACTCATCCTAGTGGCCTCAACAAATGGTTTTCCGAATATTATTTGGCTTAGGCAAGCATCTATCACTGGACGAGTGTCCTCAACTATCATAAAATCGATTTCATAGGTAAGATTCCCTATAATCACATGCAGTCCCTTCACTCTTCCTGCAAAATTACTTATCAGATTCTTACCGGGCATCATTCTAAAATCAAGTTGCTTCTTCATCACCCAATTGTAATAAGTCCTAGTCATGATATTCACGGGGGATCTAGGGTCGATGTAAGCTTTCCATATATGCATGTGCCCGATATTGCATGGGATGTTAATGTTAGAGGGGTCTCCCATTTTGATAAGGGGGGTGCCAAAGATATATGGTCTCTCGGGACTATCGAATAAATCCTTATGGTATTCTCGTTCTTCCTTGGTGGGCAACTTATCAAAGTACTTTTCTATAGGTTCTACCTCCTCTAATTACTCTTCCTTCTTAGCCTCAACTTCCCTACTCTCATCCTTAGTCTCGGCTTCTATTCTAACTTCATCCTTGTCACTCTCTTCAATCTCCTTATCTATCGGCTTAATGGTGACAACATTGACAAAGTGGACATGTTTGGATGATGAGGGGTGCTTAATTTGGCTTCCGTTACTGGTGTCCCTAGTGTCTTTCCTAGGTGTGACTAGTACTTGGTTGTTGAGGGCCTTCAACAAGTTGTCAATCTTGTTGGTTATCTCTGTTTGTTGTTGGTTGAATTCGGCTTCAAACCTAGCTATGCGAGCCTCTTGAGATGCCATGAACTTAGACATCAATCCTTCAAGATTGTTGGTACCACCAAAGTTGTTAGAAGGATTGTTGTTGAAAGTACGGTTGAAGGGTGGACCGGTTGGTTGGTAACGATTAGGTGGGTTGGAAGAATTGGGTTGGTTTTGTTTCCACCTAAGGTTTGGGTGATTTTTCCATGAGGGGTTGTATGAATCACCGTAAGTATTTGGCTCGGGCTTGAAAGTGTACCACTTATCTCCCGCTTCGTCGGTACGCGTGGATGCGTAGTCCGCAAAAGCTGTTCCGGGGAGTTCCACACAATCACGAGTGTCGTGGGGACCACTACATAATTCGCATGAAGAAGTGATTTTGTTCACTTGGCTTGAAGGCTTAGGAGCTTCGTAAGATTTCATGAGAAACTTGACTTGGTCCTCAAGTTCCATGATCCTACGGTCGGGAGTGCTAGAATTGTTTGAAGGCAAAGATATTGCCTTGACCGTTTTGTTCAAGTCACGGGGATCATTCCAACTTTCGTTGTCATAGAGAGCAAGATCTTCTATGAGTTCCCATGATTGTTCCGCACTAAGATCACGTAGCTTACCACCGGCCGATTGGTCAATGGCTCGCCTCGTGGAGAGATCGATATGGTCATAAAAGATTTGGACTTGGAGCCAAAGATCTATGCCATGATGAGGGACTTTTTGGAGTAAGTCCTTGAAACGAGTCCATGCTTCATAAAGAGATTCATTTTGACGTTGTTGGAACATCAAGATGTCATTTCTAAGCTTAGTAGTTCTCCCCGGTGGGAAAAATTGAGCAAGGAAACGAGTGGTGAGATCATCCCATGTGGTGATGGATCCCGCGGGTAAACGCTCAAGCCATTAACTAGCTTGATCCCGTAGAGAGAATTGGAATAGGCGTAATCGGGTTGTCTCACTAGTTGCAACATCTAGGTCTATGGAATCTACGATTTTGAGGAAGTCCTTAAGATGTTGGTTTGGATCTTCGGAACGAAGTCCATGGAATGCACATCCGCTTTGCACCAACCGGATGGTGTCGGATCGCAAGGGAGTCACATTGGCTCCGGTGAGCTCAATGGTGTTTCGGTAGCCTTGGTGGCTAGGCCGGGAATACTCTCCTAAGGTTCGGGGCCTAAGGGGTTCTAATGGTGGGTTTTGTTGTGGTGGGATGACGGGTTCAAAGATGTTCCCGTTGTCCATGATGTCGGGTGGTTACGAACAAAGGCACAAAGAAATAAGATAAACTAAAGAGAACCTAAAAATAAAATCTTACTAGAAAGGAATCTAGCAAGTAGACCTAATAAAAAGAAATTCTAACCTAGACACTAACTATTCCCCAGGCTGCGGTGTAACAATTCGCAATTTCAGGTTAATTACCATTCCCGGAAAATTTCACTATTCACTTTTACTATTCATTTTTCCCGAAACTTTCCCGAAAGTTGATTTTTATTTGATATTCTCGAGTGATAAATCATTTCCATGGCAAATTAAATGTTTGACATTCGTCAGATCATTTTCGTGAAAGTTATTAAGGAATTACACGTTTTAGGGTAAAACGTCATTCAGAAATTCTACGTACAACGAAACTCGACCGCGTTAAGTGACCCCGCATCAGAAAAATGTTTGACACACTCATGATTTATTTGAGAATTAATCGTGACTGAGAAAAACATGACCAAAGACTTCCCGGCAGGTCACCCAAGCCAGTACTATTCTCACATGAGCACGCTTAACCGTATGGGCGATTAACCGTTAGACCACAAAACGCGTTTCTAAGACGATTTGAGTTTTCAACTTATTAGAAAAAGTCAACATATTTTTTCCCTCCTCCATTGACCAAAAATCATCCCTTGATGTTATAAGTCATTTCGTGATTTTTAGGCTTACGGTTTGATGTCTAAAAGACATTTAATACCAACCGACACTAGACTGAGCCCAGTCTAGACATTATAAGTCATTTTAAATCATTTATAACCTATTAGAAAAGTAATATTTTACTTTTCTCAATTTTACGCAATATTCGTACATTTTACGTATTACGCGTTTTAGACCCGTGTTTCCAGTTTTTAGCAGGGTTTTACCACCCAAATGGAACCTACCACTCATTTTATATTTTATTATGGAGTATTTTGACAAGTTTAATCATTCCTCCAAGTTTCGTATTTTTACGATACCCGGTTTTACGTTTTGTGACGTAACAACTTACGGTTGGCAATTCCCGGAGTCAAAACTAATCAAATATCTAGATTTTTATCATCCAAGGCACACCTCACCCCCCTTATCCATGTTGAACCGCCAATGGGGGGGGGGAGTCACCATGGTGTGGCTTGATCTTGACCATTGATCTCTAGGATCATTACAAGTGTCTTAACTAACCATGGTTAAACTCTAACCCAATATATGGTTAACTATTTTTCCTACCCTATAAATACCAAGCTAAACACATGTAATTCCTTGCACCACACCTTCTTATAACCTACAAGTCCTAAAACCTAAGGCACTTTTCTTATATTTTGTAAGAAAGTTAACTAGTTTTTGAAAGAAAACTAGTGTTCGATCTTCAATCTTGGAAATTTTCTAAGAAAAGTTGTTATAACTTTAAAGTCTCCAAAAAGACGTCGTTATAATCTTCAAATAGCTTTGGACTTCAAGAAGGCGTCGTTATAATCTTCAAATAACCTCGGTTTATCATAGATTGCAAAGGGTGAAGCTAAAGTCTATCAATGTCCTATCCTTACATGTTAACTTCCTTTCATCTTTGAAAGCCAAAAGTTGTAAGCCAAACCCTAACATGCTTCTTGTTGAATAATCATGTTCATGTTATTTACATATTATTCATGCTATATTATGTCTTGTATTAATGTCCATGATGTATAAAAGTGAGCAAAACAAGTTATTGTTATTGATTGTTACAACAAGTTACTAAAACAAGTAAACTAGTGACTTTCTTGGTAAGACTTGATCAAAATGGTAAAAATATGATGTTGGATCGTTACATATTACAGTAGAGGACTTAACAAGGAAACCATAGCAATTTGAACCACCTAAAACGAGTATACGAGTCAGAAGTTACGCTCATTTGAAATTACCAAAACTTTGCGGCAAACTGCTAAATACCATTCTGATCAAATTTGGGTTTTGAAAGTCACACTTCTGGTCCGATTCATCAAAAAGTTAAAACACGAAAGTTGTCCGGAACGACGTTTTCGTTCAGGAAAAAAGAAGCTCGAGCCCTGAAAACGCTTTTTGAGTGATAAATTCTTCAAAATCTTAACAGCCCATTTTTAGACCAAAGTCATTACATATAAGTTATGGTTTATGAAGACCAAATGGGTCTTATGACCTAGAATCAAGACCACAACCATGGCTAGAGCCAAGGTTGAGTCTCAAGACCATGGAACAATGACCAAAGGTCATGGCTAGGCCATGACGAAATGACCATACAAGCTTACCAAGGCAAATACATGAACTAGAGAAGTTGGCGATAACTTGAACATACAATTTGGATCTACTTCTTCTAAAGGAACCATGAGATATTACAAAGAGAAAATGGTCATACAAGACTTATGAAACATACCCTAATAACAATCTTCATGTACAAATAAACTTTCCTAAGTTTATTCAAGTATCGGACATGTAACTTTTCGGATCAAAACTTATGTCTATATATTTTATCAACTACTACAATAGTAGGGAGCCTCATGTGAGGAGTTCATTATGTAAGCCGTCGAGTTGAGTTGTGGATTTACGAGTTAAAGTGTCCTGGCTCCTCGAACGCTTACTAACATGACTTCTGAATTATGTCGGCCCGAACGGTAGTAAACGATATACAAAACATACATGTTTCATGAATCTTTTCTTTCAAAGACTTACACTATACATCATACCACATCATGGAATATAAATGCAAGATATATATATAGGCACTACTTCATATTCTGTACTCAAATCCTAAGTCGCAACATTCTATTATAGGTTGCTCGTAGAAACCTACACGATCCAATCATCACCTTCATTACTTGCTATCCTACTTAAGGTGAGTTCATAGCCCCACTTTCCATTACTTAATTGTTTTACAAACCCTTGGGGGGAATACATGCTATTTTTAATCGAGCACAATGTTTTCAAATTGTATGCTTGCCTGATTGTTTTATTATCACTAAGTACTAGCCTTGCTAAACCGAGATTCCTTATTATGAACCATTTAATCACTAGCAATAGTGAGCGCGAATATTGTGAATAGGCCTATTGGGATTGACGAATCCTATTTGTATTGACTAAGTTCAAACAAATGCACTAATATTTGAGATTTAGGTATGTTAGCAAAGTACCTACCGGGATAAATCTGCCGATCGATATTGGTACACGTTAACGTTTTGGTGTCATAAGCTTAGTGTATAATACATTTTATGGGCGTATAACAACATAGCCTACCTATTTTGCTTTCCAAACATTGGTGTGAGCCTATAACTCACACTACCAACATATTGTGTTCAAACATTAAACAAACTCTATGAATATCACTCAACCTTTGTGTTGACCTCTCAAGCATGTATTTCAGGTTCATGACGATCAAGGATGGCACGGAAGGGCACGGATACTCAAGAGGGCTATAAATTTTATTATCATTCAAAAACTCATTTAATGTAAATTGTAAACATGGAACCATTTGGGACCTCATTTTGTAATCTCTGATATTTATACAATTTGAATGATAAATCTTTTAAAACGACTCAATTGGAGTTCGTTTTCTATTATTGTGACTATTGTGCCGTCAAGTAACACCCAGTTCAAATTCTGCTGCAACCATGAATTGGGGGTGTTACAGATTGGTATCAGAGCCATGGTTATAGAGAAATGGGTCTAATTGAGACCTAAACTATAACTACATTTACAAGCAAAAACATTTTTATAGCCTTCCACTCTTCGTGTCTTCCATCCTCCAGACGATTATGAACTTAGTAAGCATGTTATGCTACACAAACATATTAGTATATTCATATATACCCATTTTGAGCATTTCCCCGTAGACATTTTTATGCTACACAAACATAATTGCATATTGATATATGTACCCTAAATATAATTGAGCATTTCCCCGTAAGCATTTTATGCTACATGAACACATATAAGTATATTGATATATACACACTAGGCATTTTATGCTACATGAACACATATAAGTATATTGATATATACACACTAGGCATTTTATGCTACATGAACACATATAAGTATATTGATATATACACACTAGGCATTTTATGCTACATGAACATATTAGTATATTGATATATAAACTCGGTTTATTTTCAATCATTTATCTAAACAATGGACTAAACATATCTGTGTATGCCTATTCTAAGGCATTTCGGCACAGCCACACTCTCCCAATCATGTTCCTACTCCAACATTATATGTCCAAGACATTGTAACTAATTGCAATGGTCTTTCCTATTTTTCAAGACATTGTGAGATACAATGGTCTCATTCATTTTCCAAGACATTGTGAGATACAATGGTCTCATTCACTTTTCAAGACATTGTGAGATACAATGGTCTCATTCATTTTCCAAGACATTGTGAGATACAATGGTCTCATTCATTTTTCAAGACATTGTGAGATACAATGGTCTCATTCATTTTCCAAGACATTGTATGATACAATGGTCTTAATCATTTCTCAAATGTTTTGAGTCACACAATGACCTAACCTACTTCCCAGACATTGTGAATTGCACAATGGTCTAACCTACTTCCGAGACATTGTGTTTTGCGCAATGGTCTCTAGAATTATTCCATCACATCATCAATATCATTTCTTATGATATCAAAAACCCGTCACAATCTATCGATTTCAAAACAAGAAATATGAGATTTCTAAAGGACAAACTAATCCATCATCGACAAAAGCTGAACTTTCTCTACATTCATCAAAGTTTTCTTATGAAACCTTCATTATTAAAAGTTCGTGATCCTGGCCAAGTATGTTCTATTTTAGAACTACTTAAAACTTCCTTTCCATACGTATCTACCCTTACTACCTTCTATGCAATGGAATATGAAAACATACGTTACAAGTCTTGTATGGACGGGACTTGCAACTTAAAGGTTTGACATCGCCTTTGTTTAGTGGACAGTTTCCCGAAAGCAACGGACATATCAAAAGTATACCTAATTTAGGTATTTGAAAATCTTATCGAACCTTGGCTAAATATAGACTAGTCACCTATATTTAACCTAGGGACAGTGGAATATAGTCTGACTAACTATATTCGACTTAAAATTTTCAAATACTGAGAATAGTTGTATTAGGGTTATGTTTAGATTGATTTCCTACATGAACATGATAAACCACCAGAATACATTAAAACAATCTAGAGACACGATAGTGCCTTACCACTCAACGAAATCTTAACACTTTATTTGTACTACCTAACTTCATTCTTGAAAGTTTTCATTTATGAGATAATCCGAACTACTATCTGGGATAGTTATCAATTATTCTCTTCATCCTGTAGAAGTACTATCCTGTTTAGGTCCTAAGGATACCATTCCATCATAAACCTTTAAAATCTCTTAAGATTTTTAAAGCAAACTCAACATCTATACCTAAGAGTATTAATGTTAAGCATACACTACACACTTTTGTTCATCAATATATCACATCATTATCTTCACAACCGTTACAAACACAAGCTCATTAACAGATCTTGATGCACTTTTAAAGCTCAAATCATCCTTAGTTACACCACAAGCACCCTTATCAGCTTTACAAGATTGAATATTCATCTTGTACTTTTGCTACACCAGTGTCATCTCGTAATACACTACCTTGTAACTCACCGGCTAAGTATGAATGTTGGGTTGGGAATTCTTAAGTAGGATGATTTGTAATTATTTGAATGGATTGGGATGCCTTTTCATTTAAATAAAGAAATTGTAAATCACCGAACCATAAGTTTATATTCCTCTATTTACATTGTTTGGGATGCCTCTCTATGTAAATAAAGAATTATAAACAAGTGGGCTTATTTGTATCCAAAATAACATAAGTATGAAGTCAACCTACATTACATTGCTCGGGTATGGCATAATACCTACATTACATTGCTCGGGTATGGCTTGATACCTACATTACATTGCTCGGGTATGGCATGATACCTACATTACATTGCTCGGGTATGGCATGATACCTACATTATATTCGCCACAAGAAATCCTATCTTTTCACCGACATCGCTTCAAACCATGACATAAACACTAGGTACAACAACCGATTACCTACTATGCTATGATTGCAACTACTATCCCAATTTCCATTGATATTCCACTACTATATCAATTTCCATTTATTGGATTCCTATGTAAATTGCTATTCTTGTTCAACTGTTATATCAATTGCTATTGATACTTGACAACTATATCAATTTCCATTTTGATATTTAACTATATCAATTTCTGTACAACTACTATATCAATTTCTATTAATAATCGACTGCTATATCAATTTTCTTTGATATTCGACTATTATATGGATCTCTACTGATATTCAACCATGTTATCAATCTCTATTGACACACCATATTCTGAGACAAATCAAACTACATCACTAGTAATTCCAGACTTTGGTCCTCATAAGTAACCACACATCTTTATCGACACCACTCCAACATATGACACACAAAGAACTTCGGGACGAAGTTCCCCGTAAGGGGTAGAGACTGTAACAATTCGCAATTTCAGGTTAATTACCATTCCCGGAAAATTTCACTATTCACTTTTACTATTCATTTTTCCCGAAACTTTCCCGAAAGTTGATTTTTATTTGATATTCTCGAGTGATAAATCATTTCCATGGAAAATTAAATGTTTGACATTCGTCAGATCATTTTCGTGAAAGTTATTAAGGAATTACACGTTTTAGGGTAAAACGTCATTCAGAAATTCTACGTACAACGAAACTCGACCGCGTTAAGTGACCCCGCATCAGAAAAATGTTTGACACACTCATGATTTATTTGAGAATTAATCGTGACTGAGAAAAACATGACCAAAGACTTCCCGGCAGGTCACCCAAGCCAGTACTATTCTCACATGAGCACGCTTAACCGTATGGGCGATTAACCGTTAGACCACAAAACGCGTTTCTAAGACGATTTGAGTTTTCAACTTATTAGAAAAAGTCAACATATTTTTTCCCTCCTCCATTGACCAAAAATCATCCCTTGATGTTATAAGTCATTTCGTGATTTTTAGGCTTACGGTTTGATGTCTAAAAGACATTTAATACCAACCGACACTAGACTGAGCCCAGTCTAGACATTATAAGTCATTTTAAATCATTTATAACCTATTAGAAAAGTAATATTTTACTTTTCTCAATTTTACGCAATATTCGTACATTTTACGTATTACGCGTTTTAGACCCGTGTTTCCAGTTTTTAGCAGGGTTTTACCACCCAAATGGAACCTACCACTCATTTTATATTTTATTATGGAGTATTTTGACAAGTTTAATCATTCCTCCAAGTTTCGTATTTTTACGATACCCGGTTTTACGTTTTGTGACGTAACAACTTACGGTTGGCAATTCCCGGAGTCAAAACTAATCAAATATCTAGATTTTTATCATCCAAGGCACACCTCACCCCCCTTATCCATGTTGAACCGCCAATGGGGGGGGAGTCACCATGGTGTGGCTTGATCTTGACCATTGATCTCTAGGATCATTACAAGTGTCTTAACTAACCATGGTTAAACTCTAACCCAATATATGGTTAACTATTTTTCCTACCCTATAAATACCAAGCTAAACACATGTAATTCCTTGCACCACACCTTCTTATAACCTACAAGTCCTAAAACCTAAGGCACTTTTCTTATATTTTGTAAGAAAGTTATTCAAGTATCGGATATGTAACTTTTCGTATCAAAACTTATGTCTATATATTTTATCAACTACTACAATAGTAGGGAGCCTCATGTGAGGAGTTCATTATATAAGCCGTCGAGTTGAGTTGTGGATTTACGAGTTAAAGTATCCTGGCTCCTCGAACGCTTACTAACATGACTTCTGAATTATGTCGGCCCGAACGGTAGTAAACGATATACAAAACATACATGTTTCATGAATCTTTTCTTTCAAAGACTTACACTATACATCATACCACATCATGGACTATAAATGCAAGATATATATATAGGCACTACTTCATATTCTGTACTCAAATCCTAAGTCGCAACATTCTATTATAGGTTGCTCGTAGAAACCTACACGATCCAATCATCACCTTCATTACTTGCTATCCTACTTAAGGTGAGTTCATAGCCCCACTTTCCATTACTTAATTGTTTTACAAACCCTTGGGGAGAATACATGCTATTTTTAATCGAGCACAATGTTTTCAAATTGTATGCTTGCCTGATTGTTTTATTATCACTAAGTACTAGCCTTGCTAAACCGAGATTCCTTATTATGAACCATTTAATCACTAGCAATAGTGAGCGCGAATATTGTGAATAGGCCTATTGGGATTGACGAATCCTATTTGTATTGACTAAGTTCAAACAAATGCACTAATATTTGAGATTTAGGTATGTTAGCAAAGTACCTACCGGGATAAATCTGCCGATCGATATTGGTACACGTTAACGTTTTGGTGTCATAAGCTTAGTGTATAATACATTTTATGGGCGTATAACAACATAGCCTACCTATTTTGCTTTCCAAACATTGGTGTGAGCCTATAACTCACACTACCAACATATTGTGTTCAAACATTAAACAAACTCTATGAATATCACTCAACCTTTGTGTTGACCTCTCAAGCATGTATTTCAGGTTCATGACGATCAAGGATGGCACGGATACTCAAGAGGGCTATAAATTTTATTATCATTCAAAAACTCATTTAATGTAAATTGTAAACATGGAACCATTTGGGACCTCATTTTGTAATCTCTGATATTTATACAATTTGAATGATAAATCTTTTAAAACGACTCAATTGGAGTTCGTTTTCTATTATTGTGACTATTGTGCCGTCAAGTAACACCCAGTTCGAATTCCGCTGCAACCATGAATTGGGGGTGTTACATGCGGCGCCAAAAACTTGATGCGTGGGAATCGCAACAGGCTTTACCTCTCGAGGGATCTCGAGAAGCTTACAACCTCCACCAGGCAGTGTACCTGATAGTATAGTGACAAGTACCGGGGGATTGATCGTTCAGCTTAGGAATAGTGTCGCTAGGATTAGAAAGCCTAAATACTAGTTCTAAAGGTGAGGGATGATTATTTTTGTGTTTTTATATTTTTTAGAAAGCAATTAAAATTTTCGGGTTTGAAGGATTTGGGCGGATTTAGTTGCTAATCAACTAACCCAATACTAAGATGCAATCAAAATAAAATACTAAAAATGAAAATAAACTAAATTATACTAAAGTTGTGAGCAATAAGTGGAGAAAATGTGTTTATTTAGATTTCACTACTCCCTAGACATCTTTTACACGTTAATTACTTGTTATAAATGCATGGATGACGGATCGTATTCCTTAATACCATTCATGAGGTGGCACACTTAACTCCCCAATTCTATGAGCTCTTATCTCCTCCTATACCATGCCCAGCACAACTATAAGGATTGTAAACAGTGGCTCATGCATTAAATACAACCAATAAAGACCTAGTGCGCGTCGGTTCATGTTTCTTAAGACGTTCAAGCATGTTACCAATTGGAGATCTGCCAGTTTTCTTAAGCCTAACATATAAATCATTTATCCAAAACAAGTATAAACAAGTAATCAACACATAATTAACATCTAGGTTTCATTAGATCTAAGCAAACACAAGATAGATCTAGCCTAACATGATGGAATTAAGACAAGAACAAGATATAGACAACCAACACGGCAACACATAGACATATTGATTGAATTAAAAGAACACTTATCTCAATTACACATGAAAGGTATCAAGGGTTTGGAACCCTTGAAAAACCTGTAAAATTCGCACCAAAAATCGTACTTAGGGTTTCTCCAAATTTTTTTTTTAAATGTGAAAAATTAGAAAACTATATATAGAAAAAGAGGTCTGACGGCGTCAAGACAAAGCTTGTGACGCCGTCACCTCGCCGCCAAAACTATTCTCGGACTGCCTTGATCTACATTTGACGCCGTCAAGACTTAATCATTTCCAGGCCGTCATGACTTTTACTCTTGACGCCCTACCTTCATGACGCCGTCAAATCTCTTCTGGACCGTCATGGAATTTTGCTCTTGACGCCGTCAGGGAGTTACTCTTGACGCCGTCACCTACTGTTCCCAGCATGAAAAATTAAGACTTTGGCGTTTTCTTCACTTTTATGCTCCAAAAACGTCCGAATTGCTTCCTTTTCCAGATTTCTCTCCCAAAGTACCTAAAATCACAAAAGGAATGATTTAGGGCAATATTTGATCAAATAAATTATAATTCGGGCTTAAATGACCCCCTAAAAATGGATCATTTTTCGCCTCATCATATATACCTTCGAACGTCACCCATTAACTCCAAACGAATTGGGTGGTGACAGAGAGGATGAACCTATTGACTCCGAACGAACCCATTAACTCCAAACGAGGAGGGTGATGATAGAGAGGACGAACCCATTAACTCCAAACGAACCCAGTCACAATGAAATAGGGGGTGATGATGAAGAGGAAAAACCCATTAACTCCGAACGAAGAGGTTACATCCGAACGAATACTGAACGACCCCGTAACTCCGAAAGAAGATAATTTAGCCGCTCGGTTTTTACGTTTAAGAAGAACACGAAGCATATTTATTCGTCCGGAGACTTCGTTCACTTTTAAGTGTTTCGAAGAAAGTTTCTAGCAGGTGAGACCGGTGGTGACCCATTGCTCTTCCGGAGGATGGCCTCCGTCATGTTGTCCATCGGCCTCCAGGACCAAACCATCTTCCGGAGACTAAACAGTATATGCAAAATTGGTAGGGAAATAACTGATCCACGGATGGCGCCAATGTTTGAGCAAATTTTCGTTGATGCTCTTCAGCCCTAATCCTTAGGAAGTCATGCAGCTGCTCCTTCGTCTCTTAGGCTGAAATAAGAAAGAACACCGTTAACTCACCCCGGGGTTTTAATCCGAGACCAAGCTCCGACGTAAGAGTAAGTGTCTGCTCGATATAGATTATAGTTAGAGAAAGTAGAGAAAGATAGAGTTTGTATGTGTGAATCCCTCCCATCCACTGGGGTGGATGGCTCTATTTATACCACGTGGAGTGTGCTCCAAGACACAGGTACTCTGTAGACAGGGTTGTCGTTTAGGTGCAGCGTATAAGTCGCTGATGAGCACCATGCTTGGATTTCGGGGTTTATATTGTCGCCACGCTCTAAGTACTAGCTGTGGACCAACCCTGCCCTATTCGTACCTCATCTTACAATGTATGTAAGCTACTATTGTACTAGTTCCAATGTAGGCCCTACTCCATCGTTATTGCCTTCGGACCTGAGGTGATCTTTGTTGAGGATTGTCCCAACGTGGAGTGGTTTTCTTCTAGCTTTTCTTAGAAATATTGGGGACCGGTTACGATTATCTCCTCTAGAGTATCCGGAGGAGACCATACTTCATCATGGATACCTCCATGCAGACATACTTCCCATGGATGGAGGATACCTCCGTTGCAGACATACTTCCCATGGATGAAGGATACTTTAGTTCTAGACATACTTAGCACGGATGGAGGATACCTCCGTTGTAAAAATACTTCCATGGATATATGGAGGATACCTCCGTTAGAGACATACTTCCTAGGGATGGAGGATACCTCCATCATAGATAGGCATCCTTCGGATGACTCCGAAAGAGCATATACGCCAACTTGTCTCCTGGTCTAGTATGATATGGTCCTAGCCACGTTATGCTAGACTCAAATGTTTATCACAACAACATGTTTCCCGAGTATTATCTGGAGGATCATATACGTCAAGATGTCCCCATTAAGTGTGATTATCTCCTTATAACTATCCTGATGAGACTATACCTCATCACTAATCAAGGTTGATGATTACCTTGAATAAATCCTTTTGAAAGTTAAGAATCATGTAACATGGTTAGCTTTTTATGCAGTTTACGCTTTATTTCATTGGTTCCAAATTTCCTTTTTTTTCTTTTCGAAAAGCACGGTTCCAAAATTCTTGTTCATTTTATATTTAGTTTTTGCGAAAATGAATGTCCACTTTCAAGCTCCCCGAACTCTCTAATAAAAACACAAAATTACAAAACTGCAAAGTAAAATTGGCATATTAACTATAGTCGGTATAGATACTGCACGTCTGTACCTTTGTAAGACTGTAGTATGTTTCTTGTGGACAACTATTTTGGGATGGAAGAAGTATTTTATAACCAAGTTCTAAAATACCCTTTAAGCCACTTTTCTTAAACTTTCTTGAATTGGTGTGTTTTCTAGGTGACGGGTATTTGAAGTCTTGGATAATACCTGAACCAGAAGTCACTTTCACTCCACGAGCTAGAGAAGACGAATGTCTTATCCTAGCCAGTGACGTGTTACGGGACGTGATGTTTATGAGGAAGCATGTGAAGTTGCTAGAAAACGGATCCTTATTTGGCACAAA
The DNA here is from genome assembly GCA_030686995.1 of Artemisia argyi. Lineage (NCBI taxonomy): Eukaryota > Viridiplantae > Streptophyta > Magnoliopsida > Asterales > Asteraceae > Artemisia > Artemisia argyi. The sequence goes on from CM060705.1 coordinate 154,215,095, forward strand.
AGGAATAGTAGAATGCCCATTGAAAGGGGCGTAAATGGAGTCGATCAAGCAACACAAGCAGCGGCTAATTATCTAACAATGCTTGCGTTACGAAAAGGAAGCAAAGACAACATATCTGTGATAGTGGTGGACCTTAAATCCCAAAGGAAGTTTAAACCAAAGCCTTGATGATAGTATATGCTCTAGTGTTCACCCATCGTTGGTTTTACTATAGTTTTTGTACAATTCAAAAAAAGAACAGAAGTGCACTTGTTTACATTACTTTGGCTCATTTCTTTAAAATATGGGCTCTAATGTTTGTATGAGAATATGAGAATGATTTACTTACTTTGCATGATCTCTTACATATAACAATAGTGGATCTACTAGGATTCTGTTGGCGCACTTCACCAAAAACTGGCTATGTAAATTGTCTGTGCTTTCATGTCCGTTAAGCCTGTTAAGGTGACAACTATGAGCTGTATACGATCTCAGGTATGTAGTTCATCTGAAGGGTCAAGTGGGTAGAGTTGCAGAACATATAACAAACACTTGTAGAGTGTGTCAATATAGCACATTGGCTTTAAATTTTGATTTATAGAGATTTGTCGGAACATCCGTAGGAAAGGTTTTCGGTCACAACATAAACTAATATTTTCTACCTAGCTCACTTGGGATTCATCTAGATGTATCTTGTTAGCTTTTAACAGAAACACAGTTCTGAGTTGTGCATAAAACTGCTTATGTGTTGGTTCTACTATTTTTTTGGTAAATAAACATCTGAAAATAAACAGATAAACACCTTTTTTATTTTTTAAGAAGATTTAACACGTTGAAATAAGCAATTCCAAACACCCACTTAGAATAACATTAAGGTTTCATGGTACAAGGATCCAAGTAATATTAGAACCGATGCAGGATAGATAATGGATGTCTAAAACATTATCAATGCTAATTGCTAAATGTATGATTCCGCAAAGAAAACAACAAAATCTAATTTCAAAATTTCTGGATATGGATAGGATTAAATATATTTGTTCATCAGATAACCCATAACAAACGTACAGAAGACCTTTTTGCTATCACCCATCACGTAGCACAAAGGACAAGCACCAAGCCTTTAAATTCATATTTATCGTCGGCGCCTCACCCTAACCTCTGGGAACTTCAGAGGAGCAGGAAGAGTGGCCAACGTTATGTTGTTTTCTCTAGTAAACTTGCAGCCCAGAAATTCAAAATGTGGCCTCAAGGCACCGGGGGACATTCTGAGATCTTTAGCTATGTCTGAGAATTCTGTTTTGAAGTTATCAACAAAGAGAGTAAGCACCAGAACATAGCTGATAAGAAGATCCCTTTTGTCGTCAGCAAGTCTTTTTGATTCAGCGTTGGCAAACATGTTGCTGAACTTTTGAGTCAATATGTTTGGCAATTTATGATGTTTAGCAGAGGAAAAGCCGTCCATGGAATGCTTGTCCTTGAATTTGATGAGATGATTGATGTACGAGTATATGCATGCAAGGCTCTCCCTTGCCTCCTCATCCTACATCAAGAATTAGAGAAGTATATTTATCAAAGTGTAGTAACAGCACGTGTCAATTTTGGTTGTAATTTATTCCACATGGGTGATGGGTCAAACAAAAATGTAGCTACAATGGAAACAGGTCAAATGGGCTGGAACAGGTTGCAATTCAACTGTTACCTATGGTTTTATTTTTACTGTTTCCTGTTATCAAAATTGTCGCATGTTACTAAAAGTTTATTATACTATTTCATGTTATCAAGTTTGATGCATTAGCTATTAGTAAAGAAATTTCTAGAATGAACAAAAAACAGTTTGCGGGTCAACCCAATCCACCACATTTTGGCATGTGCTTAAGAAATGACGTGTAACCCATCTTGACCTGTTTTACCCAACCTAACCCTATGTTGCCATCTATACTTTTAAGTTTTCAGAAAATTGAGTCCCAAAATACAAAGTTTAACCTAGAGGTATAAGTTTTAACTATTTGCTAATTGAGTCAAGTCTATTTGGGTTGTTTTATCTCTGCGGGGTGAAATGGGTATATTAATATGTATAAGAAAACATGTCAACTGGTCGACGGTAGCCATTAATTTTATCAAACAATTATATAAGCATTAAAGAATAATTAAATGATTGTATCATATTATTATTTCTAAAAAATCTGGACAAAAAATTCAGGTCAATCCATACAAAAAAGACCTGATTTAAGATGCCACCAACCCAACCCATTATGCCACATCTAATGTGAATATCGTGTAAAACCATAATGTAAATTATTTACCTTGACCTCGTCGATCTTATGCATTCTGTTACAAACAAACACAGGATAAGATTCAGGTGTAATAGTTTTCCCTTCTTGCAAAATCTCAGCAATGTCTAGAAGGTATCTCCACTCTCCCTTTAAGATGATCTTTTCTAATGGATAAGCCTGTTGAGGTATTGTTGCTGATAGATCATGAGGTGGAATATTACGAGCACTACTTGTAGTTGCTGCACTAACTTCAAGAGCCTTTGCGTTAACCTTTGCATCAGCCATCTTGCTATTTAAATCAGCTTGGGCATCTGGATCACGGTTTGCACGTAGTGCCTTTTCTTTCTTGGCCTATGGTAACATAAAGCAAAAAGAATTAACCACACTCCAAACTGGCATTGATTTTTAATTTGGGCGAGTCAGGTTGGGGGCAACAGGCAAAAAATAGTTCAGGTCAACTGGTAACTTTGTGTTCAGTTAACATGAAACACTTTTTCGTGCCTTCAATTATTACTAAAAATTAGTGTGCACATTATGTGAATAAAATCATACAATTAAGAAAACCATATGAGTCCATTTTCTTTTTGAAAACAAGGAGTATAGCTTCAAGCCAAATTGCATGTTGGTCAAAATTATCATAATGATTAATGGGCTAAAGTAGTGAAATTATTGCATCAAGCCAGTTCCAGTTCGAGATTAATAGACTAATGGCCAAAATGCACCAAGTTCATAGAGGTTTGCTTTTATGGCCCTAATCATATAAAGGCTGTGATAAATGTATAGTTTTGTTAGCCAACTTTTGAACATGGTAACTTTTTGTATAAAACGAAGTATTTCAGATCACCTTAACAATCAATATCAAGCCGAAACTACTACCTAATGAGTTGCATCTTAATAAGATAACATGTTTGCATACCGTTTGTTCAGACTTTTTAGTCGAGAATTGAAACATTTTTTCTTTTTTCTCTTCAGCTTCGTCAACTTTCGAAATTTCATCTGCAGGATCAACTTCATCACCGAACCTTGGTTCCAATCTAAAGATCTACACGCAAGAAAAAAAAATGACATTAATCATATATAACACTGTTACTAAGGGTGTTTGGGATGCATTTATAATACGATTATTTTCAAGTATCGGGTAATCTTTTACAAACACATCCGATCACTATCTCAGCAACACATTTAGTTAGTTTTCTAGTTTTCATTATTCCGTATCACATAGCCAAAGGGGGTGTTTGGCTTATCTCACCATATAAGTTTATGGCTTTTGAAAAAACAACACTTTCAAAGGGCTTTGCAAAAGCCCTTTTTAACTCATATATATGCTATTAAGCACTTTCCAGTAACATTTGGATAAGCTTACGTGTAACTCAAACAACCTTAGCAAAATACTTCAAAACTTCCATTATCTTATCATCAAAGGCCAATTGCCAAACACCCCTGTTAATCTATCACATTGATTATCTAGGGGTGTTTAGATTAGCTCATTATGGGATTATAATTGTTAAAGTTTTGGAAAAGCTAGTAAGCACACAGTTTTAAGCGAGCTTGAGCTTATTGCTTATTTAAGTACATAAGCCTAAGTTGAAAACATAATAAACTAATAAAAAAATGAGCTTATCAGCTTTTCCAAATCTCAATAAGCCGAAAAGCCAATAAAATAAGCTAATTCAAACTCCTTGACCCTCTTAATCATCACAATTTTCAACAGCGGAACCACTTCCCGTCATTATCTCATTACAAATTATCTCATCCTAACCACCCCATATTAACCAACCATTTCCAATACAAGAAACATATGTAACAAAAATCTCATACTACTTCACATATTAACCAACCATTTACAAAGTTCGCCTGATTATTCGCGTTCCACAAACACAAAAATGATATAATTCCAACCCTCTAAAACACAACAAAAACCATAAACAAAACAATACCTTGTTACATTCAATAGGAACAATTTTCAAAAGACCAGTCTCCTTATCAAACACACCAAGACTATAACTACACACTTGTTGAGCAGCAGCCTCACCCGAATAATTAGTGCCAACAAACTTAACCCCATCATCATCATTATCATCACCACCATTATTACAGCTCACGACAACTTGCATCCTATTACTGCGTTTGACATGTTTCATAACCTTAACATCAGTTTTGCTTTTTTTGTATTTATGTGGGTCATACCCAGATGAAAAGTATCCTACTATTGGGAGTGATTTGTCGGGTGTAGGGTTTAAGGTTTCGATTTTAACATTGGTTGGTTTGGTTTTTTTGCGTTTTGAGGATTGTGGTTCCATGTCTGGTTGTTGGGTTGGAGTTGTGTCGTGTTTGTGTTTTTTGCCCATGGTAATGAAATGGAAGGTTAGGGTTTATGAAATGGGTGAGACAGGCGGCTATGAGGTTAAGACCTAGTCCCTTTTCTTCAAGTGTATTCAGTTGATTTTCAAGTAAATTACAATTGTTTGAAAATGTTTACTTTTAAATTTTTAATTTTCATTACTAAAATAACCTGAGAACCGTGCATAAATACATTTTTGAAAGTGAAATAGAAAATTTTAAGTTAAGTTACAAATGAGATGATTATGAGAAGGGGTGTTTTAGGAGGGTTGGGTTGATCGGTTTCGGATTTATTTGGCTTGAGAGTTGAAAAACACGCCCACTTAACTTTATTAACTTTTCGTGTTGATTGGGATCAGGTCTATTCGATTTTGGTCTAACCAGGTCGGGTTTATTCGGGTTTGCGTCAACGCATACATAAGTAATATGATGGAAACAATATTGGCTAAAATTATAAGTTTACATGGATAAGTTATAGAAAGTTATATAAAAGAATATTTTATTAGGTTAACCCGGACCCAAATTATCCAAAACTATTTAACCCAACACTATTTAGCATTTAGGTTAATTGGGTCAATCCGGATAAGACCCGAATAGTCTTAATCAGTTTCGAGTGAAGTCGTTTTTTTAACACCAATCATGACATGTGTATAAAATACATGATAAGTATGAGATACTTCAACAATAATATGTACCTGAGGTAGGGATGAGCACGGTACCGGTACCGTACCGAATTGGTGGTACCGAATTTTTCCCGAGCATTAATTAGTGGTACCGGTAACGTACCGAACGGGATTCGGATACCGGTACCGGTACCGGGAAATCGGGTTTTTCCCGTTTTTTCGGGAATTTCCCGATTTGGTACCGGTCCCGTACCGAATTAGTGGTCCCGATTTTTTTCCTCCTTATTTCGTAGTACCGGTACCGTACCGTATATCGGGAATGGTACCGTTTCGGTACGGTACCGGTATGGTTCCAGTTCAGTTCCGGGATTCGGTTCGAAATGCTCATCCATAACCCGAGGTAATGAAGTGGATTATTTGTTCAACATTTGATATCAGGTCGTAAGATCCTAGCTGTGTAGGAAATAACAACTTGTTTTTCTTAAGGGAATGAGTTGTGCATTTATAAAGGATAGTCGATGACATCTTATTTGGGATCACGTACAAGTCAAGTAAATTAATCATTTGAATAAGTCTTACATTATATCTCAGACTCTCGGTCATGTATACAAATAATGTAACAAGCTTACAAATTCAACAAGACACGACTTATTGTGTGTTGGTAAGACTTTCATGACCTAGAGACATGTTTACTTGTTAGAATGAAGACAAGTTATCGTTCTTGAAGTATTCCATTTCTGTACGTTGTTCTTATCAAAGGCTCCACAATGAGTCATTGTACAAAGCTTATCCATGGGTAGGTATGTTATATATTAGCGCAAAAAATGTGCTAAATTTATCTGTACAATAGAATAGTCATCTTGCCTAGTTAAGCTTAAGATGGCGAATTATTAGATGACCTCAAAAAAATGTACACAATTTTAGAGATTTTTGAAGTTTTTAAGGAGGACTATGATATTATTACAAGACCAAGTGGAATAGTATGGTACAATGCGTGAAAGTATCCATATAGAGCGTGATCTATGGTTACTCAAGTCCAAGACCGCACATCAAGGGCAAAAGAAACAGACGTTTGGTGGTCTACGCCACTTAACAAAATTAAAGTTTGTGTGTGTGTTTGTTTGTGTTATGTGAAGTATTTTTGTGTAATGGTATATATGTATATAGTTAGAAGTGTGGTAGTAGTGCGAGGGTTTGGCAATAGGTTTGATGGTAAGAGTGAATGTTGATATGCCGTTTATGGGACGGTAATAGCTACTACACTTATTCTGGAAAAATATTTTTTAAAAAATAAAAAGTAAACCATGTGAAATTTAAGTTCAATTTGTAAAATTAAATAAGTGACTTTCTAAGTTAAAGAAAAATAATAATAATAAAAAGAAAAAAAAAAGTTAGATAATGAATTACTAATAACAAAGTTTTAGAGTATGTTTGGTGAAAGTAACTGTTGCTAACGGAATATGTAGCTGTAGATAGAGATGAAGCGGGAGATTAAAATTAATGTTATTTTTATAAGCTAAATAAAGTAATACAGAGTATTTGATTTTCAGAAATTATGAAAAAATAAAATATATGACATTTTTTCAGTCAAACAAAACTTATACTCTATTAAATACGGAGTAACTTATTTTTCCTCAAAAAGAAGTACTCCGTATAATCTTCTCCTAATACGGAGTACTACCAAACAGGCAATTAACCTTAAATTTTAACCTTTACCAAATCCTAAACCAACACCAATACAACCAGTTAAAAACATATATAAGTCGATATTGGATCTAAAATATATAGTACTATATTCCTGTTGAGGTAAAAGTTTGCTTTTACTTCGAACAAGCGAGATGAATCCTTCAGACTAGAATAGGTCCTACGGATTCAATGTGATCTTAGCTTATAGTGCGTTGCTTCGGATATCTGCAAAACAAATACGTCCGTTAGACTCGCCCCGGGAATGTATCCCAGGACCAACCTCCGGCGTGAGAATAAGTATACGTTCTTAGTGAGAGAAAGTATAAATAAAACTAGAGAGTGGGGGAGAATTAGTTAACCTTAAATGAAGATTTCCTCTCTATTTATAGACTCTCTACATGGGGTGCCAGGCTGTTTCGTACTTAACCCCTAATGTTCGCTAGTTTAAACTCCATTATCGTATACTTTGGCGTACTTGCTTGTACTTTGGTCTAGGTACTTGTTGGCTCGCCCGAAGGGTTTGTGATATCCGGAGGACTGGGCTCGTACGGACATTCGTAACCCATCGGATATCGGTCCGTGTTGTTTGAACACATTTGAGTACGTTTTATCTGATACGGATCCTGAGGGTTTATCATCGTACGGAAAGTATCCGGAGGGTACATACGTTAACATGTCCCCCCCAGTATCATAGTATTGGTTGTGCCAATAGTGTGATACTAAGTTTTTATTTTTTGCGATTTTCCGGAGGATAAGTCATAGCTTTGTTCTTTTGTAAGTCACGCAAAATGCCAAAAGTAATTAAGGTGTCGTTTAAGGTGCGCCGTCGTTTTTTACCGCGTCGTTTGGATTGGGACACGTACGCGTTTTCTGAGAGACACGGTGTGGATGGCTGACACGTTAGCCCTACGGGTGACGTGTCCCTTTCCCGCCTATTTTGACCGCCTATAAATAGTCCCATTTCTTTTATTTACAGCACCGTAATTTTATTTTACACACATACCTCTGACACATCTCTTCTCCTCCATATTCCGAACGATTATTCGCATCGTCTTTGAGGTACGTCTCAGCCCGTTTAGTTTATTTTTTGTCGTTTGGCTATTCTCCTCTCCTTTTCGTTCGTTATGTCGGAATCCACAGCATCGTTTGAGTACGAAGATGTGTCTAATCCGGACGGTTCGCATGTGAAAAAAGATATGCATTTAAGAATGTCCGCCATGGATGAATCTGATGTGATCGCTGTGGTAAAAGCGTTCGGGATACCAGAGGATTTACATCCAAGGATACCTCCATCGGGTATGACGATGAACCAGCTTCCGGAGGATGCCATAGGCTTGTATGCGGAGTACTTTTTTGAGGGTGGTCTCGTCGTCCCTTTTTCCACCTTTCTTTTAGAGGTCATTAGATATTTCAAAGTTCACATTTCTCAGCTGGTTCCGTTGGGTATGCATCGGGCTACCCTATTTGAGGTGTATTGCCGTAGCATGCACATTCCTCCTACCTCTTCTTTATTCCGTGTCTTTTACAAGCTTAGCAAGCAGGGTGATTGGTTTTCCTTCGAGAAACGCATCCATAAGAATAGGAAAGTTTGTTTTGGGGAATTCCCTTTTTGTCTAAAGGGTTGGAAGTATAATTTTTTTCTGATCGATAGACGAGCTATTCCGTTTGCCATGCCATGGAGGCATTCGGATTCGGACGTATCGGATCCGTTTCCAAAGGCGAGTGAGTATGATGTTACTCATGCCGAAAGGCTTTCCGAGACGATCATTGAGCCTTGCCAAATTCCGCAAGCGTTCTTGTATGCTCTAGGTTTATCGGATCATTGGGAGTTTCCTGGGTATCGTCCGGCATTGAGGGATGAGCAGGGGAGGGGTATAGCCTTTATTATAACGCGTGTTTTTATATTGTGCACCTCTTTTCGTTTTTAACGTTGGGTTTTGTTTGTCCGCAGGTATAACCATGTCAAGTTATCTAAAGAAACCTCCGCTACGAAAGAATACAAAAATTGTTCAAGGTACCCCGTTTCCGGAAGGGCATACCCGTGAAGTGCATGTTACTCCTCCCTTGGCCTCCAATACTGAGGTACCGGAGAAGACGGAGGAGTTGAGGAATGTTGAAGCTGCTGATGACAAAGTGATAGCTGCTAAAGAGAAGAAGAAGGAGCAGGCTGGGAAGGCGGGTTTGAAGAAGCCTCCGTTGAAGAGAACCGGAGCAGGGAGTGTCTCTTCTCGCCTTCATAAGAGAAGTAAAATTTCTGCTGGTGATACAGTTATTGACTTGGATACCGGAGAGTCCCTGGAGAGGCCGGAGCCTATCCGTTCATTACATCCGGATCAAATTTTGAAGGATCAATCCAGAGGATCAGGTGCTGGTATGTTATGACTTACTTTTTTGCTTGTATTTTTTTTTTTAGTTGTCTTTCCTTCCGGAATTTTTATCGTCTGTTGATATTAACTTTGTTGTCAGGGGGTTCGGAGGCTGCCTCCCGACGTCCGGGGAAGGAAACTGTTGCTGAGGAGGATACAGAGGTTGATATAGAGGGGGATGGTGATGATGAAGATGTTTTTGTTCCTGCTTGGTCGGTGAGGAGGGGGCATCGCATGAATAATGCGAATGTCTGTAGGGATATGATGATCAATTTGGCGACTCCTAGGGAGGAGAAGTATTTGGATGATCAGAGTGATGAGGAAGCTATCCGAAGGTCCTGGTTGATGCTGGGTAAATGTGCTACGGTTCAAGCGGATGTTATTTTCCGTTTGGAGTCCCTCTTGAAGGAGCATCAAAAATTGTCTGAGACCCACAAGATCTGTGATAAAACCTTGGATGACAACTGGAAGATGTTCCAGCAAATGTCCGGAGAGTTTCAGAAATTGAAGGATGAACACAAGGAGTGTGCCGAGGTGAATCCGGAGGGGTTGAGGAAGCTTCGTGCAGAGAATGCAAGTTTGGAGGGGAGGGTTGGTGATCTTGAGTTGGAAAAGAATGAGTGGAGAAAAGTGTCCGGTGAGCAGGCTGAGAAGATCAGGTCGTTGGAGGGGCAGTTGTCTGATGCCAACAATAAGTTGAGCGAGGAAGAGAAGGCTTACAAAGAGCTTTATCAAGAGAAAGTGGACATTGCCGTAGCCGCTGGGAATGCCGAGGTGGAGAGGAACCGTATTGTCAATGAGTTTATCCCGGAAGCTATCCACCGCTTTCTCGGGAGTCATGAGTTCCGAACAGCCTTGGCAGAGCCCTTCAACTTGTTTTATCTTTCGGGGCTAATTGATGGGGCAGGTTTGTTTGAGGAGCCGGAGAAAGCGGCTAAGTTGTTAGGAGAGGTTGAGGGAATGGACATGGAGGCCGGGGCCAAATATGGTCCGTTGTATGACAAGGCTTTGTCTAAGGATTATCCTTACTTTCAGAAGATCCGGGAAACCGTGTACCGGAAATTTGATGAACTGAGCGCCTTGATTCCTGACCCTGCTCCGGCTGAAGAACCAACTGAGGGTCCGGAGGTCGAATCTCATATCGAGAATCCTTCCGATACCCAGAATGCCTCTGTCTTTGCTTGAAGTTGTTTGTGTTTGGAAGATGTATGTCGGAGTCCGGATACCTCCATTTTGACTATGGATTCAGGTATCCCGGATTCCTTGTGAAGCTTACCAATTGATGTAACAGAATAGGTTTGTTCAGTTTTTGTTATTCCGTTATTTCGGAATGTCTGATGTAACCGAATTTTGATCATATGAATATATCACTTTCTTTTTGTTATTCGTATCGCCTTTAAGCTACATGTATGCCTTGCGTAATTTATTACTCCGTTATTCCGAGGAGTACGTAATTTATGGAACTTACGGCTTTTATTTATATACTCGAGAGGTTTTGTCTCATCGGACCATATATGCCTTATGGCTCTTGGCCGTGGTTTATTCCTTATCTTTATTTGACGGGGTATCCTGTACCCTTCGGCGTTTGGCCTAGAATTATACCCACTTGGGGTTATTTTTGACGGGGTAACCTGTACCCTTCGGCTCGTGGCCTTAATAATACCAACCTGGGGTTTTCTTTGATGGGGTATGTAACACCCCCAATTCATGGACGCAGCGGAATTCGAACTGGGTGTTACTTGACGGCACAATAGACACAATAATAGAAAACGAACTCCAATTGAGTCGTTTTAAAAGATTTATCATTCAAATTGTATAAATATCAGAGATACAAAATGAGGTCCCAATTGGTTCCATGTTTACAAATCACATTAAGTGAGATTTTGAATGATAAGTAAATTTATAGCCCTCTTGAGTATCCGTGTCCTTCCGTGCCATCCTTGATCGTCATGAACCTGAAATACATGCTTGAGAGGTCAACACAAAGGTTGAGTGGAATTCGTAGAGTTTAGTTAAATCGTTTGAACACAATAATCGTAGTGTGAGCTATAGACTCACACTCATAGTTAGAAAACAAAATCGTTATTTATTTCACTAAGCTCATGCAACCAAAACATTAACATCGAACCAACAAAATTGGCATTATAGAAGCCCTATCAAGGTACTTTTGCCGTTATACCGCTAAATCTCAAATATAGTGCATTTGTGCGAACTCGTCGTTGTTCAACACAAATGGGATTCGTCAATCCCAATAGATCTATTCACAATATTCGCGCTCACTAAAGGTAGTGACTAATGGTTCATGATATAGGGACTTCGAACATGGCAATCGTTACTTAGTGATAATAAAACATCGTCGTGAAGCATACATTAGAAAGCATCGTGTTCGAGTAGAAAAATAATAGCATGTATTCCCCCCATGGGTTTGTAAAATAGTTAAACAATAGAAAGTGGGGCTACGAACTCACCTTAAGTTATGTAGTGAGTAGTGAATGTGATGGTCGAATCGCGAAGGTTTCTACGAGCAACCTATAATAGAATGTTGCGACTTAGGATCGGAGTAGAGAATATGAAGTAGTGCCTATATATATATCTTGCATTAGTCCATGATGTGGTATGATGTATATTGTAAGTCTTTGAAAGAAAGATTCATGAAACATGTATGTTTTGGTATATCGTTCACTACCGTTCGGGCCGACATAATTCAGAAGTCATGTTAGTAAGCGTTCGAGGAGCCAGGACACTTTAACTCGTAAATCCACAACTCAACTCGACGGCTTACATAATGAACTCCTCACATGAGGCTCCCTACTATTGTAGTAGTTGATGAAATATATAGATATAAGTTTTGATCCGAAAAGTTACATGTCCGATATTTGAATAAACTTAGGAAAGTTTATTAGTACATGAAGATTGTTATTAGGGGTAGTTTCATAAGTCTTGAATGACCATTTTCTCTTGGTAAAATCTCATGGTTCCCTTTTAAGTGAAGTAGATCCAAATTGCTTGTTCAAGTTATCGCCTAATTCATTGTTTCATGTTTACGCCTATGTAAGTTGGTATGGTCATTTCGTCATGGCCTAGCCATGACCTTTGGTCCTTGTTCCAAGGTCATGAGACACAACCTTGGCTCTAGCCATGGTTGTGGTCTTGATTATAGGTCATAAGACCTCTTGTTCCTTTCAAAGTATAACCATAATCTAGTGACTTTCGCCTAAAAATGGGCTGTTTAGAATTTGAAGAATTTTATCACTCGGAAAGCATTTTTAGGTCTCGAGCTTCTTTGTTCCTGAACGAAAACGTCGTTTCGGACAACTTTCGTGTTTTAACTTTTTGATGAATCGGACCAGAAGTGGGACTTTCAAAACTTAAATTTGATCAGGAAGCTATTTGGCAGTTTTGCCGGAAATCTTTGGTAATTTCAAATCGCCATAACTTTTGACTCGTATACTCGTTTTGGGTGGTTCAAATTGCTATGGTTTCCTTTTTAGGTCCTCTACTACAATATGTAATAATAAAATATCATATTTTTAACATTTTGATCAGGTCTTACCAAGAAATTCATTAGTTTGCTCGTTTTAGTAACTTGTTTCAATAATTCATTACAACAACATCTTTTACTCATCATGATACATCATGGACATAATTACAACACATAATATAGCAAGAATAACATGTAAATGGTATGAACATGATAAATTAACAAGAAGCATGTTAGGTTTAGTCTTACAACTTTTGGCTTTCTAATTAAAGAAAGGAGTAACAAGTAAGGAAATGGACTTTGATAGACTAGCTTCAACCCTTTTTCACTTCAAGCAACCTTTCTACCCTTGGTATTCTTGAAAGATATGTAATGAAAGTTGAGGTGTATTGAGTGGATTTAAACTCAAGAGAAAACACCAAGTATGTTAGGGTTTGGAAGAGTTTTGGTGAAAAATAAGCTAACTAGGGTTTCTATCTTGAACTTGCACTTGATCCTTGCTATAACTAGGAAGAAATAAAGCTAAGTGTGAAGTGTTTTGGTGTGTTGTGATGGCCGGCCATAAGGAGAGGGGAGGGGGTATTTATATGCCCTTGAGGAGGTTACAAATTAGGACTAGTCAACACCTTGGAGACCAAGGTGAACACATGTAACCATCTCAAGACCACTTAGCCTAGGATCAAGCCACACAAGGGATGACTCCCCCCCATATGGCGGTTCAACATGGATAAGAGGGGGAGGTGGCTTGGCTTGGTATTATCCTTGGTTATTTGGATGAAACTTGACTCCGGGAAATGCCAACCGTAAATGATTAGGCCTCAAAACGTAAAACCGGGTGTCGTAAAATTATGAAACTTCAAAGTATTGTTAGACATGTCCATATGTCCCATAATAAAATATAAAATGAGTGGTAGGTTCCGTTTAGGTGGTAAACCCTGCTAAAAACTGGAAACACGGGTCTAAAACGCGTAATACGTAAAATGTACGAATTTTGCGTAAAACTGAGAAAAGTAAAATGTTACTTTTCTAATATGATATAAATGATTTAAAATGACTTATAATGTCTAGACTGGGCTCAGTCTAGTGTCGGTTGGTGTTAAATGTCTTTTAGACATCAAACCGTAAGCCTAAAAAATCAAGAAATGACTTTTGGTCAAAGGAGGAGGGAAAAATTATGTTGACTTTTTCTAATAAGTTTGAAAACTCAAAACGTCTTAGAAACTCGTTTCGTGGTCTAACGGTTAATCGCCCATTCGGTTAAGCGTGCTCATGTGAGAGTAGTACCGACTTGGGTGACCTGCTGGGAAGTTTTTGGTCATGTTTTTTTCAGTCACGATTAATTCTCAAATAAATCATGAGCGTGTCAAACATTTTTCCGATGTGGGGTCACCTGACGGGGTCGAATTTCGTTGTACGTAGAATTTCTGATTGACGTTTTACCCTAAAACGTGTAATTCCGTGTAATTCCTTAATAACTTTCACGAAAATGATCTGATGGATGTCAAACATTTAATTTGCCATGGAAATGATTTATCATTTGAGAATATCAAATAAAATCAACTTTCGGGAAAGTTTCGGAAAAGAAATGAATAGTAAAAGTGAATAGTGAAATTTTCCGGGAAAAGTAATTAACCTGAAATTGCGAGTTGTTACAGTCTCCACCCCTTACGGGGAACTTCGTCCCGAAGTTCTGTGTGTGTCATATGTTGGAGTGGTGTCGATGAAGAGGTGTGGTTACTTATGAGGATTAGAGTGATGTAGTTTGATTTGTCGTTTCAGTGTATGGCGTAAGATGAGGTTACTTATGAGAAGTTTGTTTCTAAGAAAACATACAGGTGACTGCTCCCAGCATAACATGATCCCTCCTGAATTAGACATAGGTGATCAGGCTATGTATAATTTAGGACCGATAATGTGATGTTCGGTTTAGTCACGTAGTATTCAATCTTGTAAGGCTGATGAGTTTGCTTGTGGTGTAACTAAGGATGATTTGAGCTTTAAAAGTGCATCAAGATCAGAAAGTGAGCTTGTGGAATTAAGGGTTGTGAAGATGATGATGGTGATAAGGTTAAGAAGGTTTGTGTTCTTCATTTTGGTATGTTGAGATTTAGTGGTTTGTGATGAAAGTTGGAAATGAAGGCATGATATTGATTTATAGGGTGGTATTAACGAAGTGATTTTTCTAGGACGGTGGTAGAATATCTTGGAGTAAAAATGATGTGAAACAATAAAGTGATAACAAATTAGCTTGAAGTAAAATTTGTTGAATGGTTTATAAGATAACTGAGTAAGTCACAAAGAATGGTAATAGTCTGCTAAACAATCAATTTGGTTTGGAGATAGAAAGTACAATAGATGAGAATTATCACAAAGAGTCGTTTATTGAACAATAAATATTCTTAAGTCATAAAACTCCCATTACTAGGGATGACATACACATAGTACAACAAAGTGCATAAATAAATATGACTGCTAAGTTCTAAACTTCATTGTTCTGCATTGTTGTTGAGATTCTGATAAGCTCCTTCTTCTCTTATCATATATGCTCACCCTTGGTTGTCTTCAACTTGTTGACCTTGGTTTTGGGGACATTGGTTCTTGTAATGTCCACTTTCTCCACACCCGAAGCATATAACTATCGGTTGTGTGCTGCTACCGGTAGCTATATCCTTAACTCTACAATCTCTAGCAAGGTGTCCAGTGTTCTGACAGTTGCGACACTTAGCCGGGCAAGGACCTGAGTGGTGGAAGTTACACTTGTTGCATAGTGGAGCATTCCCGGTATATCCTGAGCCTCTAGTTGGTGCAGCCACATAAGCCTTTGCGGTCTCTTGTCTTTTGTTTTGCTGGTTGTTGTTTTGAGTTTGGTTGTTGTTGTTATTGTTGTTACTTCCATGGTTACCATCCCATGGTCGCTTGTTGTTGTTCCTATTGTTATTGTTGTTACTGTAGTTGGAGTTGTTGAGGTTATTGGTATTGTTGGTGTTGTTGGTGTTGTTGTTGGTTTGCTTTCGGGTTTCTGTCATTCGTACCACTTGGTCCATGAGGCTGCGGGACATCCGCATAGCTTCATCTAGTTCCGTTGGATTTGCCGAAGTTACATGCCCTTGTATGCTGGATGGAAGTCCCCAGATATATCTTTCCAACAATTTTTCCTTTGTGGAAACCATTGTTGGACAAAGTATCCTTAATTCCTGAAATCGACGATTGTAGGTTATGATATCATTTCCCTTAACCGTATGATCCCAGAATTCAACTTCCAACTTCTGTATTTCACTGCGAGGACAGTATTCCTTGATCATCATTTGTTTCAAATTAGCCCAAGTAATTTTGTAGGCATTCTCAATGCCCATGGGTTGAGCAATTGAGTTCCACCAGGACAACGCCTCATTCAACAGAGTACTCGTGGCATACTGAACCTTATCCTCCTCGGTACATTTACTAACCAAGAACACCGACTCCGCCTTTTCGAACCAACGGGTCAAACCTACAGCCCCTTCAGTACCCTTGAATTTGATGGGTTCACATTTCAGGTAGGAAATGAACGAGCAACCTTGTGGCACTGTAGTAACATTGGTCACCGGAGGGGTAGTAGAGTTTGGTCCTCCAAGGTTAAGACTGGCAATTCTGGCAGTCTCTGCAGCTATAGCAGCTTCCGCAGCAATGGCGGCTTCCGCGGCTGCTGCAGCATCAGCGGCTGCTGCAGCCTCAGCGGCTGCTGCAGCATCAGCAGCACCAGCAGCTGTGGCGGCTTCGGCAGCTGCTGCAGCTACGGCTGCTCGTTCTGTGACAAGTGCTGCATTGACACTGTCCTTTACCAGTTTGCGGATGGCAGCTTGCGTCATCGTTGGTGGTGTCTTTTTCTTTGGCGCCATGATTCTATTGTTCAAAAGATACATCGTAATTAGAGAGTTGTGAGATAAGCATGATTTTTGATAGGAAATGATAGAATAATAATGTTGAAGATTTAAAGGCATAACACATGATAGTATAAAACAAGAGTTTTATTCGTACAACGTTGGTTGATTTACAAAATCGAAACCTATTACAAGCTTCTTCAAAACTTACTAACTGATACTTTCAGTTTAGTAGTACAAAAGTTAACTAGTATCATCACACTAGTTTATTGTGGATTAGAAGGTCCGAGCAGTTCTGATTGATCGGCAACTTCTTGGTTTAGTGTGTCATAGAGGTACGAGTCGATGAAGTTTGAGAAGCTGTAGTTTTCATGTTTTCTTGTTGGATCAATGGTGGTCGAGGTACAATCCATAGTGAGTGATCCAATTCATCACATGTAGGGATATCAAAGGGAAGTGATAGTGGTGGTGGTAATGGCTCTAGTACATATTCGAATTCGTTAATGGCTCTAGTATATATTCGTATTCGTTATCCTTTAGAAATCTCATATTTCTTGTTTGGAAATCGATAAATTGTGATGGGTTTTTTGATATCATATGAAATGATGTTGATGAGGTGGTGGAATAATTCCAGAGACCATTGCACAAATCATAATGTCTCGGAAGTAGATTAGACCATCGTGTGACTCAAAACATTTGAGAAATGATTAAGACCATTGTGTCATACAATGTCCGGGAAATAGAAAAGACCATTTGTAATTAGTTACAATGTCTTGATATAAAATGTTGGAGTAGGAACATGGTTGGGAGAATGTGGTTGTGTCGAAATGCCATAGAATAGGCATGTGTAGATATGTTTAGATAAAATGATTGAAAATAACTCGAATGTATATATAAATATACTAGTATTTGTTCGTGTAGTGTAAAATGCCTAGTGTGTATATATGAATATACATATATGTTCATGTAGCATAAAATGCTTAATAAGTCCATAATCGTCTGGAGGATGGAAGACACGAAGATCGGAAGGCTATAAAATGTTTTTGCTTGTAGTGTGGTTATAGTTTAGGTCTCAATTAGACCCGTTTCTCTATAACCATGGCTCTGGTACCAATCTGTAACACCCCCAATTCATGGACGCAGCGGAATTCGAACTGGGTGTTACTTGACGGCACAATAGACACAATAATAGAAAACGAACTCCAATTGAGTCGTTTTAAAAGATTTATCATTCAAATTGTATAAATATCAGAGATACAAAATGAGGTCCCAATTGGTTCCATGTTTACAAATCACATTAAGTGAGATTTTGAATGATAAGTAAATTTATAGCCCTCTTGAGTATCCGTGTCCTTCCGTGCCATCCTTGATCGTCATGAACCTGAAATACATGCTTGAGAGGTCAACACAAAGGTTGAGTGGAATTCGTAGAGTTTAGTTAAATCGTTTGAACACAATAATCGTAGTGTGAGCTATAGACTCACACTCATAGTTAGAAAACAAAATCGTTATTTATTTCACTAAGCTCATGCAACCAAAACATTAACATCGAACCAACAAAATTGGCATTATAGAAGCCCTATCAAGGTACTTTTGCCGTTATACCGCTAAATCTCAAATATAGTGCATTTGTGCGAACTCGTCGTTGTTCAACACAAATGGGATTCGTCAATCCCAATAGATCTATTCACAATATTCGCGCTCACTAAAGGTAGTGACTAATGGTTCATGATATAGGGACTTCGAACATGGCAATCGTTACTTAGTGATAATAAAACATCGTCGTGAAGCATACATTAGAAAGCATCGTGTTCGAGTAGAAAAATAATAGCATGTATTCCCCCCATGGGTTTGTAAAATAGTTAAACAATAGAAAGTGGGGCTACGAACTCACCTTAAGTTATGTAGTGAGTAGTGAATGTGATGGTCGAATCGCGAAGGTTTCTACGAGCAACCTATAATAGAATGTTGCGACTTAGGATCGGAGTAGAGAATATGAAGTAGTGCCTATATATATATCTTGCATTAGTCCATGATGTGGTATGATGTATATTGTAAGTCTTTGAAAGAAAGATTCATGAAACATGTATGTTTTGGTATATCGTTCACTACCGTTCGGGCCGACATAATTCAGAAGTCATGTTAGTAAGCGTTCGAGGAGCCAGGACACTTTAACTCGTAAATCCACAACTCAACTCGACGGCTTACATAATGAACTCCTCACATGAGGCTCCCTACTATTGTAGTAGTTGATGAAATATATAGATATAAGTTTTGATCCGAAAAGTTACATGTCCGATATTTGAATAAACTTAGGAAAGTTTATTAGTACATGAAGATTGTTATTAGGGGTAGTTTCATAAGTCTTGAATGACCATTTTCTCTTGGTAAAATCTCATGGTTCCCTTTTAAGTGAAGTAGATCCAAATTGCTTGTTCAAGTTATCGCCTAATTCATTGTTTCATGTTTACGCCTATGTAAGTTGGTATGGTCATTTCGTCATGGCCTAGCCATGACCTTTGGTCCTTGTTCCAAGGTCATGAGACACAACCTTGGCTCTAGCCATGGTTGTGGTCTTGATTATAGGTCATAAGACCTCTTGTTCCTTTCAAAGTATAACCATAATCTAGTGACTTTCGCCTAAAAATGGGCTGTTTAGAATTTGAAGAATTTTATCACTCGGAAAGCATTTTTAGGTCTCGAGCTTCTTTGTTCCTGAACGAAAACGTCGTTTCGGACAACTTTCGTGTTTTAACTTTTTGATGAATCGGACCAGAAGTGGGACTTTCAAAACTTAAATTTGATCAGGAAGCTATTTGGCAGTTTTGCCGGAAATCTTTGGTAATTTCAAATCGCCATAACTTTTGACTCGTATACTCGTTTTGGGTGGTTCAAATTGCTATGGTTTCCTTTTTAGGTCCTCTACTACAATATGTAATAATAAAATATCATATTTTTAACATTTTGATCAGGTCTTACCAAGAAATTCATTAGTTTGCTCGTTTTAGTAACTTGTTTCAATAATTCATTACAACAACATCTTTTACTCATCATGATACATCATGGACATAATTACAACACATAATATAGCAAGAATAACATGTAAATGGTATGAACATGATAAATTAACAAGAAGCATGTTAGGTTTAGTCTTACAACTTTTGGCTTTCTAATTAAAGAAAGGAGTAACAAGTAAGGAAATGGACTTTGATAGACTAGCTTCAACCCTTTTTCACTTCAAGCAACCTTTCTACCCTTGGTATTCTTGAAAGATATGTAATGAAAGTTGAGGTGTATTGAGTGGATTTAAACTCAAGAAAAAACACCAAGTATGTTAGGGTTTGGAAGAGTTTTGGTGAAAAATAAGCTAACTAGGGTTTCTATCTTGAACTTGCACTTGATCCTTGCTATAACTAGGAAGAAATAAAGCTAAGTGTGAAGTGTTTTGGTGTGTTGTGATGGCCGGCCATAAGGAGAGGGGAGGGGGTATTTATATGCCCTTGAGGAGGTTACAAATTAGGACTAGTCAACACCTTGGAGACCAAGGTGAACACATGTAACCATCTCAAGACCACTTAGCCTAGGATCAAGCCACACAAGGGATGACTCCCCCCCATATGGCGGTTCAACATGGATAAGAGGGGGAGGTGGCTTGGCTTGGTATTATCCTTGGTTATTTGGATGAAACTTGACTCCGGGAAATGCCAACCGTAAATGATTAGGCCTCAAAACGTAAAACCGGGTGTCGTAAAATTATGAAACTTCAAAGTATTGTTAGACATGTCCATATGTCCCATAATAAAATATAAAATGAGTGGTAGGTTCCGTTTAGGTGGTAAACCCTGCTAAAAACTGGAAACACGGGTCTAAAACGCGTAATACGTAAAATGTACGAATTTTGCGTAAAACTGAGAAAAGTAAAATGTTACTTTTCTAATATGATATAAATGATTTAAAATGACTTATAATGTCTAGACTGGGCTCAGTCTAGTGTCGGTTGGTGTTAAATGTCTTTTAGACATCAAACCGTAAGCCTAAAAAATCAAGAAATGACTTTTGGTCAAAGGAGGAGGGAAAAATTATGTTGACTTTTTCTAATAAGTTTGAAAACTCAAAACGTCTTAGAAACTCGTTTCGTGGTCTAACGGTTAATCGCCCATTCGGTTAAGCGTGCTCATGTGAGAGTAGTACCGACTTGGGTGACCTGCTGGGAAGTTTTTGGTCATGTTTTTCTCAGTCACGATTAATTCTCAAATAAATCATGAGCGTGTCAAACATTTTTCCGATGTGGGGTCACCTGACGGGGTCGAATTTCGTTGTACGTAGAATTTCTGATTGACGTTTTACCCTAAAACGTGTAATTCCGTGTAATTCCTTAATAACTTTCACGAAAATGATCTGATGGATGTCAAACATTTAATTTGCCATGGAAATGATTTATCATTTGAGAATATCAAATAAAATCAACTTTCGGGAAAGTTTCGGAAAAGAAATGAATAGTAAAAGTGAATAGTGAAATTTTCCGGGAAAAGTAATTAACCTGAAATTGCGAGTTGTTACAGGGTAACCTGTACCCTTCGGCTCTTGGCCTTAATAATACCCACTTAGAGTTTGCTTTGACGGGGTAACTTGTACCCTTCGGCTCTTGGCCTTAATAATTCCCACCTGGGGTTTTCTTTGACGGGGTAACCTGTACCCTTCGGCTCTTGGCCTTAATAATACCCGCTTGGGGTTTGCTTTGACGGGGTAACTTGTACCCTTCGGCTCTTGGCCTTAATAATACCCACCTGGGGTTTTCTTTGATGGGGTAACCTGTACCCTTCGGCTCTTGGCCTTAATAATACCCGCCTGGGGTTTTCTTTGACGGGGTAACTTGTACCCTTCGGCTCTTGGCCTTAATAATACCCGCTTGGGGTTTGCTTTGACGGGGTAACCTGTACCCTTCGGCTCTTGGCCTTAATAATACCCGCTTGGGGTTTGCTTTGACGGGGTAACCTGTACCCTTCGGCTCTTGGCCTTAATAATACCCACCTGGGGTTTTCTTTACTGGACAACTTGTGTCTTGTGGAAAATAATTCAATGTATGGTCAAAGTCCATCGGATTTTTCATTGATGTAAAAATGGCTCATGCCTTACAATAGATCCTGAAAAAGTCAAAGTACATAATAGGTTACATAAAACATTTCTTTAAGTTAATTGCATGCCAGGTCCGAGGTACTTCCACGTCTTCCATGGTTTGGAGCTTGTATGTGCCATGCTGATAAGCCTCCGTTATCCGATAGGGGCCTTCCCAATTAGGTCCCAATTTTCCTTGATCTTCCATCCTGCTGGCTTCATTTTTTCGGTACACGAAATCTCCCACTTTGAAGGCTTCGGGCCTAACCCTTCGGTTGTAATACTGCTCCACCTTCTTTTTGTACTTTGCCTCCCTTATAGCTGCCATTTCCCTCCGTTCTTCTAATAAGTTTAGATTTAGATTTATCTCATCGTCATTGTTTTCAACGTTTGCCATCATGGTCCGGAAGGTAGGCATACCGATTTCTGCCGGGATGACTGCCTCACTCCCATAAGTTAGACTGAAAGGGGTTTCTCCGTTGCTAGTTTTCAGAGTGGTTCGGAAAGCCCATAGTATGTTTGGCAATTCGTCTACCCATCCTGCTCTTTCTCTTCCTAGCCGGGACTTAAATCCCTTCATTAGGCTTTTGTTGGCTCTTTCGACCAATCCGTTGGCTTGAGGGTGAGCCACGGCCGTGTTGATTTGTGTGATATTTAACCTCTCGCACCAGCTTTTGAACGGATCTCCCACAAAGTTGCTTCCATTGTCCGTGACAATTATCTTGGGTAGTCCGAACCTGCAGACGATGTTGTCCCATACAAGCTTTTTGACCTCTTTTCCGGTTGTCTTGACCAACGGTTTTGCTTCCATCCATTTTGTGAAATAGTCTACTGCCACAATAACATATTTAACTTTTCCTGGGGCTTCGGGCAAAGGCCCCAGAATGTCCATTGCCCATTGGAAGAAGGGCCATGGTGCCATGACGGAGGTTAATACCGTTTTTGGCAGCTTGGGGACCGGAGCATGTATTTGACAAGCATCGCATTTTCGGATGACTTCCCTAGCGTCCCGGTGCATGGTTGGCCAATAGTAGCCTTGCCGCATGAGTTTAGCTACGACCGTCCGGGGTCCGGAGTGCATGCCACAGGCTCCTTCGTGCACCTCTCGGATTATGTAATTGGCTTGGAGAGGTCCGACACATCGTAGCATTGGTCCGAGATAAGATTTTTTGAATAGCACGTTGTCAATTAGTGTGTAGTGGCTTATTTTCATACGGAGGTTCCGAGCTTCATTTTGATCTTCCGGCCATATACCTTCGTTTAAACATCGGAATATGGGGGACATCCAATTTTCTTCCTCTTCTTCCACTATTGCGTTGACTGTTTCTTCTACGGTGGACGGCTTCTCCAATACTTCTACGAGGACTTCTTTCGTCAAGTGGTTAAATGCAACGGATGCTAGCTTGCTAAGCACATCTGCTTTTTGGTTCTGAGTTCTTGGGATATTCTTTATTTTGAAGCGCTTGAAATAAGTGATGTATTCTTTGGCTTTCGCGAGGTATTTCGCCATGCTCTCCTTGTATGCAGTAAACTCTCCATTGATCTGGCTTGCCACTAAGTTAGAGTCCACTCGTACGTCCAATGCCTCTATATGCATCTCCTTTGCAATTCTCAATCCGGCCAGGAGTGCCTCGTATTCTGCTCCGTTATTGGTAGTTTCGAAATTTAAACGGAGAGCATATGTGTATTCTTCTTTTTCCGGACTGATTAACACTAATCCTGCTCCCGCACCTTTCCTGCTGGAGGCCCCATCAGTATATAGGATCCATTCTTCTGGTTGAGAAACGTTGCATATCTCTTTGCTTCTCCTCTTCGGATCCGAGGAGGATGTTCCGATGGGTATTTCATTAATGAAGTCAGCAAGCACTTGTCCTTTGACAGCATTTCTGGGCATGTAGGTGATGTTGTAAGCCCCCAATTCTACTGTGTATTTGGCTAACCGTCCGGATGCTTCTGCCCGGTTGAGCACTTGCTTGATGGGATGATCCGTTATGACCTTGATGGGGTGGGCTTCGAAATATCGCCGCAATCTTCTTGATAAGTGCAGGAGGGTTAGAGCCAACTTTTCGACTGGGGCATATCTCTTTTCGGCTTCGTGTAAGGTTCGACTTACATAATGAATTGGGATCTGTCGCCCTTTTCTTTCGACCATCAGTACTCCACTTATTGCCTCTGCGGCGGCTGACAGATACAGATACAAATCCTCTTTGGGTTTCGGAGTCGTTAAGCAGGGAAGCTCCAGAATCATTTTCTTCATATCTTGGAAGGCTTTTTCAGCTGCTTCCGTCCATTGATATTTTTCCTTGTTTTCCTTGGTGATGTTTTTTAAAGTTTCAAAGAAAGGGAGGGACCTTTCGGCCGATTTTGATAAGAAACGATTGAGTGCCGCGAGTTTGCCACTTAAGCTTTGCATCTCCTTTAGTGATTTTGGTGATTGCATATCGGCGATTGCTCTGGCTTTCCTGGGGTTGGCCCTAATCCCCTCGGACGTTATCATATATCCGAGGAACTTTCCTTCTTCCACTCCGAAAGAACATTTTTTAGGGTTTAGCTTCATGTTTATTTTCCGGAGATTGTCGAACGTTTCAGCGATATCGGCCAATAGCTCTCTTTCCGTTTGGCTCTTTATCACCATATCGTCTACATATACTTCCAAGTTCCGGCCTATTTGCTTCCGGAAGGCGGAGTCTACCAATTTCTGATAGGTTGCCCCGGCATTCTTTAAACCAAACGGCATTTTTACATAACAGTATGTTCCCCGATCTGTATAGAAGGCTGTCTTCTCTTCATCTTCCTTTGCCATTTGTACTTGATGATATCCTTTGTAAGCGTCCAAGAAACATTTGTATCGGAATCCTATTACCGACTCGATCTTCCAGTCTATTTCGGGCAACGGATAGTAGTCCTTGCGGCACGATGAGTTCAGGTTCTTGAAATCAATGCACATTCTCCAGGTACCGTCCGGCTTCTTTACTAGTACCGGATTAGAGATCCAGGTCGGATATCGCACAGGTCTGATTATTCCGGCCTTTAGCCATTCTTCTACGTCTTGATTTATGGCCTGGTTCTTTTCTTCCGAGAAGAATCTTTTTTTCTGAGCTACCGGTTTATCCTGGACGTTTACGTTGAGTTTATGTTCAGCTGCCCATCGGGGAACGCCAGTCATATCCGAGGGTTCCCATGCAAAAATGTTTTGGTTATTTTTGAGTAAAGTTATTAATTGTCTTCGCCCTTCTCTTGAGAAATTCCTTCTTATTGTCACTAGTTGTTCCGGATAAGCCGGATGGACCAGCACATCTTCGGTTCCAGCAGTTTCTTCAATGGGTGTTTCCGAGGAAATCTCTGTTTGAGTTTCCTTTTCCATTAAGAATTTTTCTTCGAGCTTTCTGCACTCTGAGATGATGACCGATCGGGTTACTAGAGTGGCGATGCCTCTCGGCGTCGGGAATTTCATCATGGAGTGTATAGTTGACGGGATAGCTCTTAGCTTTTTGATTCCGGATCGACCAAGTATCACATTATACGGAGAGGGAGATCTAACTACCGCGAACTTCATGATAGTTCGGCGGTATAGCCCTTCACTTCCGAAGCATACTTCTAGTTCAATTTTCCCCAACGGGTTTATGCTTTCTCCTGAGAATCCCACTAGCGGTGTGTTTGTCTTAGATAGACGTGACCGGATGGAAGGGTCCAGATTTAGGAAGCAGTGTTCATACATTACTTCTACCGATGCACCTTGGTCGACATATACTCTCCGTACAGTATATCCCTCAATCTCTGCTTCCACTATAAGTGGCTCATCGGAAGCGTCCCCCGGAAGGATCGGAGGAAAGCTTATGGGGGCTCTCATCCACTCTTCTTCCTGATCTATTGTCTTTCGCTTCAGATTCCTTTCTTGGTATCGGACCATATTGATGATTCGACCTTGGTTGTTTCTGGGCGGTGCTCTGTCTCTTTGTCGGACGTCTCTGATCAGGTGGTCAAGCTTGCCGGTATCCAGGGCTATCTTGAGTTGTTCTTTTAGATTGTGACAGTCGTTGGTGAGATGGCCTTTCTCTCCATGATAATCACAGTATTTATCCATGTTTTCTCTCGACGGTCTTCCTCTTAGTGGCGGTGGTGCCGGTAGCCTGAGCTGGTGCTCCGTTGATAGGATCTCTTTAGGGGCCTTTGTGAGCATGTTCAAGTCTAATGGTCTGGTATCTCTTC
The DNA here is from genome assembly GCA_030686995.1 of Artemisia argyi. Lineage (NCBI taxonomy): Eukaryota > Viridiplantae > Streptophyta > Magnoliopsida > Asterales > Asteraceae > Artemisia > Artemisia argyi. Next base: position 154,241,024 of record CM060705.1, read on the forward strand.
TATTTCCATCGTCACGCCGATGATCTCTCCGGTAGTCTGTCCGATAGGTGTTATTGTCGTTTCGTCTGGGCATGTATGGTGCGAAATTTTCATTTCGTCTTGGTTTGAAGTCTTGGACATCTTTCCTGTGGTTTCCTCTAAAGGAGGACCGTTGTGTGTTACGGTCATTTCGGCCGTACGGGTTAGGTTGATAATCTCTACGAGAATTATCCATCCTTTCTCCCTTCGGTACTTCCGTTAGCCGATACACTCTTTCGGAACGGACGAAGTCATCAACTCGTATCATCATTTCGGTTATGCTCTGGGGAACCTTCTCGGAGAATCTCTTCGCTAGCTCCGGACTTTTACAACCATCAATAAAAGAGGATATCTGCATCAGCTCTGGTACTCCTGAAATGCGGCTGGCCTCATCCGTCCATCGTTCCTTAAATTCCGGGAGGGCTTCGTTGGCTCTACGGATGATCTTGGTAATTTCCATCGGATCCCTGATACATTTTCTACGAAGGGCGAACCTCTGAACAAACTGTTCACTCAATTCATCCCAATTGTCAATACTACCTCGCGGAAGACGATCAAACCATGCTCTAGCAGCGTCGTCCAAGGTCTGCTGGAACATCATGCACCAAATGGGCATGGGCCATGTACCTTGATTGGCCGCCCCTTCAAATCTGGTGATATGATCATCAGGATCTGTAGATCCGTTGTATAACTTTAAGTGAGAAGGCATCAGATACTTTGAACCCTTTGGTCCGGAGAAATCGATGATCCTCCGGGTAAACGGACTCTTGGACGCTGCCTTGAAAGGCTTGGATAAGTCGTCCGTCCTTTCTTCTTCGGCTTTTTGGGCTTCGACATCATGAGATCCGGCAACCTCAAAGTCGAGTTGGATGGGGTCAATCGGTGTTTCTCCCGAGACATTGTATTGTTGGATGAGAGATTTTAGAGCAGCAAAGTGACTTTGGATTTGTTCAAGGTTAACAGGATTGGTATTGTTATCCGGACGACTTCCGGATCCTTCGGGTGTGGTTGGGGAAGGACCTGTCATTTATTAGCTTCGGTAGAGTGAATGACGGGTCCCACGGATGGCGCCAATTTGTTGAGGTAAAAGTTTGCTTTTACTTCGAACAAGCGAGATGAATCCTTCGGACTAGAATAGGTCCTACGGATTCAATGTGATCTTAGCTTATAGTGCGTTGCTTCGGATATCTGCAAAACAAATACGTCCGTTAGACTCGCCCCGGGAATGTATCCCAGGACCAACCTCCGGCGTGAGAATAAGTATACGTTCTTAGTGAGAGAAAGTATAAATAAAACTAGAGAGTGGGGGAGAATTAGTTAACCTTAAATGAAGATTTCCTCTCTATTTATAGACTCTCTACATGGGGTGCCAGGCTGTTTCGTACTTAACCCCTAATGTTCGCTAGTTTAAACTCCATTATCGTATACTTTGGCGTACTTGCTTGTACTTTGGTCTAGGTACTTGTTGGCTCGCCCGAAGGGTTTGTGATATCCGGAGGACTGAGCTCGTACGGACATTCGTAACCCATCGGATATCGGTCCGTGTTGTTTGAACACATTTGAGTACGTTTTATCTGATACGGATCCGGAGGGTTTATCATCGTACGAAAAGTATCCGGAGGGTATAAGGGTGAGCATGGTCCAAAAACCGGACCGGACCGGACCGGACCGACCGGACCGAGGACCGAGAACCGGAGAAACCCTTGGACCGAGACCGGACCGAATGTGGTCGGTCCGGTCTCGGTCCGGTTCGGTCCGGTCCGGTCTTCGGTCGGTCCGGTCCAATTAGGCGTATTTTGGCACGTTTTTTCGGTTTTTTGGTCGGTCCGGACCGGACCGGACCGGACCGACCGGACCGAGGACCGAATTAGCAGAAAAGCCTAGACCGCGGACCGGACCGAATGTGGTCGGTCCGGTCCGGTCCGGTCCGGTCCGGTCGGTTTTGTCGGTCGGTCCGGTCCATCCGGTCCGTTTGCTCACCCTTAGGAGGGTACATACGTTAACAATTCCCACACGTGCGGAAGTATTCGAGTTCTGAAGTCTACCAACTTCAGACTGACCAGCAACACCAACTTCGTTTCCATCGGAACAAGGTCACTCCCACTTTCAAGTTAAAAAGATTGTACTATGAATTTCACCTTTATTTTATTATGTCAGTATAAGCTTATTGTGTCATTGTGAAATCATATATAAGCAGCTTGTAAGCCTGAAAATAAGCTTAAACAAACACCCCCTATAAATGTTTGACCTCTTTTTCTCAAGGTAATCAGCGATTAATTAGGGATGATTTTCTATTTAAGTAAATTTTTAGCTGATGTGAGGGTTTAGTGGTGAGACATTAAGCTCCTTGTTAAGTAGTTAATCATTTAATTCAGTGTAAGGATACTAGTATGCCGCAAATTCAGTGTAAGGATACTAGTATGCCGCAAATTCAAGCATATAATGGGCTTAAATGTCTTACTTTCTACCCATGTGGGACAGTTTGTTACATTTGATTCATGTAATTTAAGAAGTTTCGGTAAGGTTTGTGTTTTTGCTGAATCACAATGACGTTATAATTTGAATTTGATTTCCGTGTGCGGGCCACCGGCTAATTAAGTGTTTGTTTTTTTTTTTTTGGGGGGGGGGGGGGGGGGGGGTAAACATGGGTTTCCAACTCGACATTGCGAGCCGACTAATCCCACGGCGACTACCCTTTTTGGATAGCCCGGAGTCGGCGCATGTGAACCTCCGTGGCTGTTCAAGGGGTGCTACAATGTTTTTCGGCTTTATTACGCCACAACACCAAAGTTACCACACCGGTTTCGGTGTTGTTCTTGGGGTTATTGGCGAAAGTTGTGTGTATGTGTGTTTTAGTGAGTCCCAATTTACTGCAGGTGAAAAAAGGGGGTTTAGTCATCAGTGTTATGCTGAATGTGGCAACACCTTTTGACAACTTAAGTGTTACCACACCTAGCGCTATTATTTGGCATGTGCTTATGAGTTTCTGCACTAATCTATTGCTAAACAACTAGGTGTGTTTGATGAAAAAGCTTATAGGAGCTTATGCTTATTTTTCTCCAAAAAAAAGCTATAACTAAAAATAAGCTTTGTTTAGTTGACAAAGCTTATAAGAGGCTTATATAAATAAAGCTCATAATTTGTCAGCTACTTAAGTAACTTTAAAATAAACGCACCCTAAATCTAAGCAAGCAATTAATGTTGTTGAGTGTAACTGATACATTACTCCAAATGGAAGCTGGGTAGATATACATTTATACAAGAGCTAGGTGTCGATTTTTCACTTGTGTAAGTTCCTAATGACTAAGTCTGCAAATGATATGTCAAATCCCCCTTACGTTTTGTCTCCCATGATTAGGGTCCTTAATGCCATAGAAGGTCCTATTTAACATCGTTTTCATTTGTTTGTGAAGTGGCCTTCAAAGAAACGTGGTTGAATATACATAATGGCTCATTGAAAATTTGTTACTAAACGTATTCCTGTTTTTCTATTATGTTGGATTGATATATAGCTATTTTTTTGTTGCTATAACAGGTCTTTCTCTGAAAAAGGATTTCAAGACATTGACTTACACGCTAAAGTAATAATTCTTGTAGTTTTCAAACAAGTGTTGATATGTTAATGCTGTATGGTTAAAAAACCAAGGGCATGTTACTTGTAATTTTTCTTACTTTGGTTAACAATTTGTTCTATTGATATATGCAGTGATTTCATCAGGCTTAAAGCAACATAAAAGTGGAAATTACAGACTACTTGGAGATGCAGAGGAGAACCGGCTTGGATATTTTGACCAACCCCTCCCTTGTTTTGGCTTTGGAATAGGATGGTCTTGGTAAGCTCTATTACTGATGTGGAACTTGTCTCAGTTTTACTGTATATGTGTTCTATACTAGCTTATACTTTCAAAGCGAAAGTCTAAATGTGGGTGTATGGAATTTTGCAGTATGCTGTTCGGGTTCGTGTTTCCCGTGCTGTGGTATTATGCAACAATCTTGTACTTCAGGAACTACTATCAGAAGGATCCAAGGGAACGAACAGGACTTGCGGCCAACGCAATAGCTGTACGTATTTGAAAAACCAATCTACGTGTGTCCTCTTTAGATTTCTCACGTCACTTTCTGTTTTAAAATTACTACGGCTATGTTTGGCAATGGGCTTATTGGGGCTTATAGGGGTTTGAGCTTTTAAAATAAGTTGGCTTATAAAATAAACCTTGTTTGTCACACAGGCTTATGGCTTATAAAAGGCTTATGGCTTATGGCTTATAAAATAAGCCATAAGCCTCCATAAGCCCAAGCCCATAAAAAAGGGCTTATATGGGCTTATAGCTAGTCAAATTACTAAAATACCCTTCAAAATATAATGGATTATCACGTAAAAGCTGGAAATATATGTGAATTTAATTTGATGTATCTTTATGCGATTTTACATTAATAAGCTTCAACTCTAACTAATTCACCAAACAGCTTTATAAAAATATAAGCTTCAGCTTTCGGCTTATAATATAAGCCCCAGCCCAATCCCAGCCCCAGCCCGAGCCCATTATGCCAAACATACCCTACTTAGGGAGTATTTGGGTAAAGCTTATTTAAGCTGGTTATCAGCTTATTGTGTTTCCGAATGCAATGGCTTGCTTTTAGTGTTTGAATTGAAAAAAGCTTATTAGCGATAGAGATGGTTTTTAGAGGTGACAAGTGAGTTTTAAAAATGCATTTCAGAGAGTTTTCAAAATGTGTAAGCTCTCAAAATGCATAAGTTGTTAAGCATTTAAGCATACCCATACACTCCCTTAATTAAACTACTCTGTTTTGCACTCTAAATCCCACCCATCATACTATTTTATTTGAAGTTTTTGGCTGTTAAAGAAGCATGTTTAATTTTTAGGAAACCGTCAACACTTTCTAGCCATAATATGCGGATATTCTGTCTAGTTCCTATTGATATGGCGCAGTAGATAGGTAGTTCAACTATTTTATTTGAAGTTTGCATGATGATGGTGGATGATCTAGTGGTGTGTTGGATGCTTATTTTATTACAAAAAACATGGATACGTAAAACTTCCTTCATTACATAAAATGAGAATGAGAATTGGTCTTGTGTTCTAGAAGATACAAGTATATATTAGTAATCAGATCGTCACAGATTGGGTAAGGAAAAAGAATAACTCTAGTTTGAGATGAAAGTTAATACACCCACACCCTTTATTGTCATGCATTAGATATTTGGCATTACCTTCTATCATTAACACACTCATTACGTGCAAGCATATGCAATTTGTTGGTAAGTTGATTCTTAGAAGCATGGAAAGTTCCCATTTATGACATTAAACATTTAGAAAGGAACATGACAAACACTAGTTCGTACCCATGAAACCATGATAAGATAATTATTGTAGAACAATACCTACATGCCTTTGGCCTAGCTGTATCAAGGTAGTTCACAAATTAAGAGGTTGTGTGTTCGAGTTCTGATAGTGACAAATATGTGCAAGTATCTGCCTATAAATATCAATGATTACAGAAATACAAGTCAATAATACAATTGATGCAAATGATTAGTTTTGGGGAACATTGCCTTTTTTTAGGTTATTATCATCTTTTATTTTAGCTTGTCGTTTGTTATATCGTATTCTTGTCTTCCAAAGTTTAGGAGATTTAGGTTCCTTACCCTTGTTACATTTTTACGAGAGTTTGGTCCTATCATATTTTACTTTCTATATCGAGCCAATTTGAAACCAATGCTATAGAATGTATGATGTCTTGATGGATTGCCTGTATTTTTCTCTCTATATAGTTTACTAGTCAACTAACCCAAGTCTGATTTTGCAGGCTATGATATTTACAGTTGCAGTGCTTATTGCATTACTCGTCATTTTCATCTGATTTTGCATCGAAAGAAAGCTTGAATGTAACATCAATGGTTTTGTAAATTATGAAGGTGAGCTCAGTGAAGACCATTAACCATAGGTCAACAATGTAATCTGACACACACACAAATCGTTTAGCATTACTGTTTTAATGAAGCATCTGGCTTTTATATACTTGCACCTTATGTTGCATATGTGATGTCTGCAAACTTTATGACCTGAACAGGGTGAGTCGGTTCATTAGATACATAGTCGAAAAAACCAAAGTAAGAAATGTGACTGTTAAGGTGATTTGTCGTATTAAATGGTAATTATAATATAATATTTTTACATATGATTGATATGTATGAGCTGATAAATATCTTGGACAATGTTTGACCAGATGTCTTGGTCAGTAGTTTTCTGCATTCCTGTTTTTGACAAAATAAGTAGCTGGCCTCTGATATACATAAAAGGACAAAGGATGAATGAAAAAAGAGGATACCATATCATACGCACGGACTTGTCTTCTTGTGGGTAATATGTTGATATGGAGATCAAGAAGATCCCAAGTTGTTGATACACTTTGAGTCCTTGACTAGACTAAAAACCTTGAAACACATTAACAAAAAATTGGAAGTGAACCAATTGGAAGCTTGTACTATGAACTAAAACATCTTCCTTGCTTACTTTGCTTGAAATTGTGAGAACCTATCTGACTCGCAATTATAAAAGTGTGGAACTGTTATTCAGTTTTTCAGGTGCTCGACAAATCTTGAATGCCATTACTTTACCAAATGGCAACAACAAACTTGTTCGATAAATAATTTTTTTTTTTTTTTTTTTTTTTTTTTTTTTTCATAAATCATTGGTGTTTTGAATGGTGTTTTGAATGTTGTACCTTTTACAACCAGGGTAGGACCAAGTATGTTCTGAAAGTTTGTAGTTTCAAACCTTCCGAGAGACGTGTGTGAGGTATTAGTTGTGTAAAAAATTGCTTCCATCCGTTTTAAAATAAGAGTAGTGATAAATAAACCTACTAAATGGACCTACAAATAGCCATAATACATTTATGTTTTGACAAGTGTTATACACACATTCTCTCTCATCATTACTCACCAATCAATTTTTCATTTCCGCCAATCACATTTGTACACTCTACCAATCAAATATCATGCTTACCAACTAAAATCATTTTTCATTGGTTGAAAAACAAAGCAAATATTTTGGGACATCACAAATAAAAAGGTGGACATATATTTTGAAATGCAAGAACAAGATAAGAGAAATTGTTCTATTTTAGCTTTTTTTTTTAAAGGCAACATTGTTTTATTTTAGTTTGTTTTGAAACAAACACGACATGCTCTAAAGATTTACTCTTCATAGCAATCGAATGTCCTTTTGATAATTATTAATCATTTAAAAAACATAGGTTTTAGTTCTTGAGTAATTGGCGTATGAAGCTTATGGCTATGTTTGGCGCAGAGCTTTTTAGGGCGATGAGCGGTGAGCTATGATCTTTTTGATTTTTAGTGTTTGTTTGACAAAAGAGCGGTGAGCTTTGCTATTTTTTTAGGATTGGGTTTGAAGAATCGTTTGAACAAAATATGAAACATTTTGGATTTTATTATCATGTTTTAATTCGTTTGAAGATTTGAATATAAAGTGTTTGTCAACTGATTTTGGAATTTGCTTATACAGTGGATTGATTTGTTTTTTGGTTTTTGGGTTTTTGTTTGAAACGAGGTATCCATTACCCTCGCTCTGCCGCGTGAACATTGGTTCTAAGCTCAAAAAAGTGGCATTAATATATGGGGTAAACTGCAAAAAATGTCCTTAAACTTTCCCGATTTTGTGAAAGTTGTCCTCTTATAAGATTTTTAGCAAATAATGTCCTTGAGCAGGTTTTCTTAAGCAAAATGTGTCCTTGAGGATGACGTTTGTTTGCAAAAATGGTTTTTTGGCCTAACGCTCGTTAGTGAGCCCGTTAAGTGCCTTGTGAAATGACTATTTTACCCTCATTTCCTTCAATAATCGCAATTTCACCCTTCCCCTTTCTTTCCCGCCAATCACAGCCAAATTTGTGAAGCACTTATAACCTCGTGAAACACATAATCACTGATGCGTGGGAATTGCACCAGGCTTTACCTCTCAAGGGATCTTGAGAAGCTTACAACCCCCACCAGGCAGTGTACCTGATCATTGTAGTATAGTATAGTGACAAGTACCGGGGGATTGATCGTTCAACTAGGAATAGTATCGTTAGGATTGAAATTAATCTAACTAGGTCTAAAGGTGAAGGATGATTCTTTTTATGTTTTTATATTTTATGAAAAGCAAATAAAAATCTCGGGTATTGGGAGAGTGGGCGGAATTAGTTACTAATCAACTAACCCAAAAGCTACTAATTAAACTAATAAACAAGAAAATAAACTAAGGTTTTACAAGATAAGTGAAGCATGTCTACCCATGATATGTTACTCCTTGCTAGCTATCCAATCCTACCTATTGAATTGTAACCTTGTTTTAATTGACGGGTTGTATTCCTTAATACCATTCATGGGGTATCGCACATAACTCTCCAATTCTATGAGCTCTTATCTCCTCCTATACCATGCCCAGCACAACCATAGGGATTGTAAACAGTGGCTCATGCATTAAATACAACCAATAAAGACCTTAGTGCAATAGGTTCATGTTTCCTAAGACGTTCAAGCATGTTACCATTTGGAGATCTGCCAGTTTTCTTAAGCCTAACATATAAATCATTCAATCAAAACAAGAATCAATAGGAAACAAGGATTATAAACTAAACCAACTAGATCTATTGAAGTTGTCACGCCTTAATTGATGGAGATAGACACAACATCAACAAGAAATCAATGAGATCTCATCAATTATATACAAGTTTCACATAATCATAAGTAGACACAAGGTGAATTAGCAAATTATCATCAAAGAAGAGCAAACAACAATGATAATGGAAAACATAATTAAGATAGAATCATCAAACCAATACATGATGTTTATGGAGTGATTGAAACCCTCTAAGTTGCTGGAAAAACACCCACCTAAACCCAGGAATCGACCTTAGGGTTTAGGGCTTACAAAAAGTGAAGTTATGATGTTATATTTATAGGCATGTTTTCTGTCGGCCCTTCTTGACGGCGTCAGCCCGTTACTCTTGACGCCGTCAAGACCATTTTTTCACCAAATTGTATATCTCTTCGTCCTCTTCGCGTGGGCTTTTGAATCACCTAAATCCGAGTTCGTATGCAAAAGTTATGACCAAAACAATATCAGCTACTCCGCGCGCAAGTTTTGACAATTTAACATGTGACGGCCTTGGGTGACGCCTTCACATTCTCTCTGGGCCGTCACCACTTTTACTCTTGACGCCGTCACCAAAATGCTCTTGACGCCGTCAGGTACTGTTCTCAGCATGGAAAATTAAGTCTTTGGCGTTTTCTTCACTTTTATGCTCCAAAAACGTCCAAAATGCTTCCTTTTCCAGAATTCACTCCCAAATGACCTAAAATCACAAAATGAACGATTTAGGGCAATATTTGATTAAATAAATTCGAATTCGGGCTTAAATGACCCCCTAAAAATGGATCATTTTTCGCCTCATCATATACCCTTACACTTGAGATTTGCTTGTCCTCAAGCAAATGCGCTTTTATTCTACTCAAAAGACAAGTTAGGGGTCATTTAACACTAATATAAAAGTAATTACAACAAATAATCGTTCCACTAAAGACCAATAGACAAGCACGGAGGTCATATGTTGATATAAATAATGTCTAAAACATTATTAACATATATCGATATCTCTATGTTTTGATAATCACAAAACGTAAACTCATTGAACTACAAATTATGACGTAAACAAGTATTTAGTCGTAAATATTTGCTTTAGCATCCATATCACTTAAGGTATGAATAAACAAAGTGTCTAATGCATTTTATGATCAAAGGAATTTTTATTTTTACAAACCTTACATTTTATTAAAATGGGACAAACATTTCTAAACTTATACAAAACATTTTTGTATTTATAAGAAATGTTTTATTTAAAATAAACATTTTGAATTCAAATTTCTACCCAAAAAACGGCCACATTCTTCAGGAAAAACCTCCCCCATAAACGATTACGTACTTATCTCTCATATATATATATATATATATATATATATATATATATATATATATATATATATATATATATATATATATATATATATATATATATATATATATATATATATAATTGTTTATATTATACATGTGTTAATTTCACATACTTAGCTTACATTATTATTATTGTTCATACTTAGATATAGTTTTTCATATTGTTCAAGATTTGAGTTCACATAAGATTGAATCAAAGTTTTAAAAGCAAACAAGGTTTTAAAACTAAACCAAGTTTTCATAATAAAATTAAAAAGACGTAAAACTATTCAACCCCCCCTTCTAGTTTTCCACATCATACACAAGCACCTCACAAATAGTGTTTAGATACTCACATCTCTCGGGTGTAATAAAGTGTAAATTACAATATGGAAACAGAAGATATCTCTCACTACCTGTCATAGCAAAATAGATTACCATAGGCTTGGGAAAGGATCAAACCTCCACCACATGGCGTAAGCACCTAGGATAAACTATCAAAGAGGTCTTTTAAAGGGTTGTAACGTTAGGTATATGGATATGAAATACACGGTTTTGTTGGATAAAGGAAGTTTTACTGGTGGCGCGTTAACAATCTTGGTTAATTACATGTACAATATGGCGTTGCTAAGCCAAGACTAGACTCGACTTATGCTAATAAATGAAAAATAACAAAAACATAAAATGAACATAGAATAAAACGGGATGGTAGTCCGTATGTTTTTTTCTCTTTTTTTTTTCTTTTTCTATTTTTTTTTTTTCTTTTTCTTGATTTTTCGATGTTTTTTTTTTTTTTTTTTTCATACACACTTACCCTACCATCCAAAATAATACATCATAGGAAATGAACATTTCCCTTACACTTGAATTTTTACATACTTTACATTAAACTAATCTAACGACTCGAATTAAGAAAATCAAAACACTTGGAGCACTTTTAAGATTAACGTACATATGGGGGTAATATATGATATTCTTCCCCATTACTCCATAAAATAAGTACTTACCCATGAGTCTCAATCGTCCCAAAACAATATGTACAAGGATATGACTCGACTTAGCCACCATGTAAACAATTAGAAAGTTAACTTAGGGTTTAACAATTAACAATAATGCACTAAAAATGAGCGCATACACGGAAGGCTAAGGCGATTTGGGTGTACATTTAAGTGGGGTGTAACAAATTCTTCCTTTAAGTAAAATGCTTAAAGTTAAAAACGAAAAGATAGGCTCGGAGGGGTGTACTAGGGGTTTCGTGTACTAAAAATGAGTACAACGCTAAGGGTGTGGGAAAAATTAGTTGACTTAACTAGCCAAGTAATATGACTTAAATGGTCAAGTAATTATAATACGGGTTTAACACAAGGGTGATCCTAATGCCTCTTATCATGTAGTAAATCCTACCACACGAATGTAGTCTCACTAGCGGTCTCGGGATGCATCACTAACGCAAGTTCTAGAATCTAAATGCTACCGGTACACTCATAAGCGCTAATAGTAAATGCTTTTCCTATCAAATCTAAAGGCGAACCTCACATATTTGGGTGGAAAATTTTTCTGAATATACGGTTATGTGCTAGTCATACAATCTCCTATCCATGAGACGCTTGCTATGGCTAAAGTTTCACTCCTAAATGTTGTAAAAAATTTTAAATTTGGCGCTAAAATTGCACTAACAAGTATTTCTCATAGTTTTATTATACATCTACCATTAAACAAAACAAACTCAAGCGAAAGTGCATATGTAAGGTATCATCTTTTTACCCTCCCCTTACACTTAAGATGAACATTGTCCCCAATGTTCAAATAAAGAATGTAAAAGTGAAAAAGTTAAAAAGAATGAAATCAAATACTCCCCTAATTTGCTCGGTATGGATAATAAGGTGGTCAGGTTAAATCTTCCTCCAAGAAAATGAACAATCAAAGCTTCCATTCCAGAATATAAATCATCTTCTTGTCAAACATAACCTGTAAATCCTGAGAAAACAAACAAAAACCCAAAGCATCAACCCGAATAAAGATAACTCACAACTAGATGTAATTCCAGACTTAGGAATAGAAACAAAACAATTAAAGATATAATGCTTGTGGAATGAATGTTTGCAGATTTCCTGGAGTTTATAAAACTAAAGAATCAACAAAAACTTTAAGACTCCGGTATAAACAAAACTAGCAAAATTTCCAGAATTTTACACATGACGCCGTCAAGAGTAAACTCGTGACGCCGTCAGAAGTGACCTGCAGAAATTCTTATGTTAAGTTTCCGGAAAATTTCGAGAAAAACTTCGTCCTACTTCCTGGAAAATCCTGCAAAACATCATTACGACTCGATACAAGCATTTGACTCTAACAAGTACTAATACACATGTCCATTTAATATTGTTGTGGTTCATGCTCAATTTCGTTCTTATAAACAAATTTGGATCTCCCTTACACTTATCTTTTGCAAAATACCTTTATATGCAATTAAGACGAAGTTAAAAACAAAATAAAGCATTTTCATAATTTACTTTGAAACATGAGCCACAAACAACAAAAATAAAACATGCATACGGAAACAAATAAAATCAAACAAACAAACAAACAAATAAAAACACACAAAACATGGGTTGCCTCCCAAAAAGTGCTTGTTTTTGTTCGAGTCACGAGCCTGACTCTACCCTTATTTAACGGAAATAGGGGAGGTTCTCCCTACACTTAGGATTAAGTGTGGGTGAAAGTAGCGATACACACCCTTAGGGTGTGAATATGCCACGTGAGGTGAAGGGGGTGAGTGAATGGCTTCCTTCATCCTAAAACTACCCGGATAATATTGGTTGATGGGTGGGTCGGTTCCTCTTTTGTCTCCTAGAAATATATCTAAGGATGGAAAGGTGTGTAAAGATTGAGGTTCCGGTTCATCAACACTAGGAAATTCCCTAGAACTAGGAGTAAGGTTATCACTACAAGTGTTCAAACCTATATCCTCAAGTGGTGCCTGGTCCAAGGGTTCTACCTCCATTGGAATTCCTAAAGTTTCTTCTACTTCTTCCGGGTAAGTCACGGGCGGTGCGTGTGCCTCAAATGATGGTTGAGTATTTTGTGGGCTTATGTTGTTCACCTCATCATTCCATGTGTCAGGATCTAGCCCTAACATTCTCCCAAGTATCTCACGTGCTTCTCTAGGCATCTCAACTTCTATGTCCGAATCATAAGGGTCATCCTCAATATTCTGACTGCTATATACAAATTGCCCAAGAGATTCATCATCTGTTTCTTGAGATTCATCATCATCGATCATAAAACCTAGGTCTTTTTGATCAATGTGATCATGCTCGGCTAAATCCTCCTCAATTGTTTTCTTAGGTAGTGATAATAGCAAACCTAGTGCTTCATCCAACTTATGATTTATTGCAATGGCTCTCTCCATAATTCCTTGGCAAACTAGGTCGCATTTCCTATTTGCATCACTAAAACTAGATCTTAAACATGGAGGTTGTTCATAAGAATCTATCCTAGGTGAAGGCTCATATGATTCATAGGTGTCTCTAAATGAGGTATTTTGAACTTCTTGGTGTTCTAGCCACTCAACCATATATTGCAATCTTGGAAGTCTAAGTGAAGTGTCCATTTGAAGCAAATTACAAACAAAATCACAAAGAAAAGATAGACTACGAGAAAGCTACAAAAACTTGATGCGTGGGAATCGCAACAGGCTTTACCTCTCGAGGGATCTCGAGAAGCTTACAACCCCCACCAGGCAGTGTACCTGATCGTTGTAGTATAGTATAGTGACAAGTACTGGAGGATTGATCGTTCAGCTTAGGAATAGTGTCGCTAGGATTAGAAAGCCTAAATTACTAGTTCTAAAGGTGATGGATGATTATTTTTGTGTTTTTATATTTTTATGAAAGCAAGTAAAATATCGGGTTTTAAAGTATTAGGGCGGAATTAGTTGCTAGTCAACTAACCCAAAACTAAGATGCAATCAAAATAAAATACTAAAAATGTAAATAAACTAATTTATACTAAGGTTGTGAGCAGTAATTGGAGAAAATGTGTTTACTTAGATTTCATTACTCCCTAGATATCTTTTACACGTAAATTACTTGTTATAATTGCATGGATGACGGATTGTATTCCTTAATACCATTCATGGGGTGGCATACATAACTCCCCAATTCTATGAGCTCTTATCTCCTCCTACACCATGCCCAGCACAACTATAGGGATTGTAAACAGTGGCACATGTATTAAATACAACCAATAAAGACCTAGTACGCCTCGGTTCATGTTTCTTAAAACGTTCAAGCATGTTACCATTTGGAGATCTGCCAGTTTTCTTAAGCCTAACATATAAAATCATTCATCCAAGACAAGAATAAACAAGTAATCAACACATAATCAATATCTAGGTTTCATTAGATCTAAGCAAACACAAAAGAGATCTAGCCTAGCATGATAGAATTAAGACAAGAACATAATATAGACAACCAACACATAGACATATTGATTGAATTAGAAGAACACTTATCTCAATTACAATACAAGGTATCAAGGGTTTGGAACCCTTGAAAAACCTGTAAAAGTTGCACCAAAATCGTCTTTAGGTTTCTCCAAAACTTCTCTCTTTTAATGTGAAAAACTAGAAAACTATATATAGGAAAATCGGGGTGACGGCGTCAAGAACAAGGGTGTGACGCCGTCATCTCACCGCCAAATACTTCCTCGGACGGCCTTGATCTACTTCTGACGCCCTGTGTGACGCCGTCATGAGCTACGGATTTTAATTCTTGGGGTTTGGCGCCGTCATGAGTTTACTCTTGACGCCTTCATGTACTGTTCCAGCATGGAAAATTGAGACTTTGCCATTTTCTTCACTTTTATGCTCCAAAAACGTCCAAAATGGCTTCTTTTCCAGAATTCACTCTCCAAGTACCTAAAATCACAAAAGGAACGATTTAGGGTAATATTTGATCAAATAAATTCGGATTCGGGCTTAAATGACCCCCTAAAAATGGATCATTTTTCGCATCATCATATACCCTTACACTTGAGATTTGCTTGTCCTCAAGCAAATGCGCTTTTATTCTACTCAAAAGACAAGTTAGGGGTCATTTAACACTAATATAAAAGTAATTACAACAAATAATCGTTCCACTAAAGACCAATAGACAAGCACGGAGGTCATACACTAGCACCTCACAAATAGTGTTTAGATACTCACATCTCTCGGGTGTAATAAAGTAATATAACATTATGGAAATGGAAGATATCTCTCACTACCTGTCATAGCAAAATAGATTACCATAGGCTTGGGAAAGGATCAAACCTCCACCACATGGCGTAAGCACCTAGGATAAACTATCAAAGAGGTCTTTTAAAGGGTTGTAACGTTAGGTATAGGGATATGAATTACACGGTTTTGTTGGATAAAGGGAGTTTTACTGGTGGCGAGTTAACAATCTTAGTTAATTACATGAACAATATGGCGTTGCTAAGCCAAGACTAGACTCGACTTAAGCTAATAAATGAAAAATAACCAAAACATAAAATGAACATAGAATGAAAAGGGATGGTAGTCCGTATGTTTTTTTTTTTTTTTTTTTTTTTTTTTTTTTTTTTTTTTTTTTTTTTTTTCTATTTTTTTTCTTTTCTATTTCTTGATTTTTTTTTCGATTTTTTTTTTTTTTTTTTTTTTTTTTTTTTTTTTTTTTTTGCATACACTCTTACCCTACCATCCAAAATAATACATCATAGGAAATGAACATTTCCCTTACACTTAAATCTTTACATACTTTACATTAAACTAATCTAATGACTCGAATTAAGAAAATCAAAACACTTGGAGCACTTTTAAGATTAACGTACATATGGGGGTAATAAATGATGTTCTTCCCCATTACTCCATAAAATAAGTACTTACCCATGAGTCCCAATCATCCTAAAACAATATGTACAAGGATATGACTCGACTTAGCAACCATGTAATCAATTAGAAAGTTAACTTAGGGTTTAACAATTAACAATAATGCACTAAAAATGAGCGCATACACGGAAGGCTAAGGCGATTTGGGTGTACATTTAAGTGGGGTGTAACAAATTCTTCCTTTAAGTAAAATGCTTAAAGTTAGAAACGAAAAGATAGGCTCGGAGGGGTGTACTAGGGGTTTCGTGTACTAAAAATGAGTACAACGCTAAGGGTGTGGGAAAAATTAGTTGACTTAACTAGCCAAGTAATATGACTTAAATGGTCAAGTAATTATAATACGGGTTTAACACAAGGGTGATCCTAATGCCTCTTATCATGTAGTAAATCCTACCACACGAATGTAGTCTCACTAGCGGTCTCGGGATGCATCACTAACGCAAGTTCTAGAATCTAAATGCTACTGGTACACTCATAAGCACTAATAGTAAATGCTTTTCCTATCAAATCTAAAGGCGAACCTCACATATTTGGGTGGAAAATTTTTCTGAATATACGGTTATGTGCTAGTCATACAATCTCCTATCCATGAGACGCTTGCTATGGCTAAAGTTTCACTCCTAAATGTTGTAAAAAATTTTAAATTTGGCTCTAAGATTACACTAACAAGTATTTCTCATAGTTTTATTACACATCTACTATCAAACAAAACAAACTCAAGCGAAAGTGCATATGTAAGGTATCATCTTTTTACCCTTCCCTTACACTTAAGATGAACATTGTCCCCAATGTTCAAGTAAAGAATGTAAAAGTTAAAAAGTAAAAAGAATGAAACCAAATACTCCCCTGATTCGCTCTGTATGGATTATAGGTGGCCAGGTTAAATCTTCCTCCAAGAAAATGAACAATCAAGGCTTCCCTTCCAGAATATAAATCATCTTCTTGTCGAACATAACCTGTAAATCCTGACAAAAATAGACAAGACAACCTCACGTAAAATCGGCGGCATCCTATATAAGTTACTAAATCTTAGAAAACAAAGTAAGATATAATACTTGTGGAATGAAGTTTGCAGATTTCCTGGAGATTATAAAACTTAATAATTCACAAAAACCATAAGACTCCGTTAGAAAAACAAAACCGGTAAAATTTCCAGATTTTTAACTCCTGACGCCGTCAAGAGTAAACCTCTGACGCCGTCAGAATGGACCTGCAGAAATTCTTATGTTAAGTTTCCGGAAAATTTCTGGAAAAACTTGGTCTTACTTCCTGGAAAATCCTGCAAAACTTCATTATGACTCAATACAAGCATTTGACTCTAACAAATACGAATATACATGCTCATTTATTATTGTGGAGAATCATGATCGGTTTGTTTCTTAAAAACATATTTGGGGTTTCCCCTTACACTTATCTTTTGCAAAAATACTTCTAGGTGGAGTTAAGACTAGGCTAAACAACAAAGTAAAGTATTTCCACATTTTAATTGAGAAACATGATCAACCAACAATAAAAATAAAACATGCATACGGAAGCAAATAACAAACAAACAAATTAAATTACACAAAACATGGGTTGCCTCCCAAGAAGCGCTTTTCTTTATTTACGAGTCTTGTAGCTAGACTCAAGGCTACGGGTTACTACGTGATACGGGTGAGTTCCTCATTGAGGACATCTTTGGGATCAAACTTAGGTTTCAACTTCCTATCGGTTTCCTTAGTGTGGTATGACCTTTCAAACTTTTCTCCATCCGGATCATACAAAGTCATTCTAATATGCCATGACCCGTCACCTTCTTTAGGTGGCTTGTCCCACCTCCATTTACACTTATCTCCCTCTCTTTTCCATTTATTCCTTTCTATGTTAATGGGCATTACGCTTAATAACTCAATCATCTTCCTAAAGACTAAGGGGTCCTCAAAGGGGTCTAGTTCCTCATCTCTAGCTATGAGTTGTTCTACCGAATGTGTCTTTTCAACAAAGTCTTTTTCTAGATAGAATGGGCATTGAGGTCCTATAAAGTTCCTTTCTATCTGATGAGGCGAAAAATGGTCCGTTTTTAGGGGGTCATTTAAGCCCGAATCCGAATTTATTTGATCAAATATTGCCCTAAATCGTTCCTTTTGTGATTTTAGGTACTTGGAGAGTGAATTCTGGAAAAGAAGCCATTTCGGACGTTTTTGGAGCATAAAAGTGAAGAAAACGGCAAAGTCTCAAATTTCAAGCTGGGAACAGTACATGAAGGCGTCAAGAGTTGTTCTTGACGGCGTCAGAGTCCCAAGAATAAAATACCGTAGTTGATGACGGCGTCACATAGGCCGTCATAAGTAGATCAAGGCCGTCCGAGGAAGTATTTGGCGGCGAGATTTGGTCCCAAGAATAAAATACCTTGCTCTTGACGCCGTCACCCTTGTTTTCCTATATATAGTTTTCTAGTTTTTTTCACATTAAGAGAGAAGTTTTGGAGAAACCCTAAAGACGAATTTGGTGCAACTTTTACAGGTTTTTCAAGGGTTCCAAACCCTTGATACCTTGCATTGTAATTGAGATAAGTGTTCTTCTAATTCAATCAATATGTCTATGTGTTGGTTGTCTATATCTTGTTCTTGTCTCAATTCCATTATGCTAGGCTAGATCTCTCTTGTGTTTGCTTAGATCTAATGAAACCTAGATATTGATTATGTGTTGATTACTTGTTTATTCTTGTCTTGGATGAATGATTTTATATGTTAGGCTTAAGAAAACTGGCAGATCTCCAAATGGTAACATGCTTGAACGTCTTAAGAAACATGAACCGAGGCGTACTAGGTCTTTATTGGTTGTATTTAATGCATGAGCCACTGTTTACAATCCCTATAGTTGTGCTGGGTCATGGTGTAGGAGGAGATAAGAGCTCATAGAATTGGGGAGTTATGTATGCCACCCCATGAATGGTATTAAGGAATACAATCCGTCATCCATACAATTATAACAAGTAATTAACGTGTAAAAGATATCTAGGGAGTAGTGAAGTCTAAGTAAACACATTTTCTCCAATTACTGCTCACAACCTTAGTATAAATTAGTTTAATTTCATTTTTAGTATTTTATTTTGATTGCATCTTAATTTTGGGTTAGTTGAATAGCAACTAATTCCGCCCACTCTTTCAAAACCCCGAGATTTTACTTTCTTTCATAAAAATATAAAAATACAAAAATAATCATCCCTCACCTTTAGAACTAGTAATTTAGGCTTTCTAATCCTAGCGACACTATTCCTAAGCTGAACGATCAATCCCCCGGTACTTGTCACTATACTATACTACAACGATCAGGTACACTGTCTGGTGGGGGTTGTAAGCTTCTCGAGATCCCTCAAGAGGTAAAGCCTGTTGCGATTCCCACGCATCACTATCCAAGGTCCATATCTAGACGGTCTCCTATTCATCTCTACCCAATGCGGTGTCGGTTCATCATCACAATCATAACTATGCTTCTTTACATCGTACACCGACCAAGTATCACCTTCACCTACCGCTATCTTTGACTCCTTACAATCTATCATAGCGCTAGCGGTTGCTAAAAATCCTCTTCCTACCAATAATGGGCATGTAGTATCACTAACCATGTCTAGGACGTGAAAATCCGCTAATATAGTTAACTTTCCTACGTGAACAACTACATCCTTAATCATTCCAACCGGGTGTGCGATACTCCCATCCGCTAGCCCTATCAATACCTCCGTTTCCTCTAACTTTCCTAGCTTAAGAGCGGTGAATAAGGACAAGGGAATCAAGTTGAGGCTTGACCCTAAATCGGCTAGTGTGTCGAAAGCTTCGGATCTTCCTATCTTACAAGGCAAAACAAATATACCCGAATCATCAAGCTTTTTAGGCAACTTGTTTTGAACGAAGGCGGTCCCATTTTTACCTAGCTTACACTTCTCATATTTTTCTAAGAGGGCACTATAGTAAGGAGCACGCGCTAAGACATCAATGACGGGTCGTTCAAGGTGAAGTTCTTTGAATTCATCGTCAAGGTCTTGCGTAAGAGGTGTTTCAACTATGCTTTTGACCGGCTCTATAATGGGTGTTTTATTTGATTGGTCCTTTTGGGGAACTTGGTTTTGTTTGAAACACGTGCTCGTTGATTTAACCGAGTAGTATTGTAGACACGAAGTAGGTGACGAAACTGAGGATATGGAATTAACGGTTAGTTTCGGATTCTTGACTGTGTCGCTTGGGAGTGCTCCCATTTCTCGGTCATTGTGAACTTTCAACAATGCATCAATTCTAGTGGTCATCTCGCTTTGCTTTTGTTTGAAATCGGCTTCAAACTTAGATATGCGAGCTTCTTGAGATGCCATGAACTTTGACATCAATCCTTCAAGATTGTCGGTACTACCATAGTTGTTAGAAGGATTGTTGTCGAAAGTACGGTTGGATGGTGGACCGTTTGGTTGGTAACGATTAGGCGGATTGGAATAATTGGATTGATTTTGTTTCCACCTAAGGTTTGGGTGATTTTTCCATGAGGGGTTGTATGAATCACCGTAAGTGTTTGGCTCGGGCTTGAAAGTGTACCACTTATCTCCCGCTTCGTCGGAACGCGTGGATGCATAGTCCCCAAAAGCTGTTCCAGGGAGTTCCACACAATCACGAGTGTCATGGGGACCACTACATAATTCGCATGAAGAAGTGATTTTGTTCACTTGGCTTGAAGGCTTAGGAGCATCGTAAGATTTCATGAGAGACTTGACTCGACCTTCAAGTTCCATGATCCTACGGTCGGGAGTGCTAGAGTTGTTCGAAGGCAAAGATATTGCCTTGACCGTTTTGTTCAAGTCACGGGGATCGTTCCAACTTTCGTTGTCATAGAGAGCAAGATCTTCTATGAGTTCCCATGATTGTTCCGCACTTAGATCACGTAGCTTACCACCGGCCGATTGGTCAATGGCTCGCCTCGTGGAGATGTCGATATGGTCATAAAAAATTTGGACTTGGAGCCAAAGATCTATGCCATGATGAGGGACTTTTTCGAGTAAGTCCTTGAAACGAGTCCATGCTTCATAGAGAGATTCATTTTGACGTTGTTGGACCATCAATATGTCATTTCTAAGCTTAGTAGTTCTCCCTGGTGGGAAAAATTGAGCAAGGAAACGAGTGGTGAGATCATCCCATGTGGTGATGGATCCCGCGGGTAAACGCTCAAGCCATTGACTAGCTTGATCCCGTAGAGAGAATTGGAATAGGCGTAAACGGGTAGTCTCTCTAGTTTCAACACCTAGGTCTATGGAATCTACGATTTTGAGAAAGTCCTTAAGATGTTGGTTTGGATCTTCGGAACGAAGTCCATGGAATGCACATCCGCTTTGCACCAACCGGATGGTGTCGGATCGCAAGGGGGTCACATTGGCTCCGGTGAGCTCAATGGTGTTTCGGTAGCCTTGGTGGCTAGGTCGGGAATACTCTCCTAAGGTTCGGGGCCTAAGGGGTTCTAATGGTGGGTTTTGTTGTGGTGGGATGACGGGTTCAAAGATGTTACCACCTTCCATGATGTCGGATGGTAAAGAGTTACGAACAAAGGCACAAAGAAATAAGATAGACTAAAGAAGACCTAAAAATAAAAAATAAAATCTTACTAGAATGGAATCTAGCAAGTAGACCTAATAAAAAGAAATTCTAACCTAGACAATAACTATTCCCCGGGCTGCGGCGCCAAAAACTTGATGCGTGGGAATTGCACCAGGCTTTATCTCTCAAGAGATCTTGAGAAGCTTACAACCCCCACCAGGCAGTGTACCTGATCGTTGTAGTATAGTATAGTGACAAGTACCGGGGATTGATCGTTCAACTAGGAATAGTGTCGTTAGGATTGAAATTAATCTAACTAGGTCTAAAGGTGAAGGATGATTCTTTTTATGTTTTTATATTTTATGAAAAGCAAATAAAAATCTCGGGTATTGGGAGAGTGGGCGGAATTAGTTACTAATCAACTAACCCAAAAGCTACTAATTAAACTAATAAACAAGAAAATAAACTAAGGTTCTACAAGATAAGTGAAGCATGTCTACCCATGATATGTTACTCCTTGCTAGCTATCCAATCCTACCTATGAAATTGTAACCTTGTTTTAATTGACGGGTTGTATTCCTTAATACCATTCATGGGGTATCGCACATAACTCTCCAATTCTATGAGCTCTTATCTACTCCTATACCATGCCCAGCACAACCATAGGGATTGTAAACAGTGGCTCATGCATTAAATACAACCAATAAAGACCTTAGTGCAATAGGTTCATGTTTCCTAAGACGTTCAAGCATGTTACCATTTGGAGATCTGCCAGTTTTCTTAAGCCTAACATATAAATCATTCAATCAAAACAAGAATCAATAGGAAACAAGGATTATAAACTAAACCAACTAGATCTATTGAAGTTGTCACGCCTTAATTGATGGAGATAGACACAACATCAACAAGAAATCAATGAGATCTCATCAATTATATACAAGTTTCACATAATCATAAGTAGACACAAGGTGAATTAGCAAATCATCATCAAAGAAGAGCAAACAACAATGATAATGGAAAACATAATTAAGATAGAATCATCAAACCAATACATGATGTTTATGGAGTGATTGAAACCCTCTAAGTTGCTGGAAAAACACCCACCTAAACCCAGGAATCGACCTTAGGGTTTAGGGCTTACAAAAAGTGAAGTTATGATGTTATATTTATAGGCATGTTTTCTGTCGGCCCTTCTTGACGGTGTCAGCCCGTTACTCTTGACGCCGTCAAGACCATTTTTTCACCAAATTGTAGATCTCTTCGTCCTCTTCGCGTGGGCTTTTGAATCACCTAAATCCGAGTTCGTATGCAAAAGTTATGACCAAAACAATATCAGCTACTCCGCGCGCAAGTTTTGACAATTTAACATGTGACGGCCTTGGGTGACGCCTTCACATTCTCTCTGGGCCGTCACCACTTTTACTCTTGACGCCGTCACCAAAATGCTCTTGACGCCGTCAGGTACTGTTCTCAGCATGGAAAATTAAGTCTTTGGCGTTTTCTTCACTTTTATGCTCTAAAAACGTCCAAAATGCTTCCTTTTCCAGAATTCACTCCCAAAGGACCTAAAATCACAAAAGGAACGATTTAGGGCAATATTTGATCAAATAAATTCGAATTCGGGCTTAAATGACCCCCTAAAAACGGATCATTTTTCGCCTCATCAATCACATGTAATCGATCTTACATCTTCAAAATGAAATGGACAAATCTGTTAACTTGAATAACCCCATCCGTCCCTGCAACAACCATGAGCAAACCCGTCATATAAACCCCACCTTGGAAAACCTACACTCATCACACATCCCTGAAAAGGAGGTTAGGATAAAACCCGGTCCTGCTGGTATTATTCAACTGGCTAAGCGTCGTAAACAAGCAGATATTGGCGAAGGTCTCCAGGAGCGTGTAATTTCGACACAAGAGTATATCAAGGCAGTTCTTGAGGATGTGGAAGTGGATCAGGATTTTTCACGTGGGCCATGGCTTAGCGCGGTTGACTATGTGAATGCTAGTGGGGCTGGTGTATGGATGTTTAGGTGACATCAGGAGCTTTATCGATAATGGTAAAGTTGCTCAAGTTGTAGCAATAATCAAGTCGTGTTCTCCAAATGCCCTTGGCGATCTTACAGTAACTCTCAAAGATCTCTTAGGTTCAATGCCTGGTGCAATACATCACAAAATAATTAACGAGGAGGGGGTTATGGAAATGATATTCATGTAGGATCTGCTGTGATTGTTCATAACGTTTCAGTGTTTTCTCCTAATCGATCAAACCATTCACTCCATTATCTTAACATTATAAAGAAAAACTTAGTTAAAGTTTTTTCACAATGATACACTTTATGGGAGTGGGAGTGGGGTAGCTGGTGGCGGAATTTTAGACAAAGAAGACATAATGAAATTGTTAGAAGAATAAGAACGGGCTGAACAAGAGTAGCGGAATGGGGGATATCTTATTGAGCAACAGGAACATGAAATGAGGAGAGACGAAGAAGCCTTGTTACAAATACAAGAAGAAGAAGCAAGGGCTAAACAAGAGGAGGATGAAAGACTTAGGAAAGAACGTGAGGAAGCTTGGGAACTTGGGTTGAATGGCTATGTATCTGATTCATATACGGATTCCTCAGAGGAGAGATTTAGGATAGAACCAGAGGAAGATTGAGAACTTGGGTGGTGTGGGTATGTATCGGATTCATTTATCGATACCGATTAAGATGTAACAAATGTGTATGTTGACTTTTAGAAGTCAAAGTGCTGCTGCATATGCAAAATGTTGTTCCAAACATCAACAAGTTAAATCGTCTTTAAATGCTATTAATTGAAGCATATAACACAAAGACAAAACATTTAACCCATATGTGATACTTCAAGTTACATAATATCGTTTGGCAATGTACCAAAAAAAATTAACCCATCACAATACCTCTACACACCCTTTGGTGTATCCGAAACAGAGGTAATATAGTTCGAGTTACATTAGTGAAATTACAAACATAATATAAAACCAAATTAAACTGTTTTTGTTACTACACACTACATAATCCCAAAAGATGATCCCATTTGTCAAACTTCAAAACATTAGACTAACCTAGTCAAAATAACACCACTTTGTTCCCAAAGAATTTGGCGCCTTTAGACCCAGCACGCAGTTTGTGATTTTGGCATCACTTCTTGGTCTCACAAGACCCGCACCTGTAACACCTAATGTCTTCTTCATATAACCACCCTCTCTAATGACAATTCCACCTAGCCTTGGAAAAACAGGCTTCTTCATGTTAAATGCCTCATCCTCATCAACCATGATTCCTTTCCCTTATCCACAGACCTCTTCACTACTTTTTTATTCTTCCCGAGTTCAGGATCTGCATCACCCACAACCTTTCTTTTCAAGTTTACACTTCTCTCCCTATTATATCTAGTCCTAAAAGGAGCTGAAGTATTAAAGCAACACAAGCTAGCATCTTCTTCTACCCATCCGATAAGCTCCCCATGTTGACCCTATAAATCCATGTTTTAAAATACTATTCAGATAACCGATGTGGTTTGTGAGCAACAAACAAATCTACAGAACCAGACCGACAACCTAGTTCCAACATTGTATGGACATCATTGTCAGTGTGAATCAACTTCAAGCCATCTTCTAATGATTTGCCAAACAAACAAAAGAACAATGCCCATTTATCTCCCCTAATGCTTGTTAACATATGATCCAACCCAAGAGTAAAGGTACTTCTATCATGGACAAAGGCAAATAGTTTATAAATAGACCCTTCTACGTACCTCAATGGACCAAACTCAAAGAATCCATTTTTGTGCATCTTGAACACAATTTCATACTCATAAGCATTTAAACTTGACACCGTTTAAATTCGAACATCAAGAGTCAATTAAAGTAAAAACACCCCCGCATATGCAAAATGTACATGCAAAATGCTTAATTAAAAAGGTTATGCAAAATGAACAATCCTTAACCAAACCTGTTAGATAAACATGTCTTACATATATTAACTAAAATTGTCTTAAAATACCATTACATTCAAATATTAAACACAAAAGAGGAACATTATCCTGCATTTAATTTTCTTCTTGGAATGCAATGCACAACACTTAGAACCTCTTTTGGGAGCTGGTTCTTTCTTCTTTGCTCTTAGGCCAAGGACGCAGCCGGTTACACTCGGAGGCCTTGCCTTCCTCTGCTCACTGATACCCTCATCTAGCCTTGCCTTTCTCTGTTTAGCAACAGCTTCCTTCCTCTGGTCACTAGTACCCTCAACTGGCTTACCCTTGTTATGATTACTAGTACCATCATCTGATTCGAAGTCAAAGCTCAGAGTGCCAAAATCCAAAACTGCATAAAGTATACAAAAAAGGCAAACTGTGATACAAGCTATAATATTCACTTCAAAAAACATCATTTAAATCTATAACATCTATATGGTAGAAAGACATTCCAAACACCCCTTTAAGAGCTTCAGTATATTTACCTTGTAACATTTCCTTCTTTCTGCTAATAAACAACTCATCAACAAGATATGCAGGGGTTAAATAAGAATTATTTGCTTTTCCAAACACCCTTTTAAGAGGTTGAATGCTTTTACCTTGATTTTCAACCTTTGTCATCAAAAACTGCTCATCAAGAAATTCATCAACATTTTCCTCTTTGAGGGTTTTGAATGGCCCATATCTTGCTTTCATCTCTTTCATTAATTCATAATTTATTGCATTGGCTAGCCTAGACCAAACTTGTTCATCATCCGGTAAACATTCAGTCAGTTTAAGCTCAACCTTTGACCTCATAGCTGTAAAAATTATTCCAGCAAAGCCTAACTTTAATACTAACACAAATAAATGTATTTACATAACATCATAACAGGTTCAAAAAATTAACCTTGCATCCATTTCAGCCTGTAAAACACATGTTCAAGTTTTGAAATGCTCGTTTCCATATGGGCACAACAACTCTTCGCACCATCATTGAAATCTATAAAGATTGCCAACAAGACAAGATGTAATCACTTACACACTAAATGTCATCAATTAACACAAGCAAGTAGACATTACTCTTAACCACTGAACAGTCACATTTAATTACCAAAAGCAAAGTAATCCAATTTTTAACAAATAAAGGAACTAAATAAACAATAAAAACTTACTAACAGTGGTATCATTGTCGCTGCTTCCACTTTGGTCGGCATCCATGGTCAACAAATTAGGGTTTATGTTTGTATGTGTTAGAAGTTATGTTTGTGGCAGCCCCAAATGATCTACTTTTATATCAAGGTTTTATCGCGAATTTTGTCCCTCAAGGTTTGGAGGGGGAATACGTAATTGTACATAAGTGCGGGAAAGAAAGGGGAAAGGTGGAATTGCGATTATTGAAGGAAAGGAGGGTAAAATAGTCATTTCACAAGGCACTTAACGGGCTCACTAACGAGCGTTAGGCCAAAAAACCATTTTTGCAAACAAACGTCATCCTCAAGGACACTTTTTGCTTAAGAAAACTTGCTCAAGGACATTATTTGCTAAAAATCTTTTAAGAGGACAACTTTCGCAAAACCGGGAAAGTTTAGGGACATTTTTTGTAGTTTACCCTAATATATGTTCTAGTACGAAAGTTTAGAGTTATAATTCTTAAGTTAACAGAATTACAAACGAACTCCAAAGTTTGGACATGAAGTTCCTAAGTTAACAGAAAGTGTGCACACTTAACATTTCCAAAAAGTGCTCGCGGCATTTCCAAGACGTGCACTTTTGTTAGAGTTAGAGTTTTGTAAAAGGCATGTAATTAAAATTCCTACATATAGCATATGGCTACAATCAAAAGAACATATGTTACTAGGACTTTTGCTTTTTTCATTCACTGTTTTGTGATTCAAAAAGTGCTACTTTTACTTTCTTTCATTCACGTCTTACATTAATGATTAATAACTTGAATAGAAATCTTAGTGACCATCTAGAGTCTAACAATAAGTAGTTATATTTAAGGTAAATTGCAAAAATGGTCACTAAAGTATCATGAAATTGCAAAAATGGGGCCGAGTACTAAAGGCATGCAAAATTGCCATTAACGTTTCGTAAAAGTGCAAAATAGCCACCAAGAGCGTTTTTCTGTTAGTTTCCTCGCTAAGTGTCATGTCACTAAGGGTATTATAGTCATTTCGTTGCTTTAAGAAATGTTCATGTCCACGTGTCATATCACTATTGCTTCAGGGATTAAATTTGCAAAGTAATTTTTATCATTTATTTCACACCACCACCACCACACAACCAACACCACCACCCTCTACCGCCACCACCCCCCAAATTTCGGTGACCGAACCCAGATTCCGATCGCTTTTTCTTTTTTTTTTATTGTATCAACAACCTCATCTGGGTTTCAAAAAAATGACATGTTTTTCACCATATTTTACCATTTTGACAATCTATATGAGCTGGGTTACAGAGCACATATAATAAACACCTTTAACACGAACAATCAAAACAAGTCTTAATTGAGAAATATATTGTTTGGCAATCTAGTTATATGCGCTTACTAATCGGTATTATGTGTTGATTTGAATATATGTTTGCTTTTCTTGAAACTGATTGACAAGGAAAGCTTTAGCTTAACAATTAGATATCTCGCCTTTTCTCAACAATTAGTAATATCTAATCCTTAATTCATATAAAATTTCAGGTATTTGATGGTCACAATGGCGATGCTGCAGCAATATATTCACGGGATAATCTATTATATCATATATTGGATGCCATACCTATTGGGCTTAAATGCAATAAATGGCTTCAGGCTTTACCTCGAGCCATGGTTGCTGGTTTTGTCAAGACTGATAAACAATTTCAAAGCAAAGGTATGGCTAAATCTATTGGTTAACTAATTTTTTTTGTATAAAGACAATTATTTTGGTTTAACAACTAATCTTTTGGTTGACTATTGGCCATGTCTAACATCAGGAATGACTGCAACCTTTGTGATTGTTGATAGATGGACTGTGATCGTTGCTTCGGTTGGAGACTCTCGTTGCATTCTTGATACACCAGATGGAGTTGTATCAGTTTTGACCGTTGACCATAGGCTTGAAGAAAACACCGAGGAGTGAGTACTATTTTATCTTCTTAAATTGTCGGGTGTTATATTTTTTTTTGAAATGTTGGTTTGATTTCCAAATGTATATTTTAGAAGGGAACGTGTAACTGCTAGTGGAGGGAAGTAGGGAGGCTCAATGTTATTGGTGGCCCTGAGGTTTGACTTTTATAAAGTCAAATTTATATATTTATATGCTTGATTAGTTGATTAGCTTCCTTTGTGATATATCTTGGATCACTTTTGTCACAGATTGGACCGCTTCGCTGCTAGCCTGGAGGGTTATGTCTTTCTAGATCTATTGTTGATATGGATGTTGGTGAATTTATTGTTCCAATTCCTCACGTGAGACAAGTGAAGCTTGCTAAAGGTTGCGGAAGGCTAATAATTGCTTCGGATGGCATTTGGGATGCTTTGACTTCTGAAATTGCTGCTAGCACTTGTCGTGGTTTGCCATCTGAACTTGCTGCTAGGCAAGTAGTCAAGGTAAATGTTATATTTACAGTTGAACTAAAGCTTTCCTTGTCAATCAGTTTCAAGAAAAGCAAACACATATTCAAATGAACACGTAACACCGATTGGTAAGCACATATAACTAGAGTGCCAAACAATATATTTCTCAATTAAGACTTGTTTTGATTGTTCGTGTTAAAGGTGTTTATTATATGTGCTCTGAAACCCAGCTCATATAGATTGTCAAAATGGTAAAATATGGTGAAAAACATGTCATTTTTTTGAAACCCAGATGAGGTTGTTGGTACAATAAAAAAATTAAAAAAATGATCAAAATCTGGGTTTGGTCACCGGAATTTGGGTGGTGGTGGCGGTAGAGGGTGGTGATGTTGGTTGTGTGGTGGTAGAGAGTGGTGGTGTGAAATAAAAGATAAAAATTGCTTTGCAAATTTAATCCCTAAAGCAATAGTGATATGACACGTGGACATGAACATCTCTTAAAGCAACGAAATGACTATAATACCCTTAGTGACATGGTACTTAATGAGGAACTAACGGAAAACGCTCTCGGTGGCTATTTTGCACTTTTACGAAACGTTAGTGGCAATTTTGCACACCTTTATGACTCGGTCCAATTTTTGCAATTTCGTGATACTTTAGTGACCATTTTTGCAATTTACCCTTATATTTATGTAACTAGAGGTGCTAAATTTTTCAACGAGGTTTTCAAACTTGACTTTAGCTTGTTTTAAATCGAACTTCGGCAAGCTAAAAAATTTCTTTACCAGCTTGAGCTTGTCACGGACTTGTCTCTACAAGCTTCTTCCGTGCGGCACTTAGTCTCAACTGAGTCAGCCTTGCTCGAGCACTCAACGATCTA
The DNA here is from genome assembly GCA_030686995.1 of Artemisia argyi. Lineage (NCBI taxonomy): Eukaryota > Viridiplantae > Streptophyta > Magnoliopsida > Asterales > Asteraceae > Artemisia > Artemisia argyi. Next base: position 154,270,932 of record CM060705.1, read on the forward strand.
GACAACTAAGAAAGCTTTAAAGAAAAGAATAAGTGAAATGGGGAAATACTTTGTATCACTTGAGAGAACTTTACAAGAGATTACAAGTGGTTTAAGAGGTGTCCTCCTCAAATGAGGATGCCTCTATTTATACTACAACTATGTACACACTACAAGGTTCTACAATCTTCCATGGGAGGTAACTACAACCTTTCATGGGAGGAAGCTTCTAGGGCTTTAAAAAAATTCTATATCCTTCCAAAGGCTTCCAAGACCTTCTTGCGACTTCCATAGAATTTCATAAAGTCTTCTAAGCAAGTGTACGTAGAACAATCCGGAATCCCGACCAACTTCGAAAACGACCCTATCGAGCGTGCGGGTCGTGACATTGAGCTTGCATGTTGGAGATCTTTAAGTTCTCGAGCCTAGTCCGAGCTTTAACGTTTATTATTATTCTTTATTAGTGTAAAAGAGGGCAATGGCTCCGGCAACATCTATTAATAAATCAATGAATAGGAGATCAGTAGAGACATTGTGTGAGACTCTCACACAAAGAAAAAACAACTATACTCTGAGAGACACCTCATTAGTGTTGTCTAAATCGAGCTTTAACTTGTCTTGGCTTAATTGCATCCCGCGTGACATCGATCACTATGGTAGTAATGTGTTTATAAAGAAACCCTATAGCTCAAAAAGTTGATTTTGAAATTACGTGAAATTTATTGGAATGAACGTACATATACTATCTATCTATAAAGATTTTAATAGGTTTGAGTTTGTGTGACAGTGGACTCAAACCTTATTGATTTATCAGCTAAAACATCACGAACTACTGTCATTAAAAAAATGTATATATCCGTTAAAATATAATACTGGTATATATTTTGTTATTTGTGTACAAATTAACTAGAAGCTGTATGGAAGATGGAATGTGTGTGTTGTATTGTAATTGAAAACAACTTGAGAGAAAGAAACGTGTAGTTTAGTTTGTTTTTATGACTCAAGAATCACGATACGCGGTTATCGATCTGTCAATTTGCTAACAAACCATCTATCTAGTCTCTACACGCTAGCTACACTTTTTTTTTTTTTTTTCTTCTCATTATGGTCAATAAATCCATACTAATACCATTTATTTTTTATTTGTTACAACCCCATGTGTACTTTCACATTGATGTGCATGTATCTAGTTCTCACCCATAGCTTTAAATCAATAATATTATTTTTAGTTCTATAACTGTAAGATTTGTAGAGACAAAGTTTGGGTCAAGGGCGGACTCACGAGTAATCAGGTGTATAAAGTAAATGATAACGTAATAATAAGAATATATAGATAAATTAAAAAGCTATTAGGCAATTTCGATAAAAAATCGAAAACCTTTAACAAAATTTCGACTAAGTGAGGCGAATTCATGGGTTTTTCTAGTGAACTTCCAGAAACCTTCTAGGTTCGCCCCCTGGTTTGGTTTCGATGTTTGTTTGCTTTGCATATATTGTGTACATGCTTTTTAAGAAAGAAATTTGCGTGAAGTTGATGATTAAATCAAGAGGGTTCTTTGTATAAAAATGTAACATACTTTTAGTTTGTTTTATTGTATGCCACTCTTTTTAACTTTTTAGAGTAATATGTAACATATTTAGAATATACGTAAGTGTATGTGACATCGTTACATTAGTGACAAAAGTGTGAATGTGATGCATTTATGGAAGAATTTTCATAATCATGTTTATTTAAAAATATTACTAGTACTATATTCCATACTATATATTCTGGACTCATGATTCCTCGTTTTGTTTGTAAATTGGTTTAGGATTAAGTTTTGAATTTATGTTTTGAACTAAATGAACAGATAGAAAATAAATGCTTAATAAGTTATATATATATTTATTTGAAATAAAAAAGTAAAATGATAAAAAATGAATAATTTGTGGCTAAAAAAATCATCAAATTAAAAAAAAAAAAAAAAAAAAAAAAAAAAAAAAGACAAAAAAACGTTTAATTTGTCACATTTTTTAAAACCCACCAAGGGTGATTGGAATTTTGGAGTTAAAACCTTGTGTTAGAGGTGTAAAAACACACCAAACAACTTTTTAAAAGAAATTTTCAGTCTAAATCTGGTAAAAACCGTGTACCAAACGGGCCCTACATACTCGCACAAATATATCATATGGGTTTAGTTATTGATAATTTCACCTCCCCTAACTTTTTTATTTTTTATTTTATTTTTTTCTATTGTAAAATTATAAAACAGAAAGTACAGAACATAAAATATAAAGTTTGACAGAAAATTCAGAACAAAAACTGATAAAAAACAAAAAAATACAAAATAAAAAATTATATTGTGGTGTTAATAAAGAAATTAAATGACGAGCGAGTGAGCAAAATATGTAAAAATAAAATAAAAATAGAAGTAATAGTAACACTCATAGATAACTTACATTTTATTAACATATAAAAATGAGAAGTGGAGTCCATTTTTTCTCTTACATCATCTCATACAATCACTTTTGAAAATGCACTAATTGCATTAGTAGGATGATATGTAGGATGATGTTGTATGAAGATATATCATTTTTCTTTTATCAAATATTAGGTGACATATTCCCTTTTAGCAACTTAAACTTGTCTCGATAAGCCCCATCTTCCAACAAAATGATACTCGAAAGTCACAATGCTTTTGTTTATAAAAAGAGTACACACAAGTATTCTTCTTCTTGTCATTTTCATAGATAACTTACATTATTACTTGGTTTTATAAAATCTCTTTCCTTTGTCTATGTTGTTACTAATTGACTATGTCAAAAGTATATCTCAAACTTTTAGGTATGGTAAATAACTTTTTATGAAATGTCACAACACACAAGCTACCTAATACACATAAACTACTCGTATGATATATAACGTGATATTAAAGTCTCAAAAGTCTCTCATAAAACATCACCCCATAATTGCTCACAACAATCATTTTTAAATCAACATTAATTCTGAAAAGCATCTATATATATAGATCAATCAATATTGTCCACTAGCCTCATCATAAAAAAAAACCATCACTTTACCTAAAGCCTAAAGCAAAAACAACACAAAAGCCTTACTCAAAAAACACTTTCCTAGTTTCATTTTCTCTCACACACATTTTCACAATGGATGAATATAGTGATCAAGAAACACCAAGAACACCATTTTGGATACCAAAAACCACCAATGTGCGCCGCATCGATTATTTTCGACGCGGCGCATTTTCGTTGTTTTTCAACTCTGGAGTCCTGATTATCTTCCTACTTATCCTCGCACTGTTTTCGATACTTTTTATCATCCCATCTTTTATATCTTTCACATCCAACTTTTTTAACTTGAAACCAAACTTAGTAAAAAAAAGTTGGGACTCATTAAACTTAGTATTGGTTTTAGTTGCATTAGCATTTGGGTTCCTTAGTAGGAACATAAACAATGATCATACACCAACTCCAACACCAAGATCGGATGTGAAAAGTCCGGTGAAGTGGGCCCCACATGAATGGTATGATTTCCCTGAGCAACCCATTGTTGGGTTAAGGAGGCATAGGAGTACAAGCTCGTATCCTGATCTCCGGGAGCTGGAGCCGTCGTTGGACCACCGTGCCGGACCACCGTACAGATTTTCCGATGATACCCATTTGAGATATGATAGATACTATTTCAGGCAAGAACAAGATCTGGGTGTTAAAGAAGATGAGTTTCTTGATACAGTGGTGGAAAATAAAGAAGATACATTTGTTGCGCCGCCACAGCCGCCGGTTGTTGAAGAAGAGATAGTAGCTCAGCCGCCATCTCCGCCGCCACCGCCGCCAGCTCCGGTGAGGATGTCTGTGAGGACTTATCATAGTGTTGCTAGAAATGAAGTGGAAAAAGTTGGAATTATGGAGAAAAATGAAGAAAAAAAGTCGCCGGAAAATGAAGATAAGTTGCCGGAAAATCAAGATTCCGGTTACCGGGAAAGAGTTGTTAGGAGAAAAGGTAAAGGGGAACGGAGAAGAGCAAGAAGCTCAGAACCCAGAAAAATGGTGGTGGAAAATGATGATTTGGCGCCGGAGCCGACGTCTCCGGTGGCGGCTGCGGTGGAGGTCTTGCCGGAGATTCAAGAGTTTGAGCAGAAAGTAAGAAAACTTGAACGGAAGAAAAGTGCTACTAAAGAGTTTTTTACGTCTTTTTATCTAAAAAAGAAGAAAAAAAGACAAAGGCATAAAAGTGTTGATAATTTGGATACTTTATTAACCCATCCGCAACCGGCGGCGGTAAATTTTCACCTACCGCCGCCATCGCCGCCACCTCCGCCGCCACCACTGCCGCCACCGCCATCGGTGTTTAATAATTTGTTCACGTCGAAAAGGGAGAGACGAAAGAAAGTTGCATCAACCACCCTTCCTCCGGCGCCGCCTCCGCCGCCTAAGCGTACGGCGGCGCGTGCACCGAGACCTACCACCACAACCCGAGTGTCGCCTTTCGTGACAGAGAAACCTCAAAAACCGGTTAAGATGAGTTTTTTCAACGGCATTGATGATAGTTCAAGCGGTGGCGAGTCTCCGATGAGCCGCATTCCGCCACCGCCGCCAATGCCGCCTTTCAAAATGTCGGATTGGAAGTTTCCCGTGGAAGGTGATTATGTTAGGGTGCAAAGTACATTGAGTTCGGAGTGTGGGTCACCTGACCGCGATGGATCTCAATCGCCATTGTCTGCCATGGCGTCACCCGGGCCAGCGTTTTGTCCTAGCCCGGATGTCGACACCAAGGCGGATACTTTCATTGCAAGGTTTCGGGCCGGGCTGAAGCTTGAAAAAATCAACTCTTTCAATCAAAATCAAAGCAGTAGAATGTCCAATCTTGGTCCCGGCCCAGGCCCAAGTCGGAGTTATCGGTTCTAAATATTTGATAATCTTAAATTTTTATTCTTTTTTATTTTTTATAAAAATTTGATGGTAATGTGGGTATGTGAGGATGACAGATATGATTTTGTTGGTATTGGATTTGAGTGATGTAAAGCATGTGTTCTCCCTATATTCTGGATTTTTTTGTTACTTTTTGTGGTGTTTTTTAGCTGTCTTGAGAATGAAAGGGGGACTAAAATAACGAATCATATTGTACATAGCATTGGCACGAGTTAATACGGAATAAAAACTAAAAAACATGTGTTGCTTTCTATCCAATCTCTAGTTTTTCTTTATTTATAGAAAGGTGTTTGTATGATTCCATATTGCCATTACATACTGTGTAGCTTTGTGAAGGTTATGTGATATTGAGATAGTCATAACTATGTTTTGTTTTTCTTGACATTTGGTAAATTTAGCGGTTTCCGGGGCTTAGCTGAATTAAATTTGTTTATATCGACGTAAAAACTTAAAATCGAGTTTCTATAAGTAGTCCAGCCTAAATTTCTTATTATCTCATCTTTAACATACATGTTTTGTTCAGCATAACCAGATGGACCATGTAAAGATTAATGGATATGATTGTTAACTTGCAGGTCACAGCAATTTTATAATTGCACCAAATATAGAATGCTAATGGTCACCTGAGACTTGAAACACATTTTATATGAAAAGTTGAAGGTCAAAAACATAAAATCTGTAATCACTTTTTTGAACTCACAGCCTCACATGGGTTGACAACCCAGTGACCATTTAAGTTTTAATCAGAAGAACAAACAAGTATTGCAGAGTTTCTCGTCTACTAACACATTTGACGTAGCAACCTTCTGCGACCGCCAGCACAGTCAGAGAGGAAGGGGTCAGAAATATAGAAAGAGGGCAACGATTTAACAGACCATTTCTTGTAGAGTTGTTGAACCGAGAAAATGCAATTATTCAAACATGTAGAAAATATTACTCCATAATACCTTTATTAGTGATTAAACGATACATTAATACAGTATACACCAACTGAGATCAAATATGCATGCAATAAACAGCCTTAAGCAATCTACATCACTTTTCACGAAACGAGTCTTTCAGCATAGATCATGATATTCAATACGGCGATCATCAAAGTCGAGATCTGTTGTTGCAGCAAGATGGACACTCGTATTGCTCCATCTTGTCTGCCATCGCCGAGGTGATATTCACACATTTCCCATGGAACCTCTTCTCGCAAATATTACAGCAGATCCAGAATTCATCTGAGTAATAATTTTCCCCACATAACCCACATAAGGTTTCTCCTTTAACCCTTGAAAAAGTAAAGTATACCGCACACTCATCATCATCCTCATCTTCTTCATAATCCAACCCTTCTTCTTCTTCCTCTGTCGGTGGTGGTGGTGGCTACAAAAAACATAATTGTAATTTGTGACAAATTCTATTGATGAGTAAGTGGAGTAAATTGCATAGAATAGCAATAAACTTTCACAATTCTTCACACATAATATTAACATATTTTGGAATTACCAAAATGGCAATGTGCATTTATCTTTTCACTAATCATAACAACATTCAAAATATAAAGAATTTTTTTCATGGTTGCTATGAGCCTATGATGACGTTGTTATAAATGGTAAAAGCCTGAGGGTATCTTAAATTTTTGCGCAACTATCCCTACAGGATTTCGAAGATTAGACGGTTGATATACCATTGAGTTTGATTTGGAGTTGGTGCTACTGTGATTCGAAACTGTGGATTTCTCTTTTTGGTTGGTCTCTGCAGTTAAATTTAAAACTTCTTCAAACACTGCTGGGAGATCGTTCATCATGTTGAAAAGTCGTTTCCTGTAACATGGAATCAATCAATCAAAAAGGCACTCGATACATTAGAGGCAGTTTGGTAGGCTGTAACGGAATGCTAAAAGAAATGTAATGGGCAGGGGTATGAAATAAGTAAGGTTATTGAATCGTTAATATAAACAGAATCAATTAATCAGAGAAATTACAAGCTAATGTGGAGAATCCCAATATTTTAGAATAAAAATGAAATTTACCATTTGTAGAAACCAAAAGAGAAGAATAACTTGTGTAAAAATTGATGATGAAAATAAACAAATAAAATACAAAGATTATATATAGAAATAAGAGTAGAAAACTAATTAGCTAAAAGGCAAAACTAATGGGCCTACGATGTGGACTTGAGGCTTTCCTAAGAAGCTAACAATTCTTTCCTAAGAAGCTTGCAAGGCTTTTTTAGGAAGCTAAAGCCATAGGATACTAAAATGACTAAACTCTATCTTTTGCTCATTTTCACCTTAACATGAAGGGTATTAACAAAAAAAAAACAAGAAACAAAATCTGTAATCCAACAAAAGATGGTGTCGTTTGTTTTTTTCACAATAAGTACTTTTTTCTTCTTTTTACTTCTTTTGTCTGCAGGAGGGCAGAGGTTTTTGTTTGTTTTTTTGCAGACATAAGTGCTTCTTTTCACTTCTTTCATCTTCTAAATTTCAGACATTATCTTTCACTTTTTACCTCTTCTTTCACTTCTTGCCTCTTCTTTCACAAACCTTACATCTCTTTCTCAATATCCGTTTTTATACGTTTTCGTTTGTTTTTTTACTTTTTCGTCCGTTTTTTTTTACGTTTTCAACAGTTTTTTAAATTTTTGACCGAATTTTTACGTTTTCACCCATTCTTTTACGTTTTCGCCCTTTTTTTACGTTTTCGTCTGTTTTTTTACGTTTTCGTCCGTTCTTTTCCGTTTTCGTCCGTTTTTTTACGCCTTCGTTTGTTTTTTTACGTTTTCGTCCGTTCTTTTACGTTTTCGTTGTTTTCTCCCATTTTTTACGTTTTTGTCCCTTTTTTTTGCGTTTTCGCCCATTTTCGTTCATTTTTTTACGTTTTCGCCCATTTTCGTTCATTTTTTAACGTTTTCAACAATTTTTTTACGTTTTCGACCGAATTTTTAAGTTTTCGTCTGTTTTTTAACGTTTTCGCCCGTTTTTTGCGTTTTCGTCCATTTTTTTACGTTTTCGCCCGTTTTTTACGTTTTCGTCCGTTTTTTTACGTTTTCGCCTATTTTTTTTACGTTTTCGTTCATTTTCTTACGTTTTCGCCCATTTTTTTTTACGTTTTCGACAGTTTTTTTTTACGTTTTTGACCGAATTTTTACGTTTTCGTCTGTTATTTTACGTTTTTGCCCCTTTTTTTACGTTTTCGTCTATTTATTTTACGTTTTCTCCCATTTTTTTACGACTTTGTCCCTTTTTTTACGTTTTTGCCTGCTTTTTTACGTTTTCGCCCGTTTTCGTTCATTTTTTACGTTTTCGTTCATTTTTTATGTTTTCACCATTTTTTTTACGTTTTCGTCCGTTTTTTTACGTTTTCGCCCGTTTCTTTTACGTTTTCGCCTTATTTTTTTTAAGTTTTCATCTTTTATTACCTTTTCATTCGTTTTAGTCCGTTTTTGTTTGTTATTTTTATGTTTTTGTATTTTTTTTTATATTTTCATATGTTCTTGTCTGTTTTTTTATGTTTTCGACCATTTTTTACAGTTTTATTTGCTTTTTTTTTTTATATATATTTTCGTCTGTTTTTTTACGTTTTCAACCGATTTTTACTTTTTCTTATAACTTTTTCACATTTTCGTATTTAATTATGTTTTTGTCTGTTTTTTTTATGTTTTCGACCTTCTTCTTACGTTTTCTTACGTAAAAAAATAGACAAAAACGTATAAAAGCAGTCGAAAACGTAAAAACAAACAAAAATGTAAACAAACGAAAATGTAAAAAAATGTACCAAAACGCAAAAAATGGACGAAAATGTAAAAAAAACGGATGCAAACTTTAAAAAAAGACGAAAACGTAAAAAAACCAGACGAAAACGTAAAAAAAAACGGAAGAAAACGTAAAAAAAATATACGAAGTCGTAAATAAACAGAAAAAACGTAAAATAATGGTCGAAAACGTAAAAAACATAAAAACGTACCAAAATGTAAAAAAATGACGAAAACGTAAAAAAAACTAGTGAAAATGAAAAAGGAAAGGAAAAAAAAGTATTTTAATAGCACAAAAAATTCTAGTGAAAAAAAGAAAGAAAGAAAGAAGTACTTTAATAGCACAAAAACAAACGGTCTTCTTCTTGTAGATGAAGAGCTTATATGCACCTCTTCTTCTGCAGACATGGTTTGCAGATGAAGAGGTAAAAGCTATGAAAAAACAAACGACACCTTAGTTAAAAATCCAACCAAACACATTTTTTCTCTCTTCAATTAATTTCGCAAATATCATAACATAAATGGACTAAAAAATCTTAGGTTTTTTTTTTCATTTGGACTCAGGAACACCACCTGTCAATCCCATGCTCGAATGATCCAACACCACGAGTTTTTGAAGATTTTGCCACGCGATGTTCATTAAATCGCCTCCTATAGGGTTTCTTGACAAAAAACAACGATCTTAAAGGTTGTAATGGGCAATGGATGACGGTGGTGAAGGTGGATGAAGAAGATGAATTGAAAATGAAAATGAGTAATAAAAATTGAAGATGAGTTTTGGTACGAAAATATGTGTAAAAAAGTATAGAAAAAATAAAAAATGATAGTAATAAAAATAAAAGTAAAGTGCAAAATTACATTCTTTTACAAGCAAAAAAAGATGAAAATAATGGAAAAATGTTTCATGATAGATTCAAGTTAGAAGATAACGGCAAAATGTTTCCATCTTTCGTCTTTTAGTATGTATAATGACATAATGTCTAATGTTTATTGACAGAGGGATGTATATGTCCAAATTTTTTTGATAAAGATGTATGGCTTGTAAATGAGGAAAACGCAAAGATGTATTTTGGAGTACTTAGAGCAATTACAATGGTAACACGACTTAAAGTTTAGCACGGTGCCACGTTAGCGCCACAGCAGCTTTAACACTTTAACCTTAACTCACCAAAAAACACCCCCATTCATAACTCAGCTTTAAATCAACATTTTGGGCCTCACTTTTATCATTTTTTACAATTATTTAAACAAAATACAAATTAAAACAAATTACGTTTTTATTCAAACAAATAACTAAAAAAAAATATATATTTACCAAAAAAAAAAGAAAAAAAGAAAAAAAAAAGGTCAAATTGTATAAATCCACAAGGACCAAACTGTAAATACATAAAACTTTAAGGACTAAAAAAAACAATTTACCCCATCTTCAACCTTTCGACACACACACATGCACACGCACTTAAATCACACACACCACAAAAACCCATTAAAAAGGAGAAAAAAAAAATGGATACAACTCTTCACGCTGCGTGAGGGGCTTCACACGGCCCGTTAACGCGAGCTTCACGCAAGATCGAGCAATGGTTAACTTAGCTTTAACGTGCGTTAAATGAGGCTTAACGCCGGATTGTCGTTACCGTTGTAAGTGCTCTTAGAGCAGGGGGTGCACTGGGTAGCATGAATTACTCATTTGGGGATCACGGGGTGCCACATCATCTTTACAACTAACCCCTTTCACTAATAACTAACCTCAACTTACTCATTTGGGGTCCACTACTTATAACTTTATTTATTTTTATTCATTTCATTAAATAAACTAAATTTATTTCATTAAATTAAAATTACAATACAAGAAAATAAAAACATACAAAACGTAAAATAACGATACGGTTAAAAAAAAATATGAAACATAAAATAACGATACGGTTAAAAGAAATACGAAACGTAAAATAACGATACGGTTAAAAAAACAATACGAAACGTCATGAAGCTTTTATATAGATTTGTAAATGTCAATGAGATCTGACTTCTCCTCCCATACTTGTAACCATCTTCAACATGACATGAAGTTGCAGATCAGTTTCATCATTTCTTAATAGTTTATTTTAATCGTAGTTTAATGTTTTAATTACCGTATCATTGTTTAACGTTTTAATTGTAGTTTCTAATAATCGTACGTTGTTTAATGTATTTCAATTCCGTGTTTAATGTATTTTTTCATTTCATATTTTAAAAAACAATTACATTTACAACGTTACATATTTAAAACTTTACAAAACATTTACATTTACAAATTTACAAAACAATAAAAGATTTACCCCCCCCCCCCCCCCCCCCCCCCAAAAAAAAAAAAAAAAAAAAAAAAAAAAAAAAAAGTTCAGATTTCAAGCCTCGTCGTGCAGACGAGTAGCAAACAAATGGCGAAGGATGGTGAGGGGGTGCAACGGCGAGACAAATGAGTAGCCACGTAAGAATGGCGAGCTCATTTGAGTAGCTACACCGGTTGCTCTTAAAAACATTACATGAACTGTGAGTCTGTGCCAACATAGAAAAGGACAATCCGACTTACTATGGAGTGAAGTAAATATTATTGAAAGTGAAAATGGACAATTTTAAGTTAAATGTTTTGAGATTAAATATTATTGAAAGTGAAAATAGACAATTTTAAGTTTAGTTGCAATTGATATGATCATTGATGCGATATTAAGAGGGTCGGGTTGATCGTGTTTGGGTTTATTCACGTAGAATTTATTTGAGTTAAGACTAAAAAACACATCCGAACCTAACTTTGGAAGTGTTTACTTTCCTCTTAATGAGTGAGCCCAATCTCTTAATTCATCTTATTGGGGAGGTCCACCAAAACCTCTCTTTCAATTAAGTGGCTCATATGGCAATGGGTTGTACTATACACACCCCAAATCTGCCGCAAGAGAATGGCACTCAATTTCATCTCCACTCCATGTCAACCACATGTGTGACATTATAATTTCATTGACATTTTCTGTTTCTCCTAAGTCCAAAGAGCAGTTAGAAAGCACTAGAGTTGTTGAACCGACAAAATGCAATTATTCAAACATGTAGGTAATACTTGTATTAGTGACTAAATTATACAGTATACACCAACTGAGATCAAATATGCATGCAATAAACAGCCTTTAAGCAATCTACATTACTTTTCACAAAACCAGTCAGTCAGCATAGACTACATCATGATATCTAATACAGCGATCATCAAGGTCGAGCTCTCTTGTTGCTGCAAGACGGACACTTGTATTGCTTGATCTTCTCTGCTCTCGCTGGGGTGATATTCACACATTTCCCATGGAACCACTTCTCGCAAATATCACAGCATATCCAGAATTCATCTGATGCATAATTTTCCCCGCATGACCCACATAAGGTTTCTCCATGCTCGTCATCATCCTCGTCTTCTTCATCATCCAACCCTTCTTCTTCCTCCTCTGTCGGTGGTGGTGGTGGCTACAAAAAAAACATAATTGTAATTTGTGACAAATTCTATTGATGAGTAAGTGGACTAGTGGAGTAATTGCAGAATAGCTCAATAGCAATAAACTTTCGCAATTCTTCACACATAGTATTAACATATTTTGGAATTACCAGAATGGCAATGTGCATTGATCTTTTTGACTAATCATAACAACACACTTTCAGTTTTTTACAAATTGTTCAAAATATAAAGAAACTATTTTTCATGGTTGCCATGAGCCTATGATTGGTAAAAATAAAGTATGCTGGTAATCTGGTATGCTGCTGTTTCCGATAATATGATATATTACATTGTTATAATTGGTAAAAGTGCGAGGGTTGTGCAACTATCCATATAGGATATCCAAGACTAGACGGTTGATATACCTTTGAGTTTGATTTGGATTTGGTGCTACTGTGATTCGAAACTGTGGATTTCTCTTTCTGGTTGGTCTGTGCAGTTCCATTTACAACTTCAAACACCGTTGGGAGATCATTTATCATGTTGAAAAGTCGTTTCCTGTAACATGGGATCAATCAATCAAAAAGGCACTCAGTACCTAATCTAGCATAGGTAATCTTTCAGTAATCATTAGAGGTAATTTGGTAGGCTGGAACGAAATTCTAAAAGAAATGGAATGGATAGGGGTATGAAATAAGTAGAAATAAGTAAGGTTATTGAATCGTTCATTCCAATATATTATGTCTAGCCATCTAGGCATGTAGTAATGCGTTTATATAAATTATTTTGTAAATCTAAAATATTGAGGGTGTACAATATTATCTCTGTTTACACATTATTTGATATTGTAAAAGTTACTGAATTTTCTACGCAGAAAAGATACAAATCGAACATAATGAAAACGCAGTAACAATTTATATTAAGATCTAACAAAAGATGACAAAAAAGTAGTTATTATTTTTTTTCAAGGACTTGCGTTATTGAAAAAATTGCGTAAATGCAACTAAGTTATATGGTTAAATTTTTTATCCATTCCATGATGGATTGGGAAAAATGGGGAGTTAAAGACACCTCTTTGCCATGAAATGAAGATCAACAAATTTGCAGGGAGCATATTTCCCTTTTGGAGTGGTCCATTCCATTCCATCAGACTTGGCAAACATTACTAAAACTGCCTAAAACACATTGCAGTATCACAGAACCAATTAATCAGAGAAATTACAAGCTAAGAAGAATATCCCATATTTTAGAAGAAAAAATGAAATTTACCACTTGTAGAAACCAAAGAGAAGAATAACTTGTGTAAAAATTGATGATGAAAATAAACAAATAAATACAAAGATTATATATAGTCAAAAGAGTAGAAACCTACTGTAATTAGCTAAAGGACAAAACTAATGGGCCTCCGCTTTGAGGCTTTCTTAAGAAGCTAACAATGCTTTCCTAAGAAGCTGGCAAGGCTTTTTAGGAAGCTAAAGCCAATAACTCCCAATACGATACTAAAAACATTACATGTACTGAAATAACATAGAAAAGGATAATACGACTTACTAGGCAGTGAGCTATAAGTTCATCCTTATTATTAGTGAAACCTGATATGGGTCAGAACTTACCTGTCTGATTTTCCAAAACCAAATCTGGCACCAAAATAGAAGGAAACAGAAAGCAACCAAGCATCACTGTGAACAGCAACTAAAGATAACCAGTCTTTTTCTTGCATTCCATCTCTTGCAAAATTGATTCCCAATGCTGGTTCAGGAAGTTCAGGAGGCACCTCTTCGGCAGGTAAATTGACTTCCCATTGCTCACTAGGAAACCCATACAAACACAGGTTCTCCTTTTCTGTACAAACACAATGCACACAGTTTTCACATATGAAAAATAAAGGCAGAGCTATTATGAAGCAGAAATGCACAATCATTCTGGAAACAAAAATGCTCATCCATTTATCCCTCATATACATTTATATCATACACATCCATGCTCAAGAGAGATATCGAACCTAATAGATGCTAACATGTGAGCTGGTATTCCTTACATAGAGGCAAACTGATTTTGTTAAGTGATCAGATGCATCTCTACAGACAGATATATAGTAATAGATGGTCGTTCACTATTAGCGCTTGTACTAATCTACCTTCCGACTATTATTACTTTATTGGCAATCAACATACTGCGCACAGCTCAATTATAAAGACCACATGATGCTTCCTGTGCAGAAGCATTTATAAAGGATTTGCAATGTGTTTGACACAATGCTAACCAAAACATGTCACTCATGTGCTTGACGTGAAAACATAGGCAGTTTGGCTAGTCTTAAGTAACACCTTTTATGTCATATATCAGCCAACATCTCGTTACTTTATAATGTCAAACAAACTAAAAGTACAAATACTATAACAATATACAGGCGGTAACTAGTTGTAAGAGTGTGAAAGAAGGACTAGTGTATATAATAAGAAATTTTGAACACAGGTTTGACATTCAAGTCAAAATCGACAGCTGATAGGAGGATGAAAGGTCATCTAAGGTGTATTCAGCCTAACGGGAACGAGCAAGGACAAAATGAAATCAAATCATACTGTGAACATATCTCATGTGGATAATATATCACAGGAAGTCGCAACAGAAGATACTATCACGTATCCAGCTAAGAAAAGAATACGACGTCAGCACATACTGCAGATAATATGCCACATATTTAAATGGTAATGAACCACCAGGTATTAAAACGAATCATTAGAGGCACAATTGCAAGAATGAAGACATCAAAATTAGATGCAGAAACTTTTTGGTGACAATAATACAAGCCAGGATTCAACAGAATGTCAGATAGTTTTATATAAACTGGTTCCATAAATTAACAAAGGAACCATCTTCAGAAAAGTCAAATATCGCAACTAGCGGCATTATGGATGAGTGGATGACCATTGAGAACACTAAAGACAGCATAAGTGATGGACATAACAGAAGATACGGTGCTCATCACATGTGGATACATCATTCAAATGTCCATGTTGTGTCTTCATGACAAATTTGCATGGCAGCAGATTCTATAAAGAGGGCTAGCTCAGTCCAAACTCCAAAGCAAGTTTAGCTTACGCATTTAGTTAAAGAGAACATTCTATCCCAGGCATTCATTGCACATACACAAATATAGTGTATATACATGTCCTTCCACTTTATGCAGTTAGATAAAGAGAATACCAAATCAATGTTTATGTAGTGACCAAGTGTCATTATTTCTTACTATTAACATATCTTTTCATATTCTGAAGTGTACCAAGACATAATAATTTGTCTGTTAATATATTTTTGTTAACAACTCACTAGTCTAGACCAGAAGACATAAACAGATTCCTACTCTTCGGATGACAAACCTGAAGGAACATATTGCGGCAACTTTAAAATAACTGTATCATTTATTTAATAGAAACAATCTACAGAATGGAACACTGAGCCAACGTACTTACTGAAACTGTATCCTTCAAAAGGATAAGTCTACAAAAACCATCAAACTCAAATGGTTTACCTTTAAGAAAAGGTGGATGCAATGGTTTAAAAGGTGTTTGTATCCACTCACTTTCCATGTTCAATAATAGGCTACATTAGCAACTATGTGTGCAATTTGAAATGATGATCCCTACCAAATTAATTTCTAAGCACATGCAATCACTTGAAATAGCTACATCAGTCACTATCTACCTTACAAATTTTGAACATTACTGCACATGTATGCTTCAAAAACATGTAAGTTGTTAAAAACATCACTAGATTTTCCACACAAAAAATGCAATTGATATAGCTACATCAGTCACTACACACCTTATCTACCAAATCTGTGCACCGACTCATAATAACAAAATCCTGACAGTTATAGAAGCTCCATTCATGTATTTCAAGTCAAGTTCATTCTCACACAGTTGTCTCATATGATCATGTATTAGGTTATCACAACATGCAATTCTTTATTCTTCTAAACAAGTAGTGAAATTGTGATATAACTTCAGTCCATATAATTTTAATTTCTTTTGGGGATTGCTTTTTTTTTTTTTTTTTTTTTTTTTACCCTTCTGGTTTTCTGCTTATCAGCAATTTTGTGTCATCCAACTTGTTTGTGCTTATATGCTCATTTTGAGGTAAAATAAGTGGGTAGAAAGCTGCTTATTTCAAAGTTTTTTTTACAGACAAATTTATCTTACAACTTTTAATTAATGAAACTATTCAACAAATAATTACTGTTTCCCGTATTCTTGCATTCTACAAAATAAGCAAATCCAAACACTCTTTCCGGAAGTACTTATACTTAGGGTTAATGTCATAAAATAGCATTTTACTTTTTTCAATGGGCCATTTTAGTAATTAAACTTTTTTTGTAATGTTTTGAGTTATTACATGTACTTTTCTGGTTTAAAATACCCGTGATCAACATAACCGGCAAAGTTGTCTAATGTGTCACAAGTTATCGTCATATATTGATGTGTTTTAGCTGTTTAGCTCATGCGTTAAGAACGTGAGGCAAAAAGAAGAAACTAAAAAATCCATAGATTTTTCCAGTTTCTTTAACATGGCAGCAAAACTTACGTGCCGTTAGACATTCCGAACGGTCATGCGGATTACGAGTTATAAGAATATGAGGAAAACAACCGTTTCAAACCACAAAAGTACAAGTAACAACTAAAACGGTACAAAAAAGGTTAAAAGTGCAACACAATTTCATGATTTAAAGCCGCAAATACAATAAACCTCCATTAATAACAATTAAACATAGGATCAAACTATAAGCCAATTCCTAATTAACGTACCCCACTATCAAAATAATAAAAAAAAAACAAAAAGTATTCGACTTTTATTTTTCACAGAATAAGGGTAACTTTTATATTTTATAAGTTCACATCTTTCCAACGTGTTATCAAATAATTCGCAAAAGTTAGCTTATTGCACGAAAAATAAAAGTTAGAATATTTTATATCTTTTTATCATTTTAATAGTACGGTACGTTAATTAGAAATTGACCGAATAAAACTAATAAACATAGTAACCTAATAAAATAAAATATCGACAATTGAATTAAATTAATTAATTAATAAAAAAAACTAACCAGGATCACACTGCTGATAAAATTCACTAACATCTGCAACAAATTCAATACAATTAGTCAATTAATATTAAAAAAAAAAAAACAAATAATTTTTATAAAAATAAAAAGAAAGAGAGATTAGGTTCGAGTACCGGTGGTAAGAGCTTTGATAATTCCAGCACGGCGACCTTTGAAATCACGAAAAACTTCTTCGACAGTACGAGGGTTATAATTTGCCTCCATTTTTTATAAAATTATTTTTATAAATTTATTTGAAGTGAGTGAGTGGTTGTCGCCGGAAAGTTGTTAAGGAAGAAGATGACACGTGTGTTGGGGTTGGGGAGCGGATTTGAAAGTGGTGTTAATTCAAGGGTTTAAATTGTGGGATATGAGTCCGCAACTTGGAAAGTAATGGATTAAGATTAACATATGGCCTTTTCTACGCCCTCCATGTCATCTATTTAATGAGTCTTATAAAATTATTATTGTTTTTTGATAAAAAAAAATCATAATTTAATAAATTTTCAACTAATTAAAATATTATTTTGACAAAAATACACCATTGGTCCTTAAATTTTTCAGAAAACATCGCAGGGGTCCCAAACTTGGGAAAATTGTCGTGGTGCGTCTAAAACCAAAGTTTTTGAAGCCGATTGCGTCCTTTGACCTGTAATTCTAAGGTCAACGTCCATTTTTAGTTATAAGGGTATAATCGACCAAACACATTTTCCACTATATATTAGTTAAATCTAATCCAAACACATTTATACAGTTACCTATCTTCTGCTACTTTCAATATACAAATGTTAGAAAGTGATATAAAGAGATTTCAGCACATAAATGTATTAAGGTGGTCTTATGATATCAACATATTGTAGAAAAGGATAAAGACAGATATTAGTCGGCTTGAAAATGCTTATTTTAGTAAGAGGTTTCAACTCCAGTTACCTACTGAAAACGTCTCTCATGAAGGAAATGACTTGCACTTATTAGGGAATCGTGAAATGTGCAACAAGAAGTATGTTGGTTGCATTGACGATGTTTTGAATGATATATGTAAATTTATGAGATATAGCAAATTTGAGTATTTGCGTCGTTAAAAGATGGGAACCTTCTGAATTCTATGAATGTAATTCTTTCTCTTAGCTTTGATAATGAAGAGAACTACATTGCTGCTGCTAGTGTCTCAAAAAGAATAAAAATATATGATTTTCATTCACTTTTGAATGATTCTATCGATGTTAACTATCATATGGTTTAGTTGCTCAACAAATCAATAGTTAGTTGTGTTTGTTGAAAAAAGTACCACAGTATTTACTTAACTCTGAACCTCATATGCAATTAATTATCATAAATCCACTGTTTTAAAAGAAAGCTTTAAACTACACGATCAATAGTCCTGCCAGTGTCTGCTGTGTTCAGTTCTCTTCACGATCCTCGCATCTGTTTGCTATTGGATCTGCTGATTACAAAATACAATGCTATGTTCTTAGAAATACAAGAATCCCCCGGTGCACATTAACGGGTCATCAGAAGGCTGTAAGCCATGTTAAGTTTATGGATTCAGATTCCCTTGTTTCGGCGTCCACTGATAACACATTAAAGCTTTGGGACCTAAAACAAACTAGTTTATAGGGTAATTCTAGCGATGCTTGCTGCATGACCTACATGGGTCACACTAATGAAAAGGTAAAATTCTTATGCTTATATCTCAGTTCATAAGATTTTTTTATTTAATGATGATTTTCTTTGCTGTTACTCAGAGCTTTGTTGGCTTATCTGTTTTGGAAGGATACATAGCATGTGGATCTGAATCCAATGAGGTAATGCCAGTATATTAACCATATTTACTTAAGATTTTAAAACTCCTGAGAATAATTGAGGGGTTTGTTTTGCTTTCAGGTTTATGCTTATCATAAAAGCTTCCCTATGCCTATTACATCCTACAGGTTTGGATCCACTGATAGTGATGAGACTGATGATGGCAACACAGTTTGTGTCCAGTGTTTGTTGGAGGGAAAAATATAATATGCTTGTTGCTGCGTATTCTGGTGGAAGTATAGATGTGCTTAAGATGTTGTGAGGTCGCTCTTACAACTGAGTAGAACATAGAGGCATTGAAAGTAGAAGAAGATAGGTAACTGTATAAAGGTGTTTGGGTTAGATTTAACTAACATATAGTGGAAAATGTGTTTGGTCTATTATACCCTTGATGATATAACTCAAAATGGACTTTGACCTTAGAATTACAGGTCAAATGATGCAAACGGCCTCTAAAACTTGGGTTTTGGACGCACTACGATGATTTTCCCAAGTTTGGGGCCCCTGCGATATTTTCTGGAAAGTTTAGGGACTAACGGTGTATTTTTGTCTATTAATTTTTATATTGATTGATTGCTATTTTAAGAAATCTCAAAATAAAAATAGAAACTGTAATTTTGAGACGGAGAGAGTAGTTTTGATAGGTACAAATCCTTTGGATATAATTTACTATACTAGTTGACTCATGCGATGCACTGCACTGTATAATTTGCTGCTAATAGATTTGGAAGCTTGATGTGTTACCGAGAACTTCGATTAAGTATGTAATGTTAGTTTTCTTATTTAAGTTGTAAAAGAGTTTTAAGCCTTTAAAAATTCACATTCAACGGTTGAAAATCAATTTTATATATTTAATACTTACATCTATTGTATGAACTCAACCTTTTGAAGTTATAAAAAAAGTTGAAATATATACATTTACATTTGGCACGTGAAACTCTAGTTTTAGCATATTATATACATTCATAATAAAATTTTGAATATTACATATATTTGATTATATTTAGCAAAAGACTAGAGCTTGCTTTAACAATGTGTTATTTCAAACGCTCCAAATGATTTAGATTTTATCAAGATTAAGAAATATGTTTGTTTAGGCATTAGACACATAAGTCCACAAATGAGATATTACTATGCTTCACACAAAAAAAATACATGCAAACTATGAATAACGAGTAATTATCATAACAAGCATATTTATCAATCATACTATGTAATTCTTTCGACCATTAGACAAAAGGACAATTAGTGCATGAAGATAGGTTTATGCCAAATACTCATGAATAAACTTCTCCTAATCCGGTCGGTCAACATAAGATTAGGCCTTAATGATGGATCTAAACACCTTGAACTGTGTTGGATTGATACTTTGAGTTATATCACTAAATATGCGGAATCTACTTAGTAACACTTAGAAGTTTGATTGTGAATGAAACAGTTGTTTATGAATGAGAACAATATATGTAACAAACGGTTAGCTCCAATATTATTAATGATAATAATACGAGTGATCTTAGTATCACTAGGGTTACACCTTGAAGCTCTAGAAAACGTATATCTAACCTTTAACCTAGGATCTCCTTTTGTAGCACAAGGAGTCCTCTTCTACAAGATAATTATAACTCTAATAGAATAAGATATATACAAGATCTATTCTATATTTATCTAAACACGTTTCCTAACAATTTTCTAAACAGCAGTGGTAATATATGTTCTTGCAGTGGTAATGAGTTTCCACTGCAAGTACATTCTTCAGCAGTTGTAATATCTTCACTAGCCGTGGTAACTGTTAGTATAATTCCCAACAATCCTCCCCTAAACTTATGATTAATATGTAAATCAATAAGTTTCTTCAAGTAATCAGCAAACATGAGGATATGGGAATTCTTCCAAACACTTATCTTCTCCTTCTTAATTCCTTATCAGCTCTCACACTTTGATCATAAATTCTTTGCAGCAAATCTTCTATGATTTCACTTCTTTCCCAACATCTGAGCTTCACTGACATCATCACAGTTAATACTCCAGCTCTTAATGGATATTCTTTCTTTGCAAGCATAAACACATCAACTCCATCTTGAGTAGAAAGATGATGTACAGCACTTGAGTCATAAAATTTCCACAAAGTATTCATGTTGTGAGCTTCAAATCTCCAATGTCTGTCACTTGGGTCAGATTCATATAATCTTCTAAAGTGAACCCATAACTCCTTAGCCTTGACATCAACAAGTTCATCCTTCTTGAACGGATGTTGAACAATCCTCCACAAAGTATCCAAGTCTTCTCTATCACAAGATCTAACAATGTCTTCAAAATCTCTGCAAATACTTGTGACACTTCCAGTTCTGATAATTTTCCAAGCAACTCCAAAATCATCAGAATGGATCTCCCAACCAACTACTGGATATTTTGTTTGTAGAGGTTCAATATTAAGCACATCAGTCTCTATGAACATCATGTTTGTAACTTATTCTTCTGTCAACTTGCTAGGACCCTCTTCTGCTTGAGATGACTCCTGAGTCTTCAATTTCTTTGCATCTTTTGATCCAAGACTCACTCCTAACCTTTTTGTCTTCATCACTACAGGTTCTTGATCCATAGGAATGAAATTACTATTTTGTCTTTTAATCCTGTAGTAAATACCTTCAATTTGATCATGTGACATTCCTTTGAACTGAGCCATCTTCATATTGCCAACATGACAGCAAAAGTCTTTATCTCAGCAATTATTTGTGCCTTTGTAAGTTTCCTTGGCTTCTTTTGACCTTTTCTTACATCTCCAATGATATCATCAAGAGCCTGCTGATTCTTCATTTGAATGAAATCTTTCAGTTGAGCAGACCTCTGTTCTTCATTCAAAGTTGTATTTGCAATAAGTTCAATAGCCTTCTTTCTGATTATGGGATCATTATTAATCATGTAATCAATCTCTTCCTCTGTAGGCACATAGGTGAACATAGGAGGTTTCTCATGTATGACAGTTGGTGGAACAACTGAAATTGGTTCTGCCATTACTGCTTCAAGTTTGTCCAACATCTTTGCTTCCATAAAACTAGCAACTTCATCTTCCTCTTGCTTTCTCTTCTTTTCATTCTCTGCTGCAGCTAATTGCTCTGCCAATCTTGCATCAAAATCAATCTGAGCTTGATCTTTCTTAGAAATCTTTGTTGTTTGCTCTTGTTCTGAAGCAGTCACAATTGCTTTTCCTTTGACTGTTCTTATTCTGGCAGCTTCTTCCTCTGCAGTGGTAACATTTTGGCTATCAGTGGAAATATTTTCACTTGCAGTGGGAACGTTTTCTGCAGCAGTGGAAATTGGTTGAGCAGTTCCAACTGTATTATCAAAGTGAAAATCAGCATTAGCATCCAAATCATAATCTTCTCCAAAGTCTAACTTCCTCCCCTTAAACTCTGCATCTGATTTCCTCCCCTGTTTGGAAGAATCTCCCAAATCTTTACTAGAACTTGCAGAAAACTCATCCTGAGGTGAAGATGAAGAAGAGAACACAACTTTGGCAGATCTTTTCTTCTTGAGACTCTCAACTTCATTCTGCAATCTTTGAATCTCTGCCTTCATTTGATTCAACTCTGTGGCATGATGTTCTTTGGTCTGTGCCAGAGCTTGAACCTGCTTGACTGATTTTGTACATAATGCCATCAATTCAGTTAGTTGCACACTGCCCTCAACACTTCCAACTGTATTACCTGTTGGGAGAGGTGAATCATGGGGCATTGATTCAGGCTCTTCTCTAGTTGGACTAGGATTAAGCCTTGAACCACCACTGCTTGTTCCTAAACCAAAAGGTTCAGCAACATGCAATGTTGAGATGAGAGAAGTTGGTTGTTTATGCCTTCTCTCATAAGTGTGAGTTACTGCAGGGGTATGGTGAATTGGTGGAACAACAATATTGGGTGTGTTTTGGGATACAACTGGGATGGTTGCATCTTCACCCTGTACTTGTGAAATTTTTGCAAGCATTTGAGGAAAAAGTGGATGAACCTCCCCATTCCAAAGTTCTGAAGCCTTACTCATGTTTTGAAAAACTTTTGGCTTAAGACAGGAGGTTTCATAAAGTCTATTGTGAGGTTGCAGTTGAAACTCATTTAACACTGCTTGCACAAACCTTGGATACATCAAAAATTTATATGAACTCTTTACATTGCCTTTCATATTATTGAAAATAAACTTTGAAAAATTGAAAGTCCTATCAGTTGCCAAACAAACCAAAGGATAAGCCATGGTTGATGCAAATTGTTCATAAGTTGTTTTCTTAGGACTTAGGCAATGTAAAAGAGTATGAATTAAAAATCTCCAATAGGGACAAAAACATCCTTTTCTGAAAGTTACTTTTTGTTCAGATGTATCATACCCCATTAAAGCAATATTAGTGAAAATTTCTGAATTGGGTAATGTGATGATACCATTGATATCATCCAATTGGAGAATTCTCCTCAAGGATGACTCAGTAACATCAATGGTTACCCCATCCACTGTGGCTCTTAGAGCTTTCACAGTTTCGTGTGTGTCTCCCTGTTCAAGAGTTATGGACTCCACAGTGTTCCAGAACTGTTTCATATGAGAGACATAGATTGTGGGATTAATAGTTAAGGCATACCTTATATGAGTTGTATTAAGAAAGTCCACAATCTGATGAAAAATAGGGCCACTCTTCTCATTTGACTTTTGTAGGTAGGCCACTTGGTTGTGCTCCTCGACAAATTTTAGAATCGCCATGATATTTGTGAAAATGGAATAAAAGTGTTAGTAATCAAGATAAAAAGCAAGCCGTATGATGATCAAAGGGTTTGAGGAGGTTGCGTAATGTGAATTATCTTTAGAAAGATTTATCTTTGGAAAAGAATAAATTATAATAGGTAAGAAGATAATTCACAAAAGATTTACCCTATTAATAAGGAAAGACGGTTATATTTACAACGGCTAGTAAAAAATAGATTACTGACACAACAGTTGTAACGGCTAGTTCATCAGTGGAAAATTACTCTTGCAGTGGTAACTAATGAACTAGCAGTGGTAATATTTTCACAAAATATCAAAGAGCAGTGGTAAGTAAAACATGAAAATTAGCTGCTCTTATCATAGTTTTTAGCAAACCACCAGCTATCAACGGATTTGATATGTCTTTACCATGAGCCGTTTGCTATGGACTAGCCAACTCTTTATTACTTGGAGTATGGTGAGTTGATAACCATATAATTTTTGGTAAACTATCAACCATAAACGGATTTGTTAAGTCTTTACCAGGAGCCGTTTGCTCTGGACTAGTTGATTCTTATGTAGATTAGACATGGTGAATCAATAACCATTTGTTGTGTGTCTATGATACACACCTTATAACTCCAATGATTCTATCAATATGGATTGTATGCTGCAGAACAAAGTAACACTCAACATAACTCATAAAAATTTAACCCAAAGTAACTTTTTAACCAAGTTACTATTCACAAAAATATCTTCCAAAAGTCAACCCGATAACCAAATTTACTCCTCCAACCTACCAAAACAGGTAAGAGTAAATATTCTTCATTAATTAGAATTCGACCTTGACTTTGCTTATAAAAGGGGGCTAAAAAACCTTTATCTTTCATCACACACACATCTTCAATAACACAAACCCTACATCAACACAATGAGCTGGTTTCCACTTGTATACATATCCTCAGATGATTCATCTGATGAGGAGATCAGCTATTGCACAAACTCAGAGGAACTTTCTACAGGGTGGAGTGATTACTTTCCTCCAAGTGCTACCACATCCACATCATCCAACATGAAATCCAAAAAGACTGCAGCTTCTCCTGCTCCATCCTTGGAGTTCTATACCAGTGCTTCCTCTGATGATGATGATCCAACCTTCAACCTTTCCAAAGAACTTCCAAAAGCCCTCACCACATCATTAAAGACTGCCATAAGCAACATGAAGTAGCCTGCTGTTGAGAAGCCTGCACAAGCACCAAAGCCTCCAAAACAAGTTATGGGACTTGCTTGTCCAAGGAAGCAACTTTCTTTTGATGACAAGAGAAAGAAAGCCTCTAAAGGCAAGCATGATTATGAGGGAAAGGGGAAGAAACCCATGGAGTAGGTGTGCTGAAGGTTTAGATGTTAGGTTGTTGGTTTATGTTTTGTAATGTTTTCTGGTGACTTTGTAATCTGAATGGTTGTTATCAATATCAATAAAAGTACTTTTCCTTTTTGCTTTTATCACCAATCTTTCCACTGTTTATGACTATTTCCAGTGTGCTTTAAATTTCTCTGCATACAAGTTAGTAGAAAACCATACATACATATACAAACAATACTAGTACCTAAAAACTATCCTGCAACACTGAAAAGTATTAGACATCAAAGATTTATGGATTTAGCATTCCAATACCTGTTACCAAGTATTGAAACCTACCCACATCAAGCCCTTTTGTTAATAAATCAGCATAATTGTCATCAGTATGGATTTTGACAACATTAATAAGCTTTTTCTCAAAACAATCTCTAATAAAATGATGTCTAATTTCAATATGTTTAGTTTTAGTGTGTTGCACAGGATTTTTAATAATGCATAGGGTACTACTATTGTCTATATAGATAATGGTGTTCATGAAATTGTGCCCATAGTCCAATAATTGATTCTGAAGCCATAAGATCTGAGCACAACAACTAGCAGCTGCTACATATTCTGCTTCAGTGGTTGAAGTAGCAACCATAGTTTGCTTCTTGCACTGCCATGACACCAATCTACATCCAAGAAATTGACATCCTCCTGTGGTAGACCTTCTATCTAAACTTGCACCAGCATAGTCACTATCTGAGTATGTGATCAATTCCATAGATGATTCTCTTGAATACCATAATCCTAGATTAGGATATATCTTCAAATACCTAAAAATCTTCTCCACTGCTGTCATATGTGATGTCTTTGGAGGCACTTGAAATCTTGCACAAGCACATACAGCAAACATAATGTCTGGCCTTGATGAAGTAAGATACATCAAAGAACCAATCATAGATCTGTAAGTATTCACATTAACATTAGCACCACTAGCATTTTTCAACAATAGATGTGTGGTCTTATCAGCAGGGGTATTTGAAGGTTTTGCATCAGTAAACTTGAACTTCCTAATAATCTCAGTCACATATTTGTCTTGACTGATAAAGATGCCTTCTTTATTCTGTTGTACTTGCAGCCCCAAAAAGAATGTGAGTTCTCCTATAGAACTCATTTGAAATTCATCTTTCATCAGCTTTTCAAACTCTTTACACATCTCTTGTTTAGTAGACCCAAAGATAATATCATCAACATATACTTGAACAAGTAGAATATCACCCTTGTCTTTCTTGATGAACAAAGTTTGATCAATCTTGCCTCTATGAAACCCATTATTCAACAAATAAGTAGCTAAGGTTTCATACCACTTCCTTGGAGCCTGATGTAAGCCATAAAGAGCCTTAACCACTTTATACACTTTATTTGGGTGTTGAGGATCTTCAAAGCCTGGAGGTTGAGAGACATAGTCCTCCTCATCAATTGTACCATACAGAAAGGCACTCTTAACATCCATTTGATAGACAGTAAAGCCCATAAAGGATGCATAGGCTAAAAACAATCTAATAGCCTCAATCCTTGCAACAGGAGCAAAAACTTCTTCATAGTCAATACCCTCCTCTTGAGTGTATCCTTGAGCAACCAATCTAGCTTTGTTCCTGATTACAATACCTCTTTCATATTTCTTGTTTCTGAAAACCCATTTAGTACCAATGACCTTCATACCATCAGGCAAATCACAAAGAACCCAAACCTTTTGAAGTTTACACTGCAACAACTCCTCTTGCATTGCTTCAACCCAGCTAGATTCTTCTAGATCTATATAAACATTCTTAGGCTCCACTTGTAAGAGAAAACAGAAAAACAAACACTCATTCTTTCTCCTATGCTTCTTGGACTCATAAACTTTACTAATGAACCCATGAATATCATCTTTCTTTGTCTGTCTTCTAGTCTTCACACCTGATTGAAGTTCACCAATAACATTATCAAGTGGATGCACTTTGTGAATTGAAGTCTGTGATGTGCTAGGAATATCATATGTTGTAGGCATGTTTGAGATCTCTACATCATCACTGGGTAATTCCTGAGATGAACTTTCCACATTTGGGCTGTCAGTGGAAACTTCTGGTGTAGCAGTGGGAATTGAGTTACCACTGCTAGCAGGAATTTCTTTATTCAGACCATCAAAATTCACACCATCTGCATCACTTTTCTTTTCAAAATTATCAACAAAGTCCCAAAGTGGCATAACAATTTGATCTTTATCATCTTCATCATCTTTGCAAGCTTCATCTTCATCAATGAATTCTTCTGAATCTTCAAGATCGTTGTCTCCTGTACTTGAAGTAAGAGGTACATAATTCATTGTATTGGATAATGTTTCAAGATCAAATAGCCATTCTGGTCCTGAACCTGCCATGTTAGCTTTATTTTCAAGAAACTCAACATGCAAATTCTCATCAATCTTCTTTGTTCTTAAGTTATAGACTCTAAAAGCCTTGCTAACCATAGAATATCCAACAAAGAAGCCTTCATCAGACTTTTCTTCTTCAAATTTACCCAGATGATCAATGGTATTGAGAATAGTAACATGACATCCAAATGGCCTCATAAACTCCAAAGTAGGAGGTCTTCCTCTGAATAACTCATAAGGTGTCTTGTTCTTTGTTTTGACCACTAAAACCCTGTTCTGTATGTAACAAGCAGTGTTAACTGCTTCAGCCCAAAAAGTCACTGGAAGCTTTGAATCAGCTAACATGGTTCTAGCAGCCTCAATTAGTGTTCTGTTTCTTCTTTCAGCAACTCCATTTTGTTGAGGAGTTCTTGCAACACTAAATTCTCTCTTAATACCTTTGTCTCTGCAGAAATCATCCATAACTTTGTTCTTGAACTCTGTCCCATTGTCACACCTGATGATCTTGATCTTCTTTTCAACTTGATTTTCAACTTCAGTGATGAATGTCTTAAGGATGCCTGTGGTCTCATCCTTGGTTCTTAAAAAGAAAACCCATGTAAATCTACTGAAGTCATCAGTCACAACAAGACAATACTTCTTCAAATTGATGCTGCTCACAGATGTAGGACCAAACAAGTCCATATGCAGCATGAAAAGTGGATGATAAATAGAATTGAATGCCTTGGTCTTGCATGAAGCTCTGTGTTGTTTTCCTTTGAGACAGGCAACACATGTTTGGTCATTCTCAAATCTTTTCTCTGGTAAACCTCTGACTAGACCATCTTTCACAATCTTGTTAATGGTCTTGAAATTAACATGACCAAGTCTTCTATGCCAAAGCATGGATTCATCCAAAATGGCTTTTACAAGCAAGCAAGTTACATCATTATTAGCCACTATGTTTTTTATGTCAATGCTATATAGATTGCCTTTTCTAGGGATTTTAAGCAAAATATCACTTTCATCAGGGAGCTTATAATCGTTAGATAAGATATAGCATTCATCTTCTGTGAATAGAACTCTATGCTTCTTGTCACACATCTGTGACACACTAAAAAGGTTATACTTGAGTTCTTTCACATAGTGCACATTCTCAAAGTCCAAGTTTCCAGCCTTGTTTGTTCCTTTGCCAGGAACTTTGCTACCAATTCCTCCCCCAAAGCTGACAAATTGTCCATCATAAGGTTTGAAATCTGAAAGATAAGACTTATTGCCAGTCATGTGCCTGGAACATCCACTGTCTGAGTATCCTTGATCATTAGTTATCTTTGAATGTTCCTGCACACAAAATAAAGGAATTAGTTCCTTTTGGGGACCCAAGCCACAAATGACTTGGATCTGCCTCGTGTATCAATATAATTGTATCTGTCAAAGGTCATTGATACACCATTGGGATTGTTTGAGGTGATTAATCATTTTGGTTTCCATTCCCAACGTGCTGAGGCCTTAACAACATTTCCCATATTTACCCTTTTATTGTTCACAGACCCACCAGTGGAAACCTTTGGCCTTGCAGTGGAAACTGCTGGTTTTGTAATTTTGGGTACCCACTTGTGATTATTGTAAACTTTCTTTTCAAAATTGGTATTTTTTCCTGTTTGAGTGGATTTAACAAAAGTAGCAACAGGGGACTTAGGATAAACTCTGTTTTTATTTCTGGCAGTGGCTACTGCTGGTCTAGCAGTGGAAATAGGTTTAATGCCAGAGTTAAGCAAAACAGACCTGGGAATCATCTTGCTAAGTGGATTTGGGTGAGTTAAGTTATTAACATTATGGCCATTCACCCTAGTATTCCCAAACACTTCCCTTCTACCCAAGTCATAGTTACAAATGTAAGAGAGATGATCAAAGCTGCCACATATATGACAGGGTTTGTTGTTGAATTCAAAGTCACTACCAAATTGTCTAGATTTAACATGATTCCAACTCCTCATATTTCCCCTAGGAGTTGTTGACCTACTTCTGTACATCTCTGCATATCTAGTAGTGGCCTAGTGAAATTAGGTTGTGACATAGGCTTCTCTTTGACAACATCAGGAATACTCTTTTTAACATCCACATGTACATTCCCAGGAACACTAGATTTAGACTCAACATTCAAACTTTCATCTTTAAGAGATGAGTCACTAGCACTATCAAATGTATCAACCTCAACCTGAACCTTTTCAATAACAGATTCTTTAACAAACTTTGGTCCATAGGTCATGGTTGGTTCCTGGAATTCTTCTAATCATGTGTGAGCTAAGTCAATGCCAAGAGGTGATGGAACACCTCTTAGAGGTGGTGGAACAGTTTTGTATCCAACTCCTGACTTGGCTTTGTTCATAACTTGGGCTTCCCAAATTTTGTCAATACACTTGGATTGGTGATCCAGTGTATTACAAGTTATCTTTATATTCTCACTAGCCCTTTTAACCTTTTCTAGTTATTCCCTAAGAACCTTGTTTACAGCAACCTGATAATCTAAGTCTCTTTTTAACACTGCAATATCATCATTGAACTTAGATTCATTTGCCCTATAATGCTCTAATTGAGTTTCTAAAACACCTAGGCCTCTTTTATGATTTGCTAAGTTATAATTAGTATGATTTAACTCTAGAAATTGTTCATCATATTGTGCTTTAATTTTCTCATACTCTTTTAAGGCCTTACAAGTTTTAGAGCAAGCATTATTAATTTGTACCTCAGAGTCAGAAAAATCCATTAGTGCAAGCTCAATAGCAACCATTGCAGACTCTGAATCATCTTCTTCATCCTCAGCCATAAAGCTCCAATCAAAGCTCACTCCATCAATAGCCAATATCCCCTTTGGCTCATAAGTAGTAGGTTCTTTCTTCTTGTCCTGCTTATACCAAGTTGACCTGTTGTCAGATTTCCTTGGTTTCCTGCACTCCCTGGCAAAGTGCCCCTTCTTATGACAATTATAGCACTCCACCTTCTTTTTGTCAAAACATACTGTTTCATTACCATTAACGGTGTAGAACCCTGTAAAAATTTCTTGTAATTAAATCGTTGATAAATAAATAATCCTTCGTTATCATTTCTAATTCCCATTTTCTCGGAAAAATTTAAAATTTTTCTTATTATATTATTTTGGCGATTTTCACAAAATAATATAAATCACGAAATGACGGAATTAATCCTCGACACGTTACACGAAACTTAAACTTTTCATTTAATCCTAAACCTAAATCCTAATCCTAATTATATTTATTAAATATAATTAAAATTCACTAATTACCAAATTAACTCAACCGGACCCGTAATTATTTTCGGCCCACACCTATTCTACTATTCCTAAGCCCACGAAACCAAGGCCCAACTTCCCATTTAGTTATTTTCATCCGATCGACATAGCTAAACCATCTCCAAAACGCATCGTTTATTTTTAAATCTTCCACACACCCTACGTATTTTATTTTCCCATCTCGTTAACCTACTAGCCAACAATTAGTGTGTCAAGTCTCACGTTTCTACGTTGAGTTTTGATACGTTTTTAAGAGGCAAAGTATTCGACTCTAGCAAACCCAAATCGATTTAGACTATATTCAAAACTTAACCGTTTTGAATCTAGTTTGTTTCTAAACATTCCTAATATTATTCCTAAGATGATTTTATGCTCAAATGTTAAAGATGATCATGTATGTTCAAGTATTATACGATTTGGTAAATCGTATATATGGAAAATGGCATGGTCGACATCCATATGATTCATCCCAACACTCACCTCATTTTGAGCTCTCACAACACCCTCTAAAACAATATAAAACTTTACCTATGAGTCTAGTTACTGACATGCAATAGTACGAAGAAGTTTCATTGAATTTCTCTACTAAAACGTTATATATTAGTATATATATGTACGTCCTTGCATGCATACTACTCTCATTCACTTCCAATCTTTTTCACTGCAATAATTCGACCTCCAATTCCTTCTTACAAGACTTACAAGTCGAGTGGTATTGTATTGGAAGCAAAGAAAGACAATCGGGTTGAAAATATATATATAACGTTTGGGTTATATAGCTTTGACGTGATTTCTTGTGTTCCTTTTCTATCTATCTCGACTCTTGATCACCTCTAAGGTGTTTATAAGTTTCTTACACTCATTTCTAATCCATTTCACACGTTAATATTTGTTCATGCACTTTGTGGTTTTTGTTTCGAACGTCTACACTTTGCACGTTTAATTCACGTATATATTTATTCTTAGTACACGAAACGTGATTAGCCTCTATCTTGGAAGG
The DNA here is from genome assembly GCA_030686995.1 of Artemisia argyi. Lineage (NCBI taxonomy): Eukaryota > Viridiplantae > Streptophyta > Magnoliopsida > Asterales > Asteraceae > Artemisia > Artemisia argyi. The sequence goes on from CM060705.1 coordinate 154,302,690, forward strand.
CCTAGGAATCACGTAGCACACACCATTCACTTTAGTTGTAACGTTTCAAGCATATCACGCATTCATTTTAATTTGCATTCCATCGTATGAAATATAAGTAAAACACTTAGTAAATAATTACAACTTTTCAAAATATATATCGACCCAACCATGTCACAAAACCAACGTATAACTTAAAATTTCATTTAACGATAGTACAATATTTTTTCACGACGTCATAAACTACCTAGCAAACTAACATTTTCATGTAAACAACTCATAAAAATAATCATGTCTTGACACCACAATCGAACCATTTTGAAATGACTCAAACCGGATTCCAAAACAAAAATTCATATAAAATATTTCTATTATTCGATTGGGCTTAATTAAAGCCCATTAAGAAATTAAAATCCGTAAGCCCACTGGGCCTATAAGAAATGTTTTTAGAATCATAAAAATGGTCCAAAGCCAAGCCCAAAACTTTTTCTATGCCCTCGCCTCCAAAAATCTTAACGGGCCTTAATTTGAATCGATCCAGGCCCATAAGCTAAAAAAAATGAGCTTTTGAATAAAGAAGCAGTTAAAATAAGCTTGCTACTTAATAAATAAGCTTCGGAAAATTTTTGGAAAGTTTCATAATCATTTTTGCAAAATTGGACTAAAAATGTAACGCGACGATACATAGAGGGACTAAATGTGTAAATATTGAAAATAGAGGACTAAACCTGTAAATACAGAAATCTAAGGTTAAAATATGATAAAAATTAATATTAGAAGGTTAGTATTGATTTTTATATAAAGTAGAGGACTATAGTTGAAAAATATATAAAAAGGACTAACGGTGTAACGCAAGTATCGTTAGTGTAAAAATGGTAAAATTGGAAAAGGAGACAAGGACTAAACGTAACTTATTTATCATTCTTATTTATTTTCTATTTTTCGTCAATTTATTTCATATCATGTTTAAACTTTATTTTTATTTATATATATGTATATATATATATATATATATATATATATATATATATATATATATATATATATATATATATATATATATATATATATATATATATATATATATATATATATATTTAATTTAACGATAATAATATATATAACGATATTTTAAAAAAAGTTAAGAAATTACTTATGATTAAAAAGGAAAAACTTCGATGGATAATTTTAAAAATCATATTTTGTCATATCATGCATATCACAATATTTTCACTGCATATCACTTAATCGTCATAACGAATAACTAATATTCGTTATTTCTTTGTAATTACCGAATAGTTTTTGGTCAAGTTCTTAGATAAATATTATTTATCAGGTTGTGTTTCGAAGCCGTTTTCATAAATTCATCCGACTTTATTTTCTTCGTTTTCAGTATAAATCAAGGTGAGTCATATCCTCACATTTAATTATTTTCAAAACTCCGTGAGGGGGATACATGTTATAAATAGATCGCAAGTATTTTTCTGTATGCTTTCCTGACTGATATATGCCTAAGTTAGCTATTGCCAAAAGACCCTTATTCATGAGCCATTAATCACTGCGGTGAACGCGAATATAATGAATAGATCTATTTAAGGTTTGACAGCCTGTCCCATTAATACTTGACGGAATGCCATTATGCATGTGGTTAGTCGTATTAGTCGTGATAATTATATTTGAGTAAAAATAGGAACTGGCAAATCACGTATTACATGAGGGCAAATTTATCATTGATTTGATAAACACCCGCCGTTTACGGTATTTGTTAACGTTTGCGTGTCATGAGACTTAGTGCAATATATGAACTGCAATATCAATGTTTTCAAACTGATTGTATTTTCCAATACAATCTTACTTATGTATCAAAATGATTATTAAATTCAAACTCTATGATTTCACTCAACAATTTTGTTAACTTTTAAGCATGTATCTCAGGTATTTAGCAGGGGAAGCAAGCATGGAACGGGCGGCAAAAATCTTCAAAATTATGTTTACTTATTTCAATAATGATGTAAAATAAATGATGTTTGATTTAGTTCAAAACATCAAGCTTTTATAATACTCTGATAAGGACCTATTGTATTTCAAATATTTACAAATGAAATTATGTTTTAAAACGTCTCTTCGAGCCGTTTTCTATCATTACGACTTCGATCCTCACCGTAACACCCTAATTTCTATTCCGCTGCCGCATTTTAAATTAGGGGGTGTTACAGATTGGCATCAGAGACATAGTTATAGAGAACCAAATGTTTTCAAACATTGAACTATAACCACACTTTCAAATAAATTAAATTTTCATCATATAAATTTTGCCCGCTGTGCCTGCTTGCTACAGTACTCTGTAAGTTAATAATTAAGCTATGATATTTTGATTGTGATATGTTAAAATTTTATGATAATAAATTCTTATTCTGCGCTATTTATGAATTGTTACAGTATTGTTTCAATATAAGTATGTTCGACTCTGACTCTGATATTTCCGTCGCGTCCGTTACTTCGCCTGTTTATCGTTCTACTTTTGTACCTGACGCTGTTTCCCAAGAAACAGAACCCTTCGAGCAAGACGAAATTGCTACAACGCCTGAAAATCCCGATGCTTTTGTTTTATCGACACCATTACCACGTCATGATTTTAATTCATATGCAGCCGATCACCTACTCAACCTTTTTAGCCAAACTTATCCGTATACTTTTCACCCAAGAGAACAAATCCCTGAGGAAGATATACCTACATCTAGCCGCCTTCGTATTTCTGATTCTATTTCTTCACTTTCACCATCATTACCCTATCCGCCTGGTTTTACTCCCCCAGCTCATATCAATAAAACTGGCGAGAGTGCTAGGATGGAAATTCCCTCTACCCTTTCACCTTCTGTAGTCGTGACGCGATTGGAGCATCACGAAGATCAGATAGACTCACTTCTTCAGATGATTGATTATTCATCTTTCGATCATTCAGATACTACCCACAACACCTTACATAACCTTATAGCCGATAGGATAGAGTTGCAGCAGGGGTTAGCTCAGATACATTCGGATATCTCTGAGACACGTTCTTTCGCGATATCATTGCGAAGAGAGGGACAGAACCATACTTGGGAAGCCCAGCTTGCACACCGAAGAGCAGATACATTGGAAAACATTGTAGGAGATATGCAGATGCAACATCATACCGAGATGCAAGAGCTCCGAACTCAGATCTTAGAGATGGGAGGACATGTGGACATACCTAATCATTAGAGACAATTAGTATTTGTACTAGTAATAAGGCATTCAAGCCTGCCGCATGTGGCATTTAATAAGCTTGTATCGTTTTGTTATAACAACTCAACTGATTTAAAGTTATTAATGTTATGCTGTTGGTTTTGATATTACTATATACAAATGTTAACTTATGCTTATGGTTGTTCATGTGTATTATAATTGCATCTAATATATCGGAATGATTATGACAGTTGTATCAAAAATAAAAACTACATATGATGCCCAATTATTATTAAGACTCATAATTATTTATTTCCCTACTTCACAAGAATCTTTAAAACAAGTGGTTGTTTAAAATTCTAAATGCTATATTTTTGTATTATTAATAGAAAAATGGAGCTTGCAAGTAGCGAAAACTCTAACCCGGAAGTGATCATGACCCCCATTGAGGTTCAGAGAATGATTGCTGAGGGAATATCTGCAGCTCGTGAAGCGGGTCGTTTGAATAATACCAATAGTGCAAATCGTGAAGCTAATACAATTACTCCACGTAATTATACTTACAAGGATTTCATGACTTGCAAGCCAACAAACTTCAAAGGAATTGAAGGAGTGACTGAAATGGCACATTGGTTTGAGCATACTGAGACAGTCTTCAAGAGGAGTGGTTGTCCTGAGAATAGCAAAGTTACCTTTGCTACAGGGACTCTTCAAGGAGAAGCACTATCGTGGTGGAACACTACTGCGAATGCTATGGGTCCAGATGAAGCTTTCAGACTTTCGTGGAATGAGTTGAAAAATAAAATGTTGAAGAAGTATTGTCCAAGGACAGAGATTCGAAAACTGGAGGATGAATTTCATCAGCTAGTTGTAAGGTACAATGACTTGAAGACATACGACAGAAAGTTTCTGGAGTTGTCGGTGCTATGTCCAACTATAGTACCCGATGTTGAACAAGCATTGGAGAAATACGTGGAGGGACTACCACCATCCATTGAAGGAGATGTTACCTCATCGAATCCAAAGACAGTAGAAGAAGCTATGGAGCTTGCACAGAGATTGTTAACCCGGGTGATCAAAAGAGGTTCTACTTCTGTGATCAATGAGCATAAGAGAAGTGCTGACAACCGTGGGAGTAACAATAGCAACAACCACAGCTACAACAACAGTTACAGTGGTAACCGTAGCTACAGCAACAACAACAATCAAAGCAGAAATCGCAACAGAGATCAACAGCAGAACCGTAGTAATCATCATCAGCAACAAAATCGTCGACAAGAAGCTACCCGAGCTTATGCAACAGTGCCTGCAGAAAGTAAAGGTTATTCTAGAACTCTACCCCCATGTAACAAGTGCAACATGCATCATACTGGAGCATGTAGGGCTGCTTGTGGCAACTGTAGAAGAATTGGTCATATGACAAGGGACTGTCGAGCGACTGGAGCCAACACATAACCGATAGCAGTAAAGTGCCATGGTTGTGAAGAAGTTGGACATTACAGACCTCAATGTCCGAAATTTACCAATAATGTTGCCAGAGGAAGAGCGTATGTACTTGGTGATGGGAACACAACGCAGAATTCAGATGTTGTTACTGGTACGTTCCTATTAAATCAACAAGATGCTAAGATATTATTTGATTCAGGAGCAGATAAAAGTTTTGTGTCTACTTCGTTTGCCGCAAATCTAAATATTACTCCTGTAGAATTAGATACTATCTATGAAATAGAATTAGCAGATGGGAATATTTTAAGTACCAATACCTTAATCGAAAACTGCACCTTAACCCTTCTAAATAAATCTTTCCCTATCAATCTTATGCCCATCCAATTGGGAAGTTTTGATGTCATCATTGGTATGGATTGGTTATCTAAACACCATGCCAGAATAATTTGTGACGAGAAAATCATCCAAATTCCATTCGACGGTGAAACCTTAATCATCCAAGGTGATAAACCTAAAACTTCTTTCAATATCATTTCGTACGCCAAGACGATGAAATACATAAGCAAAGGATGCCATGTATTTCAAATCCAAGTAACGGGAGGAGAAACAAAAGAAAAGAAGAAACAACTTGATGAAGTGCCAGTTGTAAGAGAGTTTTCTGATGTATTTCCCGAAGACTTACCTGGAATCCCACCAACCCGTCAAGTAGAATTCCGAATCGATTTAGTGCCTGGAGCAGCACCAGTTGCAAAAGCACCATATCGATTAGCACCCTCCGAAATGAAAGAATTATCTGAACAGTTGAAAGAACTATCATATAAAGGTTTCATTCAACCAAGTTCATCCCCTTGGGAGCACCAATCCTATTTGTCAAAAAGAAAGATGGAACGTTCCGAATGTGTATCGATTACAGAGAGTTAAACAAACTCACGGTGAAGAATCGATATCCATTACCAAGGATCGACGATATATTTGACCAATTACAAGGATCAAGTGTTTACTCAAAAATCGATCTGAGATCAGGATATCATCAATTAAGAGTTCGGGAAGAGGACATTCCCAAGACAGCTTTTTGAACACGATACGAACATTATGAATTTCAGGTGATGCCATTTGGTCTTACCAATGCACCAGCTGTATTCATGGATTTAATGAACTGAGTATGGAAACCATACTTGGATAAATTCGTTATTGTGTTCATTGATGATATTTTAATCTATTCGCGCAATAAAGAAGAGCATGCCGAACACTTAAGGACTATTTTGGAGTTACTTAAGAAGGAAAAGTTGTACGCCAAGTTTTCCAAATGTGATTTTTGGATTTCTACCGTTCAATTTTTAGGCCATCTCATCAACAACAAAGGTATCCACGTAGATCCCGCAAAGATAGAAGCAGTTAAAGGTTGGACGTCACCCACCTCTCCGACCGAGATTCGTCAATTCTTAGGTCTCGCTGGTTATTACCGGAGATTTATAGAAGGTTTTTCAAAGATTGCAAAACCATTGACGGAACTAACCCAGAAGAACAAGAAGTATAACTGGGAAGAGAAGCAAGAGTCAGCATTTCAGCTGCTGAAACAGAAGCTTTGTGAAGCACCAATATTGGCATTACCGGAAGGCAATGAGGACTTTGTAATGTATTGTGACGCATCTCATCATGGTTTAGGTGCGGTACTAATGCAAAGAGACAAAGTTATAGCCTATGCTTCACGACAGCTGGAGAAGAATGAAGAAAACTACACCACTCATGATCTAGAATTAAGAGCAGTAGTTTTTGCTCTTAAGATATGGAGACATTACCTATATGGTACAAAGTGTACGGTTTTCACCGATCACAAGAGTCTACAGCATATCCTAGATCAGAAGGAGCTAAACATGAGGCAAAGAAGATGGTTAGAATTACTCAATGACTACGACTGTGAAATTCGTTACCATCCTGGTAAAGCGAATGTAGTAGCCGATGCATTGAGTAGAAAAGATAGAATTAAACCTCTTAGAGTTCGATCTCTAGGAATGACAATTCATTCGCCACTTCCCGCTCAAATCATCAAAGCTCAAACGGAAGCTCTACAAGAAGAAAACCGGAAATATGAGAAAATTGACAGAAGGTCAAACCTGGAAGATCAGGTTGACAGAATGCCAAATAATGAAAAAGAATTTGTGAGAAGAAATGATGGAATGTTATGTTTTAAGGAAAGATATTGGATTCCTCTCTTCGGAGGTATTCGAGACCTTATCATGCATGAATCTCATAAATCCAAATATTCTATTCATCCCGGTTCCAATAAAATGTACCAAGATATTAAGAAGAATTATTGGTGGCCAAATATGAAAGCTGATATCGCCGAGTACATTGGTAAATGTTTAACCTGCTCTAGAGTAAAAGCAGAGACTCAGAAACCATCAGGATTACTCGTGCAACCAGAAATTCCGGTCTGGAAATGGGAACGAATCACAATGGATTTTATTACCAAATTACCAAAGACTTCGACTAGATTAGACACAATCTGGGTTATCATCGATCGATTAACCAAGTCCGCACACTTCCTACCAATCAAGGAAACTGACGAGATGGAAACACTCGCTCAGTTGTATTTTAAGGAAATTGTGATTAGACATGGGGTACCAATATCTATTATTTCTGATAGAGATAGCCGATTCACCTCAAGATTTTGGGAATCGCTACAGAAATCTCTTGGTACTAGGTTAGATATGAGCACCGCTTATCATCCGCAAACCGATGGACAAAGTGAGAGAACAATCCAAACCTTAGAAGACATGCTCCGAGTATGTGTGATTGATTTCGGAAAAGGTTGGGATAGACACTTGCCATTAGTTGAATTCTCGTACAATAATAGCTTCCATGCCAGCATAAAGGCTGCACCTTTTGAGGCACTGTACGGAAGAAAATGCAGATCACCAATCTGTTGGACAGAAGTTGGTGATATGCAACTTACCGGACCAGAGCTAATACATGATACTACTGAGAAGATATTCCAAATCAAGCAACGCTTGCAAGCTGCTCGTGACAGACAGAAAAGTTATGCTGATGTCAGGAGAAAGCCTATGGAATTTCAAGTAGGAGACAAAGTCATGTTGAAGGTTTCGCCATGGAAAGGAATGATTCGTTTTGGAAAACGTGGAAAGTTAAATCCGAGGTATATTGGACCTTTCAAAATTCTGGAGAGAATTGGTTCAGTTGCTTATAAGTTAGAACTTCCGGATGAACTCAGTAGGGTACACCCTACGTTTCACGTATCCCAACTCAAGAAATGTTTGTCAGACGAAACTCTCGTCATTCCACTAAAAGAGATTAGATTGGACGACAAACTAGTGTTCACAGAAGAGCCTGTGGAAATAATGGATAGAGAGATAAAACAACTCAAACATAATCGTATCCCCATTGTGAAAGTAAGATGGGACTCTAAGCGAGGACCGACTTACACATGGGAAAGAGAAGATAGATTCCGTGAGAAATATCCGCACTTATTTTCATAGAACGCACTTGTTAGATTTCTTAAAATAGAATTTCGGGACGAAATTCAGAATGACAAGTGGGTACTGTAGAACCCTGTAAAAATTTCTTGTAATTAAATCGTTGATAAATAAATAATCCTTCGTTATCATTTCTAATTCCCATTTTCTCGGAAAAATTTAAAATTTTTCTTATTATATTATTTTGGCGATTTTCACAAAATAATATAAATCACGAAATGACGGAATTAATCCTCGACACGTTACACGAAACTTAAACTTTTCATTTAATCCTAAACCTAAATCCTAATTATATTTATTAAATATAATTAAAATTCACTAATTACCAAATTAACTCAACCGGACCCTTAATTATTTTCGGCCCACACCTATTCTACTATTCCTAAGCCCACGAAACCAAGGTCCAACTTCCCATTTAGTTATTTTCATCCGATCGACATAGCTAAACCATCTCCGAAACGCATCGTTTATTTTTAAATCTTCCACACACCCTACGTATTTTATTTTCCCATCTCATTAACCTACTAGCCAACAATTAGTGTGTCAAGTCTCACATTTCTACGTTAAGTTTTGATACGTTTTTAAGAGGCAAAGTATTCGACTCTAGCAAACCCAAATCGATTTAGACTATATTCAAAACTTAACCGTTTTGAATCTAGTTTGTTTCTAAACATTCCTAATATTATTCCTAAGATGATTTTATGCTCAAATGTTAAAGATGATCATGTATGTTCAAGTATTATACGATTTGGTAAATCGTATATATGGAAAATGGCATGGTCGACATCCATATGATTCATCCCAACACTCTCCTCATTTTGTGGTCTCACAACACCCTCTAAAACAATATAAAACTTTACCTATGAGTCTAGTTACTGACATGCAATAGTACAAAGAAGTTTCATTGAATTTCTCTACTAAAACGTTATATATTAGTATATATATGTACGTCCTTGCATGCATACTACTCTCATTCACTTCCAATCTTTTTCACTGCAATAATTCGACCTCCAATTCCTTCTTACAAGACTTACAAGTCGAGTGGTATTGTATTGGAAGCAAAGAAAGACAATCGGGTTGAAAATATATATATAACGTTTGGGTTATATAGCTTTGACGTGATTTCTTGTGTTCCTTTTCTATCTATCTCGACTCTTGATCACCTCTAAGGTGTTTGTAAGTTTCTTACACTCATTTCTAATCCATTTCACACGTTAATATTTGTTCATGCACTTTGTGGTTTTTGTTTCGAACGTCTACACTTTGCACGTTTAATTCACGTATATATTTATTCTTAGTACACGAAACGTGATTAGCCTCTATCTTGGAAGGCCTAGGAATCACGTAGCACACACCATTCACTTTAGTTGTAACGTTTCAAGCATATCACGCATTCATTTTAATTTGCATTCCATCGTATGAAATATAAGTAAAACACTTAGTAAATAATTTCAACTTTTCAAAATATATATCGACCCAACCATGTCACAAAACCAACGTATAACTTAAAATTTCATTTAACGATAGTACTATATTTTTTCACGATGTCATAAACTACCTAGCAAACTAACATTTTCATCTAAACAACTCGTAAAAATAATCATGTCTTGACACCACAATCGAACCATTTTGAAATGACTCAAACCGGATTCCAAAACAAAAATTCATATAAAATCTTTCTATTATTCGATTGGGCTTAATTAAAGCCCATTAAGAAATTAAAATCCGTAAGCCCACTGGGCCTATAAGAAATGTTTTTAGAATCATAAAAATGGTCCAAAGCCAAGCCCAAAACTTTTTCTATGCCCTCGCCTCCAAAAATCTTAACGGGCCTTAATTTGAATCGATCCAGGCCCATAAGCTAAAAAAAATGAGCTTTTGAATAAATAAGCAGTTAAAATAAGCTTATTACTTAATAAATAAGCTTCGGAAAATTTTTGGAAAGTTTCATAATCATTTTTGCAAAATTGGACTAAAAATGTAACGCGACGACACCTAGAGGGACTAAATGTGTAAATATTGAAAATAGATGACTAAACCTGTAAATACAGAAGTCTAAGGTTAAAATGTGATAAAAATTAATATTAGAAGGTTAGTATTGATTTTTGGACAAAGTAGAGGACTATAGTTGAAATATATATAAAAAGGACTAACGGTGTAACGCAAGTATCGTTAGTGTAAAAATGGTAGAATTGGAAAATGAGACAAGGACTAAACGTAACTTATTTATCATTCTTATTTATTTTCTATTTTTCGTCAATTTATTTCATATCATGTTTAAACTTTATTTTTATATATATATATATATATATATATATATATATATATATATATATATATATATATATATATATATATATATATATATATATATATATTAACTTAACGATAATAATATATATAACGATATTTTAAAAAAAGTTAAGAAATTACTTACGATTAAAAAGGAAAAACTTCGACGGATAATTTTAAAAATCATATTTTGTCATATCATGCATATCACAATATTTTTCACTGCACATCACTTAATCGTCATAACGAATAACTAATATTCGTTATTTCTTTGTAATTACCGAATAGTTTTTGGTCAAGTTCTTAGATAAATATTATTTATCAGGTTGTGTTTCGAATCCGTTTTCATAAATTCATCCGACTTTATTTTCTTCGTTTTCAGTATAAATCAAGGTGAGTCATAGCCTCACATTTAATTATTTTCAAAACTCCGTGAGGGGGATACATGTTATAAATAGATCGCAAGTATTTTTCTGTATGCTTTCCTGACTGATATATGCCCAAGTTAGCTATTGCCAAAAGACCCTTATTCATGAGCCATTAATCACTGCGGTGAACGCGAATATAATGAATAGATCTATTTAAGGTTTGACAGCCTGTCCCATTAATACTTGACGGAATGCCATTATGCATGTGGTTAGTCGTATTAGTCGTGATAATTATATTTGAGTAAAAATAGGAACTGGCAAATCACGTATTACACGAGGGCAAATTTATCATTGATTTGATAAACACCCGCCGTTTACGGTATTTGTTAACGTTTGCGTGTCATGAGACTTAGTGCAATATATGAACTGCAATATCAATGTTTTCAAACTGATTGTATTTTCCAATACAATCTTACTTGTGTATCAAAATGATTATTAAATTCAAACTTTATGATTTCACTCAACAATTTTGTTGACTTTTAAGCATGTATCTCAGGTATTTAGCAGGGGAAGCAAGCATGGAACGGGCGGCAAAAATCTTCAAAATTATGTTTACTTATTTCAATAATGATGTAAAATAAATGATGTTTGATTTAGTTCAAAACATCAAGCTTTTATAATACTCTGATAAGGACCTATTGTATTTCAAATATTTATAAATGAAATTATGTTTTAAAACGTCTCTTCGAGCCGTTTTCTATCATTATGACTTCGATCCTCACCGTTACACCCTAATTTCTATTCCGCTGCCGCATTTCAAATTAGGGGGTGTTACAAATGGTAATCTTTCTTCCAGTCTTCTTCCAAAACTTCTTTGCCTTTAAGCTTAGTAATGCCACCTGCCATTTAATGTCCATATCCTCCATATCATCCTCATAAATTTAATCCAAATCCTCATGATTGAGAATTGAACCACCCACCTGACTTGATATAAAGGCATAAAAGGTAGAATCACTAAGTCCTGCAATTTGCCTTTTTGAACTACCAGTGGAAACACCTCCACTGCCAGTGGAAACAACAATGTTAGCACTGTCATCATCACTATCAATTTCTCCATCTGAACTATCATCAACAGATGATGATATGAGTGCTACACTTCCTGAACCTGTGCTTAGTTTGCCAGCTTTCTTCAATATTTGTTCAATAACCTTGAAGTTATTGTACAAATCATTAAGCTTCATAGTCTCCAAATCTGGCTTATCTTCCCATACCGCAACATTGGTTCCAAACTCAGTGGGTAAACTTCTTAAGAACTTTAGATTGAGGTCTTCCCTTTCCACCTCAATTCCAAAAACAGTGAGTTGAGTAACAATCTTTTGTAGCCTTGTGAAAATGCTATCAATAGATTCATTACTTGTAGAACCAAAGTTTTCATAAGTCTGTTTAAGCAGGGTCTTCTAAGTCTTCTTGGTGGAATCATTACCACCAAAAACATTACAGATCTCCTCAAACAGAGTCTTTGCAGTCTTATACTTACTGAATGCTAGAACTTGATCTCTGGGAAGTGTCATCAGCAACAAACCTCTTGCCTTCAGATCATTCTTCATCTGAAGTCTTTCATCATTAGTAACAGGTCCAGTGTTAACCTTTATTACTTCCTTGCCACCAACCATCTCTGAAGTAGAACTTGGTTTGAAGGAATTACCAACCATAATGATCTCCCATAGAGTATAGTCTTGCACTATAAAGAATTGTTCGATCATTAGCCTCCACATCTCATAGTCATTCAACTTAAGCTTTGGAAGCTTAGCAACAATGTTTGATTGACTGGTTTCTGTCTCCATTGATTCTTCTGAGTGAACTAGGGTCTTCTAAATCAAAGTATCAAAGCCTGTCTCTGATACCACTTGATGGATCTAAACACCTTGAACTGTGTTAGATTGATACTTTGAGTTATATCACTAAATATGCGGAATCTACTTAGTAACACTTAGAAGTTTGATTGTGAATGAAACAGTTGTTTATGAATGAGAACAATATATGTAACAAACGGTTAACTCTAATATTATTAATGATAATAATACGAGTGATCTTGGTATCACTAGGGTTACACCTTGAAGCTCTAAAAAACGAACCTTTAGCCTAGGATCTCCTTTTATATCACAAGGAGTCCTCTTCTACAAGATAAGTATAACTCTAATAGAATAAGATATACACAAGATCCATTCTATATTTATCTAAACACGTTTCCTAACAATTTTCTAAACAGCAGTGGTAATATATGTTCTTGTAGTGGTAATGAGTTTCCACTGCAAGTACATTCTTCAGCAGTTGTAATATCTTCACTAGCCGTGGTAACTGTTAGTATAATTTCCAACACTTAAGCATTAGATTGCTAAGGTTGTTTACCAATTTACTGCCTAATTTCCACAAGTTTAACATTGCATCATTATAGACGGACGACACAAAACCAATCATGAGAACTAACCCTTTCGACCTATATTAGTTGCAATAATCAAGCAATGTATAGATAAATACCAAGTAATCATAAAATCAAATTTGTAGATACGAACATTAATAAGCATAGCAATATTACTAATTCCTTATCATTCACATAAAGATCACTACTTTATAATTAAACAAGTCACAAGCATATTAATATTATAAAACTAAAAAACATGCATATGAATAAGAGTAATAGAAATGTACCAAAGTTCAAGAAAGTAATTTGCTAAAACAACGATACGTAAGCGAAACGCAAGCTTGGATTCCACACCCAAGTAACAACTACCAACCACCTAGCACCCTTCTGAATATTTGACCAATGGATGTCACTCCACCTCTGGAAATCAGAAAGTTATGATTAAGGTCAAATTGGGGTGTTTGGATATGGGATTAACAAGTGTAGCAAGGTAGAATTTGGTGTTAATTCACCTACTTGGCTTGATTATCTCTATGTTATCCCTCCTGCCTATTAGGACCTCTAAATAGTGAATAATTGTCCCAAATTACGTGCATGGGAAGCAGGGGTGAGCAAAACCGGCCGACGACCGAAAACCGACACAAGTCGACCGAAACCGACCCCGACCGACACAAACCGAGCTATACTCGGGTTGGGATTTCCAGGAAGTCGGGACTCGGGTCGAGTCGGGACTCGGGATAAACCGATAAAACACAAAGGAAACCACACAATTTGGGACTCGGGATATACTCGGGCCGGGATTCGGTTAGGGATTTCCAGGTTGTCGGTTTTGGGATGGGGCGGGCTTGGGTCGGGACGGGTCGGTTTCTGCCCGATGCTCACCCAGTCACCCCTAATGGGAAGTGTAGTGGAGTATTTAATCGGTTTCAATAATGACAACTCCTAATATCCTTCATAAATGACTTCTGTGCAGTAACAGTCAAAAAGTGTGTCGCACTTGTCTTTAAAACAGGCGTACTTTATATGACTTTAGCTCCACGTTTTTACCAAAGTACGTCGCACTTCATACCCTACACTGGCGGACATGCATAACTAACATAACGACTATCGACCACCAAGTACGCCGGTGTAACACCCCCCCCCCCCCCCCCAAAAAAAAATTTATTATAACAGCGAAAGAATAATTTGGGTGTTACGTAGAGGATCACAGTCATAATCATAGAAAACGACTCAAAAGAGACGTTTTGAGAGTTATTTTTATTGAATTCAAATACGAGAATGTTTCCATTGTTAAGCAAATCATAAATGACATAATTGTTTGAAATGACTGATTGAATTTATTTTACACCACAGACTCTTGGTCTAATGCCCACTCCATGCCTTGAATGTTGCTTCAATTACCTGAGATAAACATACTAAAAAGTCAACAAAATTGTTGAGTGAATCAATAGTGTTTGTGTTTAATAATCATTTGAACACAAGATAAGTATTTCAGAAATATATCAGGTGTATATATTGCCATAAGTCTCATGAACTCAACATTAACTGGTGTGATATAATATAGGGGCCCTCGGGGTAGGAGTTTGCCATTTTCCTAGTGTAACTCAAATAATGTGAATTTGGCTATCTATCCGGCTAACACAAAGGAAATCTCCTGGACTAGCACAAATGGGTGGTCAACCGCCAATAGATCTATTCACAATATTCGCGTTCACTCGCAAGTGACTAAGTTTCATGATATGAGGGGCTTTTTATAGGGGCAACAGTGTGTCTTATGCAATAACATTCAAGAATAGCATACATAAAAATATTTGTGTTCTAATTGTAGCATGTATCTCCCAACGAGTTTGTAAAACATATAAAAGTGGGACTATGAACTCACCTTAGTTGGGGGTGTGTGTAGGCAAGTAAATGATATCAAGTGCAACTCGGGAACGGCTCCAACACGCAACCTGGATAATATGGGAAATCTCATATTTTGGTGGTTTTATTCTGGACTCAATATGAGTAAGGATTTTCAGAAATGGTGATCGAGAAGTGGTTTTGATTGTGATAGATATAGTTCAAGTGCTTGAAATGCTTAAAGTTAAAAAATAATATTATATATAATATTATCTAGTTCATATGTGTTGTAGTCCCTTAAAAAATTAGTGGATGATAAGTTATGCTTAACTTTAGTTTGGTGTTTTGGTTGAGATATGACTTATAAAATCTCAGTATTTTATTAAAGTTACTGAATAACCCTTCAAGTTATAGAAAATTTACATTTTAAACCTTGACAGTGGATATGTACATTTCTAGTCCCTGTACTTTGATAAAATGACATTTATGGCTCAAAGTATCAAAATGTGACAAGTTATCATCATTAGTTTCCAAATATTCGCCTTTTACCTTGTAGTTATCAAAATGACAATTTTTTTATACAAGTTTGGGAAAATTACACTTTTGGTCCTTTAACTTTGGTATAATTACATTTTTTACTTATATATTTCAAAAATGAAATTTTATCACCCTTGGTTCTTAAATATTCCATTTCCAATCTTAAATTACAAATTTGACAATTTTGATATCCTTTACTGAATATTTACACAATTAGTCCTTTGACTTTACAAAGTTACACTTTTAGTCCTTAGTTAACAAAATGTGATATTTTAGTACTTATAATATCCAAATATCCAATAAATACCCTTAGTTTACCGAAAATACTGTTTTAACACCATTTTAATAGAGTTGGCAGTTTTAGTCCTTAAAGTTACATAGTTTTGCAAAGATAGTCCTTTTTCATTAAAAGTTTACATTTTAAGTCCAAATTCTTCCAATATGACATTTGACCCAAAAACATTTATAATATCATTTGATATCCTCATATTCCAATTTTGGCAGTTTATATTCTTATATTTCAAATGTAGCAGTTTTGACCCCTCAAGTTTACACAGTTTGCATTTTTAGTCCAAAATACACATTTAACTTATGTTATCATTTCTTTTAGCTTATTACACTTCCAGAAGCTTAGTCAAGCTAGTGTGAGCTTATTCAGTAGCTTATTAGGGGTGATGAGCTTATTTTGAGCTTAATGGGCTTTAACGAATCTGTTAAGGCCCAATGATGGTTTTTTGGGTCCAATGGACTTGGGGTTTTGTGGACAGTTTAATGGGCTTATTATGGATCATATTCAATTCAAAAAATAGCTTATAGTCAACTTAATAGCAAACTGCATATTTGATAACTTTGGGCTTTAAGGCCCGTTAAGCTTTTATAAGAGTTTATGAAACTGTGTGAGCGGCTTAAGCTTTGAGCTTGTGAGACTTATCAAATGAGCTTGTTATAGATGCTAATGTACTCAGCTTATAAGTTTAGCTTATGAAGAATTAGGTTTGACCTTTTGTTGACCATAGTGTACATACGTATATAGTTTTACCAAACCATTTCTAATGACGAAAATCCATTATGTTGAAATAGATATACTTAGGCAGTTTTATGAGTTGTTTCATGTGACTTATCATACGTGTGATATTAAGTATCTATATGATGTTCTGGGTGTGTAACAAGAATACAAACTCATTTTTAGTTATATAAAGATTCAAGTGATTGTGTTTGTTAGGTTGTAGCTTAACGAGACATTGCAAATAAAGTAGGAAAACTTATGTGATTTGTATGTGCAATAAAACAACTCAAATATCAAAAATGACTTAAGTGTTTGAGTAAGACTTACAACGCCTAAATAGGTGGGTGATACACGACTGTGGAAGCAAGGTGAGGGCACAAGGACTTTATGGCTCGTTAGTTTGTACACCTAGAACTTGAGTGAGACTCTTGGGTAGCTTGGGCACGCTTGGAATCAACTAGAGCTTGGCCTTTTTTTCTCGTACAAAATCACAGGAACACAAGAGACTTAGAGAGTTTTGTTTGTGTGTGTTTTGAGTTTTACGTGAAGGGGGGATGCATGGGTTTGTTATAACATGGGATAGTGACACAAGTTGAGGGACAAAAGGAATAAGGGAAGAGATAACGAATAGGAGGAGGAGGTAGGCTAGGTAGTAGGGCATTTGAATACTTTGCAACTTGAGATTACAAGTGTTTCTATGTGAAAACGTTTAAGGAGGTCTCGGTTTGGGTGAGGGTAACTAAGCAAGGATCTTGTAACCGACTTTGTTATCCCATTCGTGTACTAGGAATCTAGGGAACATGGTAATGTATGATATGTTTTGTTTAGGATCTTGTGGAATAGTCATAAGGGTTCGTTTGGTCGTTAGTTCTTCAAAGGGTCCAAAAACAACTTCTAACGTGACCAAGAGTTCATGAAGTGATCATATTTGGTTATAAGGGGTTGTGAGTGTATGAAACTTGTTCTATATGATCCTTAATGTCTCTAAGGTGTTTGTGTGAGTTGGGAGACCTTCAAGGGTACATGCGACTTATAACATGACCAAAATAATAAATAGGTGATCAACTTGTGTTTTCTATGGACTTAGGGAGTTAGAAACGAGTTAATAGCCTAGGTCTTATGTATTATTAGGAGTAAATATGGATCTCTAAATGTTTATGACATCTCATGCATATGTTTTACAGTTTTGTGATTTGTTGGGCACGTTTAATGTGATATCGTGGTCACATAAGTTTAAGGGCACATTTAAGGATTAGAAAGGTATGTGAGATATGTGACACACTTAGGAAGTCATTTGTGGGTGTTTAGGACATAAAAGAACTTATTTGTAATAGTTTTGAATAAATTTGGTATGTTTGAGAAATGCATGAACTCGTAAGCTTTGGTGTTAGATTAATGTTCATACGTACGTATATGTTAAGTATTTTGGTTGATCCTGATTCTCTGTATTGTGGTGATTCGAATGGTGTAATTAGTTGTATATGTTGTGTGTCAATTTTACAAAATAATAAGTCAAAGTGATTGGGTGTTAAATCGTGTGTGTATTAAACGTTTAGTGTGTTATTGGATTGAACCGTTTGGTTATTAATTAGGCTTAGGGATTGGGCTAGGTGAAATTAAGGCCCAATGTGAAATCATAGTTGTCAATTTTTGACATCCAGGCTCATTTGGAAAAATGGGGAACCAGGGGGGGGGTTGTGAGTGTGTTGTGTTGTTTTGGTGATCAAAACAATATCAGGGTTCGATTTGTACACGTTTTAGAATATCGTGATACGCGTGTGAGCTCGTTCCAGGGAAATGTAAATCATATAACACATATTGATTTATTGTTGCACAATGTAAGAAAAAGTTTAAAATTTTGCCTAAAAATGGGTGTGTGAATATTAATACATAATTAATCCTTGATTAACGTTTTTTAATAAATGGGGATTTTTACAAGATGCTACAGCCGGACTAGCTAGTAAAACTAGCGCAATTGGTTCTACTTTTCATATTTTGTACTTCAAGTCCTTTCCTTTTCGATTCTTAACCACTCTAGCTTAATTCCTCGCTCTTTATTGGATATCTCGATAATTGATCATGCGATCAATACTTTATTCATTAAGTATCAAAAGTCCTATAAATACGCACAAATACGTGTATAATATTGAAGATAAAGAGGGTATAAATATGTATAATTGGAGTGTTATCAATTATTCGATGATTTTAATTATGAACAAGTTTGTTGATTATGATGCGTTACAAATAACAATGAAACTGGCTAGACCTATTAACAATACAATGGGTCTAATGAAACTGGCTAGACCTATTAACAATACAATGAGGTAGTAAGGTAAAATGTTAGAAATAATCAATATGATATCTTGATTATGATGCGTAAGAGTTGCCACCCGCGTGAATCTTTTATATAATAAAAGAATTACATCATTGCGGAGTGTTTTCGCAAAACCCTTCTTATTGAAAAAAATTAGACCAATAGGAGAGCTCGATTTTGCCATGTAAGCAAAATTGAGTAATATGATTAGTCAAAAGAAAGTCAAAATTAAATTGATTTTAGTCAAACTTAACAAATTTGGTAGAGAAATTTGGTTAACAAAAAAAATGCATAAAAATATATGTGTCAAATTTATGAAAACAAATTTTTTTGAAAAGAGGTAGTAATTAATAAAACTTTAGTGGTTGAATTTTAACTAAATTATATGGATCTAAGTGTAAAGTTACAAGTTTACATGTTTTTTAATAACTTTAGAAGAAAAAAATAAATAACTCACTTACACTTTATAACCCCTCTACTTTATAACATTAACTTTGTTTAAAATTACACGAGTATTAGTATTAATTTTTATACTTTCATCCATTAAAATTACAAATTTGGTAAATATGTCAATTAGTTTTAATATATGTTAAATATTTTTTAAACTAATGTTAGATTTAGACTTTCATCCATTGGAACATTCTTTTTTTTAAATGACTCATGTTATTCTATTTATAAGTTTAATTTATGGGTACACGAGTTTGAATATTAAATACGGCTAAATTATTAGTAACGAGAATATAAATATCAAATGATAAGCACGAGTTACTGTAATATGAAAAAAAAATATATGCGATTCTACTTATAGCGACTCATGAAATTGTTATTTAAAATTTATATATGGATATCCATAAAAACATTTTAAAAACTTTACTGAGCATATTTTAACTTCATCAACGCTAATTATGTGCTACTAAATAGCACAAACTTATAAAAATACAATTTTCCAAACAAAAAGGTACATTAGTAAACATGGTATGATGGTTATTTATAATTAAATAAATGAATAAATCTTCAAAGCTATCTAAATATGCTACATAATTTAACGAAAATATAAGTAAAAGAAGTACCACAATTACAAAACATATCGTAAATTGATAGCACGGGATTTGCAAAAATAAAAGCATATATCACTAATATCTCATGCAAATCAAGTATCATCATGTGATTTTGCTTGAATAATAAAATATAATTTTTAATCCAAAAGCATTCTCCTAATTAATAGTTAAATTATAACATATATACATATGATTTTTTATTTTTAGTCCACCAAGTAAAGTCATTTGTAACATGTTAAGTGATTCATTTGTTAAGATAATAATACATAATCAAAACGAAATTTTAAAAACCCAGTGTGTGCACAGGTATTATAACTAGTAACTTGAATAGAGAAAACTTCACTCATTTACGTTTTCGTAGATACTTTGATATTTGTTTAAGTAATTTCCTGTAGAAGGTACGGATGCCACTAAAGGTCCCTTCGTGTAGCGTCCAAGGTCTTCGGTATCTGTAATGACACCAAAAACGCGTTAGCCTCGCCCCGGGTGTTATCACAGGACCAAGCTCCGGCGTAAGAGTAAGTGACGGGTTCAGTTATAAATGTGTGTGTGTTTTTAGTTAAAAGAGTCTTAAATACATATGAATAAATGAGTTCTATTTATACTACTCCAAAACTGTACCTTTTTACTGTTGCGACACTGTGCGTGAGACAAGTAGGTTACTATTCCTGACATCTAGGGTATGTTCTGACAAGCCACCCTAATGTTAGGGTGTCAGATGGATTATCCCACGTGGTCGACATAATCCCAGGATTTAAGGGATTGACGGACGGGGTTGTCTAGTGTGTCCGGTGATGTCCCGGACAACGGATCCGTCCGGACATGTGACCGGACGGTTACATACACGAACAATATTATAAAATATTACTGTAACATTTTATCGTATTACTTCCGAGTTATAGATTCTATACACTTTATAGTTTTATCACGTCAAGCACATGAGTAGATCTAGGGAACCATGTGACATCAATGAAATGTTCTTGATTTCTTATAAATGCATCGTGTACGTAAAAATTTAATTCCAGTCATTGTTTATTTAGTTAATTAATAGTTGGAAAGTAAAATTACTTTACGGTTATACATAACCCTGGTTACACTATTCAAGTACTCCTAGATTCTACTCGTGGAGGAAGTTGAGGCAATTGAATCATCTTAGACGGTTAAAAAATTGGGTAAAAAAATTGTTTTTTTAGTTCATTTTGTCTCTTTAATTTGTACAGTAGTTATTAAGTGTGCATCGGGTCACTTTTTCTCATGAGTTACCGAGGAATCGCTGATTATGCAGTTGCCTTAGAGCATTCGGTATCGTTGAAGTTAGCACGCCAAATGCAAAAAAGGAAACGAATGGCACGTTAATGGTGGTACCGAGCATCACGCCAACCACAAGCCAAATGTGTTTGAGTTGGTTCAGTGGCTCACGCCATTTGTGATGTTTGTGTTTCTTTTTTATTTATTCTTTTGGTGTTGTGAGTGAGTGGGTATTTTAGTGGGTATTTTGTTGGACCCAATAATATGTTAGTGGTGTGTTATGAGGGAGGATGTTTGAGTGATTGGTGTGTTATTTGATGGGGTATGATGTGACGCTGAGGTGTCATACTAATAACGTGTTATCTGATCACATGATACCCAGTGCTCTTAGATGTTAGTTGAAAACAATACTGGTTATGATGACAAAACAATTAATTTCTTTGGTCCATACGGGTTATGACCATAGCCATAAATTTGTATTTATCTTTTTCTATATAAATTTTCATGCTTAAATGAAAGTTCATATGCATTGACTTCATTTCCATTTTCAGTGGAACCTTTGCACATGCTTTTAAATGTGCCGAACACAAAGATGAGATGGAACCCTGAGTGAGGATAATATACAGCTACAGACGCTCGGCCAAGATGATTTATAATTATCACGACAATGGTTTGTTATCTTTCAAATCAGAATTCACAATCTTGGCTTATTCAGAAGTTTGTTATAATCTCTTGTAGTGGTCAGATACTTCCATAAAACCCTATCTGCAATAAGCCAATAACCATTACAGAGAATCACAATGTTGATTCTTTAACCAACTCATCTCTTCTGACACTTGACTAATAGATCAGGTATATATAGGACTAACTAAGGGTGGGTGGTGGCAACCATACCTCCCAAAAAAATCCATACCTCACAACCAACCAATAATATCATTCCACCTCACTCACACTTTTTCCATACCTCCCAACCCTTTTTTAGTGGCAACCATACTTTTTTCATACCTCCCAAACCACCAACTTTTTTTTTTTTTTTTTTTTTTTTTTCATAAATAAATAATTTAATAAAAACATAATATTTCATTAATATTTTTTTTTAAGTTATGTTATTTAAAAAAATCCATTTATAACGTGGACACCACATTAATAATTTTTTTAAAGTTATGTAATTTTTTATTTATTTCTACCTATACTACTAGTATTCTTTCATCCACACAATCTCTATTATTTTACCTACTTTTTCATCTCTCTTCTCTTCTTTAATGATTTGGACTAGCA
Organism: Artemisia argyi; assembly: GCA_030686995.1. Lineage (NCBI taxonomy): Eukaryota > Viridiplantae > Streptophyta > Magnoliopsida > Asterales > Asteraceae > Artemisia > Artemisia argyi. The sequence goes on from CM060705.1 coordinate 154,325,181, forward strand.
CATGAGTTTTTCTCCTTATCTCATCTTTTTAAGTTTGCAGGTTTTTGTGTGGTTAATGTGCCTCGAATGGTACATGTTTTTGCCACTTTCATCTTCACCTTTCGTTTTAAGTTTTTCAAGATTTGGAGGTAAAAGACTCATGTATGGCCGTTTGGGTTTTCATGCGGGTAGTTTACTGGCCACCGTTTTTTTTTTTTTTTTTTGGATTTTACCCCCAACGTTCAAAGCATTCAATGTTCCAACGGATAGTATGTTTCAAACCGCAGCAGTGTTTAAGCCCGCTAGACCAAACCGCTCACCCAAACCGCTGGGGTGGCGGCGGTGTTCCCCGGCGGTTTGGGGGCAAACCGCTGCCTCAACGGCATGGCTGCCACTGCCCTAATAGATCAGGCATATATAGTCTATCACATATACTGATGTCAAATATATACACAATAAACTACATCTTTAAAGTACACATCATCCTTATTTACTTTCTTAACAGCCAATATACAAATCTAGCCGTTAAACTTTTGCACCTTAAGATGGTAAATCTATAATTTTGTAAAGTGTAAACGAAAACACCATTTTATGAACAGTTTATATGATGATTGACTGTATTTAAAGTATTCGCTTCAATTATTCAATAAAAATGCAAACCAAAATTGCTAGTAATTAGTAACACACAGACACTAGAGATGATCAAACACTAGGTTGTACAAAGGTACAATTTCTTTTCAATTTTATGTGGTTTAATTAACACAATCTAAATAGAAACATCACCCAAAAAGAGAAGACAACAGAGGATAAGATATCCTAGAAGAGAATTCGGCAAATGCCTGTTAGTCATGGTAAGACGGGATGCCACAAAGGTTATGGTTGTTTTGCGTTTCCTTTCCGCAAAACATGTTTCACGAGCTGTTGAATCTTACAGTGTCATTGCTGTATTCCTTTCATCAAACACTTGTATTATTCTTCATCAGCATGACAAGAAATAATCATTATCAACGGCTCAAATCTTTTGATCAGCCTAATAGTCTCGTCCTTTATATGGCATTTCCTGTCAAGAGTATACATGTAACATGAGAAATTAATCGAAAGTACAACAAATACTTTGTATCCAACTTTAGAAAACTATTTATCCTTCCTGATTTAACCCGCCGCAAAAAAGACAGAATAAAATGGGTTTGGTTGGAAGACGTTAAACAGTTTGTAATACAGTTTTCTTTTAAAAAAAAAGCCTCGAGTGGTGTAATGCAAATACGGAAATACCTAGTTTTCAGAATCTCTCTATATGCAAAGCTAATGCCATATAAACACACAAAGAGTACCCAGTGGCGGTTTAGGGGTCTTTTTAACTTAACTAGAAGTCAACACGCGCCATACAGTGTTAATATAAAGGGAAAAGAAGGCAGTTATTCAGGTGATTTTCTGGCGAGGAAGAGAGTGTGCTCCAGTTTTATTGTTTTGAGAGTGGAGTGTTTTGCAAACATATCTAACAGTATACTTTTTCTATATAGACATGATTAAAATCTACATTAAAATTAAAAAGATTGAATAAGGTAAAGTCAACTTTCTTACCGGAGGATAAGATGGCATGTATAAGACTTGTCGCGGTTGACCAAGAAGCATGTGCTGACCATACTGCAATTCATTTATCATTACTTACCTCATTAAGATTAAGTTCCCAAAGAAGTCGTGCCAGTAAATACAAGAAAACAAAATAAAAATGAGTAACCACCAACGAACCTGTGGAGCATTCGGGTTAAAATATGTCTGTGGGGATGGCAAAGGCGTTCCTTGTGGGCCATACATAACAGGCTGGTGAGGGGGAAATGAGGGTCCCATCTATAAAGGTAATTTACACACAAAAAAGAAAAGAAAGAGTAATTAATAGCAAGAAACCTAAACTTTATCATTCACGTAGATAGATATACTAATACATATATCATTGATAAGAGCTTACTCCAATGCCAACGGGCATGCCATGCATATGTGGGACTGGAGCTACATTAGCCGGGTAGTAGAAGGAACCATCAGATACTGGAGATGGAGCCCTTACTGGTGCCGGTGATGGAACAAAACTTTTAGCATTTGGGTTGAGTCTAAATTCCTGGAAACATGATGAGAAACACGTCAAAAACTAAAGAGATAATGTTTCAGAGCAACCAAAGATTAATTCAGAAAATGAGTGATCCTTGTGAGCAATTGTGACAAATTATTTCATCATAATCAGTTTTATTGATACCATTGGTAACAATAGAGTTGGCAATTTTGAACCCATTTACTTATAAATGGATCGACGCAGGTTACATTTTATATCAATGAGTGGAAAAAATGGAAAAACTGAATCAGGTCAAAATGTATTTTTAATGTATAAAACCTCCCAAGTCATATTCAAAAAATCAGGTTATCTTTAAAAAACAATCAAAAGTTGTGAACAAAAAGTGCTTTGGGTCAACCTAACTCTATCCATTTCAACACATACAACAAATTACTGGTCTCGACCTATTACCCAACCCACCCATGTTTGCCACCTCTAGCACCAGTAAGATGATTCTTATTTATGAAGGCATGGGGAGGATATTTTTTATATAATCTTAACCTTTGCATGAGGGTTTAATGTTGACTTTTCTGATGTCAAAGAGCCGATTGATGAGCTAGGTGATAATCCACGTGAACTTGCAGCAGCAGTCGGGGGAGCATTTCCAGATTCTGAAGTGGATGATGCAGAACTACTAGGACCACGAGACACTGCAGTCTTCATACTGGATGCTGATGTTGCTGTATCCTCTGATACTCCACTAACACTTGTATTTTCTTGAGGTTTAGACGATACACCGGATGGTGCATGTGCGGTAGCAGTTGATGAAGGTTGTCCTTTGTCATTGCTTTCTTTATTTGGCCCCACTGACGACTTTTTAGCCGGAAGATCTGGTCAACAAAAAGATATTGAGGCGATAAAAGAGAGAACAGAGAAAATGCCCAAGGGATGCAAATTGTGGATCACAAGACACCAAAGAAAAGTAAAAGTTAGTTTGCAAATTCATCTCCAGGTATGAAGACTGAAAACTATAAGCAAGTAGATTACACGAACAACCAATCAAGCACCAAGAGAGCAATATATAAACACAAGAAGAATTGTGATGGTCTTAGGTTGTTAGCATATACAAACACTAGTACCAAGAGAGCAATTATAGACCACCTATTTTAAAAAACACGGGCACACCCTGATGAGCTAACTAACTCAAGTCTGGTATATATTACAACCAGATCAACGATCAGTCATGTTAACAAACTCAAGTCTGGTGTCGATGATATAAGATGGAAAAACAAATATGTGAGATATATTGTCCCCAACCAAAAGGTTGTGTGTGTGTGTGTGTGAGTTTTCCTTTAAAAAAAATATATAGGTAAGCTAAAAGTAACAGGCGAGCAAAACTATACAAGTTATAAAACTGAGACATTTCAGAAGTATGACATAAATTAAGTCTAGTCTATTAAACCTAGCAATACTATAATAATTAGTTTCCTATGCTCTTTTGTATATGTGAGCATATATAGATGGATACAGATATAATTCTACTGGAAAAATTATAAATCTAAAAGGGCGTGCATAGATTAAAATATATTCAAATAACAAATTGACGTAAAAACTCTGAAGAAACAAAAACATTCAATAAACTTATTATGCCCATAGTTAACATGATTCTCTGATTTCTCTCTATATTCTACTTTCCTCCATCCCATGAAAGTTGCAACACTACTAGATGCTATTGGGTTTTTTATCCAACAATAAGTAACAAAGCATTTGACTTAGCACAGTTGTCCTAAGCTTCTTTTTCTTGATTGGAATTTACAAAGAACCTAGTGGTCAACTACGTGATGTTTGTTTCAAGAACTACCAAAAAGTGAAGCTTCCGCAATTTTCATGAAACAATCCAAAAAAAATATTGCTGTATCAAAATAATTGACAAACCAAGTAGTCAAAACAATCCATTTTCTCACCTAATGTTCATGACACATGGTAAACTTCTGCAAATAGAAAATGTCTTCACATGTTACTACCAAAAAGGCAAAAATTATAAAATACTAACCTTCAGTTTTTGAAGCCTGGCTTTGCTCAGACACCTGCATTAGCCAAACACAATATGAGCAGTCAAAGGAGTGAATAGCACACAGTTGCACATCTAAAAATTAGTTAACAGCCAGTAGCAAGAAACTAAATCTACCATTTGCTTCTCTGTATGGTCATTTTTGTAATTACTTCCAGTATGTTGTTGATTAGTCTGATTGTCTTTTTTACTGAAACGGCAAAGGGTTAGTGAGCATATCGGTCAGGAGAAACGGAGTATAAGAGCACACACCAGAAGTAAAACTACACAATTTAAAGCCAGTCTACAAACCTGCTCTGACTATCCAAAGAACCAGATGGCTGGAAGTTGTTGCTAGTACTCAAACGAGAGGATTGATCCTCAACCTGCATAACATGGAAAGTTGGCAAATCATTTAGCACTAAAACAAGACTAAGCTTTAATATAAATCGTGTATCCAGAGGTTTCAGTGCCATGTATACCAAGCTTGATGGTAACTGAGGTCCACTGTTACTTTTGCCACTTGTAAAGTCAGTGAATGATTTGTTCGCAATAGAATCAGAAACATCTCCAAAGGTTTCATCATTTTGTGAATCCAAAATGTCCTCATTTTCATCGTAGCCACTATCGTCAACCCCACGATAAACAGATGAATATTTAGTTTCCTCATCGAGATCAAACTTGCCTTCAAAGTGGATGCCTCTTTCCTAATTAAATAAAGGATGACTGTAAGAATTTGTAAAACAAATTATAGATACAGTAAGCTAGATGGTATCCAAAAAAAATTAAACTTACATAAACCGTCCCTGCAATTTGGTTAAAATAACAGAAATTGTCATTCGTCGATACTATTTGCATCAGTGGTCTCCAATTGATTTGTTTGCTTTCACTTTTGGTCTTTCAAGTTTCAAGTATGTAACTAATCTCACTTTTGGTACCTCAAATAGGTAATACATTTCATTTTTTGTCTGTCAAGTATGTAAGTAATTTCTTTTTTAGTCCCCAAAGGGACCATTTATGCAAATAGTATCAAAGAGGTGTGGTTTCATTATTTTCACCAAATCACAAGCAAAATTAATGTAATCTACGCTATATATTAAGAAGCAAAACCCATACCTCTGCTAGATGAAGATCTTTGGTGTCCTCACCCAAAATCTCCCTAGCTATTCTTGAGGCTTCCCTTTCTCTTTCTCTCATATTAGGACCTCTATCAAGCTTCGTTGTGTAAAGCTCCTCATTAAAAGTACTTTTTACTCCAAATAATGTTGCATTTGCTTCAAATTGATCCCAGCCCCTAAGTAATTGCAATGTAGATCAGCATAGATTTATACATAAAATTCCCTTAATAAAAATATTAACCAGCGTATTTGGCTTATGTTTATTTAAATTAAATGGAAACTACATTTGATCTGCGAACATCAATACAGGAGTGGCCAGTTGGAGATTCTCATGAATCAAACCATGTATATATCGTACAAGAAAAAAAGCTGCAGTACTTGAACATTTTAGTAATCATGTGGTAATTGACATCCTTTAGACTGTACTAAAACCTTTTTTTCTTTTCTCCTCCCTACTATAAACTTAATTTAAGTCAACCAGAAGTGTGTACATAATCTCCACATTAATCACGTGAATGATCATCATTTACTAATAAAGATATATAGAGCCATACCTGTTCGAGTGGCGATCAAATGTATTGTCTAATTCAGGACATTCTGGATTATCAGCATCAGGAACCCACGGTGTTAACTCTCGTTCCAAGTCCACATGCCGGGATTGAGATATAGAGGAGTCTATCATAATGTCATGCAGTTGATCAGGCTGAAGTTCATTCATCAACCCATCCCTGGTAACCGATACACTCTGCCCAAGATAAAACAATTTCAACAGTAAATATAACCAAGCCCGTCATTCTAACACCTGTAACATATTTCAAATACTAGTCTGACACTAGCCACAGAGCAAGGACAAGGTGTGTTTAGTTTCCAAAAAGTGTTTGGAAGGAATGGAATCTAGTGAAGAAAAAGGAGTTTGAAGGAACTAGAAGCTGTGGGAATGGGAGGAGTAAAAGGAGTTTGAAGATAAAAAAAATTATTAGAACACTGATAATATTAAACAAACCTTGGCCACAATCTGAACAACTTCTTTCCCGGGTATTATTAAAGTTTTTGAAGGTGGCTTTTGAACAGAATCTGGAAAGTTTTTCTGTCCTCGAGATGAACCAGCCTTTGTAACACGAGCCATTTTCAAGATTACTCCTGCATAATAGCAATCAAGTATATCTTCAGAATACATATGGTCACGTACACAAATGCATCAACTATGCATAATTTCAGTTTCAACAACAATACAAATACTATAGAAAGTACCAAAATCTGTCTCAGCATTTGTAGAATGAAATATTCCAGAAAACACAGATCCATCAAGAACTTGGACCTCCACCTGATGCCCAATAAGGCATGTTGTTGCATAAACTAGCCGATCACGTGATGGGCTTTCAATTCCCCCTTTGTTTCCAGTTTGTAAACCTGAATAAGCTGACGTTAAGATAACGAACATGCAAATCATAAGACATATAGGGAAAAAAAATTTACCTGCAGTTGTCATTCTATTAATATTTGACTTTCCAGGCTGAGGTTTAATTTCCACTCTATTCCCTATTTCATTTTTTCTACGAGTAAATCCATTTGCAGAAGATCTAGACTGTGCAATTTGTTGCTGGTTCATTCTTGAACAGAACTTCTAATTCACCGCGGATCAGGTACTGCAAAAGTGAAGAAGTTGAGTAACTAACCAAAAGCCACAAAAATTTTCAAGTGCATGTATCATACAGCATTTAACTATTTAACAGCAGATCCAATCTACCAGATACGATAACGATCAAAAGATCAGAGGCAAGTGTTTATTCATTCATTGTCTCTCCTCGATGTCAGTTAACGTACGCTTCAATGTATCAATAACTAAATAAGGGTATTGGGTATGAGTATAGACTCAGTATATTCTGCATGATAACGCAATATACATCGACTTCTATAGAGACCTTGATAATGTGTGTGCCAAAAATAAAACTAAAAGATAAGTTAGAAGGTGCCAGGAAGGTCCTGTTGTAACTCAAAATAACAGGGAACCAAGTTCAAAGCACTGTGAACTGTATATAGTGATATAAAGGACCTTGATGATGTATTTATACTTGTCATAAAAGCATGCAGAATTATGTCCACCACCACACAAACCGGGTAAAGCTCTCCATTAAAGGGAAACTGGTGTGACCCTCAGAAGATATGGCCGCACCAAAAGAGGGTTTCGAACCTCAGGTCACCGATACTCAAGTTGCAGTCCTACTTAGCCAACCCTTGTTCATCGATTGTTAGTCTTACCAAATAGGCAAATACACAAATGCAAGCCTCAAAATACCCTCATAAAATGGTCAGAAATGGTTGCTTTCTCTTTAACTGTGTGAGATGATCACTCTTAAGTGAGGTGCATTTCATTGTCTCAGGTGAAATGATCAAAAGATCCTAGTTGTCTTTGGTCCAAATCCGTGTCAATCAAGTGCTTAAATTGGAGTCCTAATCCCTAATCTTGTACCAATTATCAAGGGTACTATGTCGTTTGAGTACATTCGTAGGAAAGTTACAGTACAGTAGTATACCATTTTTTCCAACATTTTGCACATATTAAACAAACACCAACCATTCCAGCACAAAGGGGGTAAATGCGCAATCTTATGACCACTGTCATATAGAACCAACATCAGAATGGTGCTAACAACTTAACAGTTAACACACGCTTTAACTTTTTGAAATCTAAACTTTGGCTGCTTAAATGGACGACCTAGGCGTTAAGGATTCCCAACCACTGTAATTAGTTATGGATGCTTACTCAAAAGCCTAGACTTGGGTGTCCCCAACCACTTCGACTGGCATCTAATTACAGGATCATGCAATCAAAAAAACTAGTAGGCATTAACCAACATACCCAACATCGTATCCATCAAAATACTTTTCTTGACTTGAAGTATATCACTCCAATCATTTTTAGGTAAATGCGCCAATTGAACAACATAACTATTATATTAAAATATAACTGTACCACAGATTTAGTTATGATGTGTTTAAATGATCTAAAAAACAAATCTTGTGTATAAACAAATTTCATTGCAACTTAAACATCCACTTCACACCTGGTCAAGCGATTCGGCATCAAAAAGACCACGCACACGCCTACGCCCTAGCTATTCTTATATCTTAAACAACGCAACAATTTCACCATTCACGCTAACAAAGTTGCTTCATTTACATAAGGCATAAAGATAAAGATGCCACGTCAGAGTAACATCCATCACCTAAATCCATTTCCATCTCTAAAGCCTCAGAGATTGGTAATGAAAACAGGAAGCAAAATGAGAAACTGCTAGTGGCATTTCACGTAGACCAATAAAGCCTAAATGTATAAAGTGGTCGCTCGTTATGTTTGTAACTAACTAGTCAAATTATATACCTAAAATAAAGGGTATTCATTGTGCAGTGAGCATAGTCTATTCCACTATACAATGCCATAACCAAATCCACACATTTATAGCAACCAAACCACAAAGTCACTTGGCTAACTTATTTCAAAGAGGATTAATAATTTAATATTACTCAATAAACAGTAAACGAAAGGAAATCCCCATTCAGGCTGGCTATCGGGGGAAAGTCAAGCCTTTTTGGTTTTGATATACACGGCATAACAGCTATCCCAATCCCAAGATTTTTACCCATCGAGATTTGAATGCTGGCTTTCATACAAAAAAAATATCATCACTATGTGCTAAACAATACTCTTAATTCTACGTGGTAACGGAACTTCTACAAGCATTGAGACAATATAACTTAAGGATATCCAGTGTACTCCTAAATCCTCCATCTCATTAATTGTCTTCACGGGATTCCAACTTTCAACCTAACTACCTAAGCAACTACATGAATTAACTGTGACTATTATACCTAGTACCATAAACGCATCATCATTCAATTCCAAACTTATACGTAGTATTCGACAATTAGATAAGCATACGTATCGTCTTCTAATGTTTTCTAATCTTAAAGTGATTCGATATCGAAGCTAATAAACCCTAACAAAGTAATCAAAGCAATAGCATGAATAGGTAATCAAATAAAGCCCTAAAACTAGAATTAGCAAGATGTAAGTAACCGATCCACACAATCAGAAACACAATTGATCTATTTACTAATAACATTGCATATGATTAATTAAATAAATAAACTTACATAAAAAGATCTGTTATTATGGTTGATCTGTTATTGAGTTGAAAGATGAGAGATCGTTAATTAACGGTGTGATTTTGGAAATTAAATGAGATTGTAGTAGAGGAGTAGTGTTGTGATGGTGATGATGATGAGCAAGTAAGTAAATTTGGGTTATGAGATGATCACACGCAATTACTAACTCCCTCCGTCCCTCGTATGATATGTTAAATTAGGTATTTTATTTCTTTTGGATAGTTTCATTGAAATTGTGTCCATTGTCTTAATATTTTTTTTTAGTTTTTTTTTTTACTCGAGATTGCGAGCCAACTAATCTAATTTTTTTTTTTTCAATAGCCCATAATCGAGTCGACACAGGTGAACCTTTGTGGTGCGGCAACCTTGTTAATACGGCTACCTTGTTACGACTTTACCCGAGTCGAAAACCTCATTGTGGTGCGGCAATGTCCTAATCAAACCAAGCTCAAGGTCAATAAAGATGTTTAGACATAAAGTATGTTTGTCAAAAGTAATTCTTGTGTTACTCGTGTAGATAGAGATGAGAAAGGATTATAAAAAGGTTATTTTTATAAGTTTATGAAGTAGCTATTATTGATCATTATTTATAAATTACAAATGCGTAAAAATCTAACATTAATGGACCCTAATCTCACATAGTCACATTTCACATTGGGCTTCGGCCATATCTATCATAGTAGCATTTGATAAATTGTAGAAGATTATTTCTTTTATAATCTTTTATAAGTTTTGTCTATCAAACAAAATTTATATATTTAAAATGGGCAAATGGCACAAAAAGGCATCAAAGTCAGGGTCCATTTCCAATCAAGGTATCCAACTTTTTTTCTTGCATAAAATGGTATCCAACTTTTTTTTTTTGGCTGATTTGGGTTTTTTTCTAACACCCCGTTAAATATTCCGTTAACTTAAACTAAAAAAATTTTAAAACTTTTATAGAATTTGAAGGGTGGTTTTGAAATTAATGTATTTATATACTTTAAACGTTTCATCCCCAAAATCAATATTAGGGCAAAATTAAAATTAGGGCAAAACAATTTCTTCCCCAAAATTAAAACATGACAAACTCATCTAATTCATCAAACTCTTCAAACTGGGTGTACTGGAATCGAAGAAATGCAGGTTGGGAAAAAGATAATTTGATGAATCGTGTTTGTGTCTTGTGTGAATGTGGTGATGAAAGTGGTAAGTGGATTTCTTGGACTGAAAAGAACCCTGGCAGGAGGTTTTTGGGTTGTCCTAACTATAAGGTAAACAATTTTTTTGCTTTTAATGGTTTGTGAAAAACATGTCTTAACTTTATTTTGGTTAAATAAGCAAGAAAGCATTGTGAATTCTTTCACTGGTGGGATCCAGATTTACCAACTGAGCATTACAAAAGTAAATTGGCAGATGTGGAAAAAAAATGAAGAAGGAAGCTGTAGAATTTGAGGTGAAAAAAAAGATATTGGAAGAAGAAGTGGCAGTGTTGAAGACTACGATGAATATGCAATCTAGGGTTATCTTTGTACTGTTAGGATTGCTTTTCATTATGATTATGAAAGCTTTTTAGTTTAGTTTGATCAATGAATGTATTGAAAATGTTTCCTTTTGATGAAGTAAAATGTATCTGTTTAACTTTGATCAATGAATATAATTTGTGTTCGTTATTATTCCGCTGCATATTCAATCATTGTTATTATCCTAGATAGGGCTTAAATGATCTTCTAAAATTGGTATCGGAGCGGGGGCTTTTGATATCTATGAATCTACAAGGTTTTTCAAACAAAAACAGGAAAATTCGAATCTAGTACAAATTTTCGTAACTTTTCTGCAGTGCAGTTTTCAAACAGCGATTTCTCATTCGTTAACCGTTGGATCAGGCTGAAATTTTTACTGGAGGTTCTCAACATAGCAAGGAAGAGTTCCACCGGAGGGATCTTCGATCTGAGCTATCAGTAAAAAAATAAAAATTGTCGAAGTCTGCTGCAGACAAAGGTTTGGTAAATCGAATTTTATGGTTTTCTTTATATCAACTTCTTTGATTTCGGTTTCTATTGAATAAATTCATCATAGAAGTTGGTTATACGGTGTTTGGTGTTTATAATTCTTGAAAGAAAGTAGTTGTGGAGGTGTATGAGCTATTTTTGGTAATTTGAGGGTTTTCGCGACACTTTGAAGTGTTGTCTTCATACTTAAAAAAAAAAAAAAAAAAAAATCCCTAACTGATCTTTGAAGAATTTGATCGCTATTATACTCATATGGTTTGATGATGACACGACTGTGATTGGTACTGTTGACGGTTATTGATGCTATTTTCGTTTCTGCTGATGACATTTGGTTCCTCCTGGTGGTTATTTGGTTCCTGCTGATTATGTATCATCTCTTTGTTGCTGCTGCTCGCCTATTTTCATTTTGCTGATAATATTTTTCATTCCTGCTGATAAGCTTATTTGTTGCTGCTGAGTGAAATTTTGATTCTGCTGATGACTTTTGGTTCCTGCTGATTTCATTCATTTCTGCTGCTCATTAGTAAAATGGCAGAATATGACAATGACAGGGATGATGTAATGTTTCCTTATTTGATAGACTGATATGTAATATGTTCTTAAAATGAATGCAACTGATATAGACCATAATATTTGATAGACTGATGTTTAATATGTTCTTACAAGTGCAAGTGTCATTATAAACATTAGAGTACTTAGGTAATAAGTTGTTACAAATAAAACTGACATTACAAAGTTTTGACTACTTATTCTACTTCAAATGCTTCATCTGGTGTGAGTCCTTGACCTTCATAATCATGGATGGTTTTCCTATTATAATTGTTCATTGCTAATCTTTGAGAAGTCCTTCTAGGGGGCCTGTATCCTGCATTATATTGACCTTGCCAGAAGTCATCATACCTCCTTTTTAGCCTTGCTTCATCCTCATTAGCAGGAACAACATTTGTAGTTGTATCCTCATTGACTTGTGCAGTTGTATACTCATTGGCATGTGGAGTTGTATCCTCAATGACTTGTGCAGGTGTATCATCATTGACTGGTGCAGTTGTCTCCTCATTGACATGTGCAGCTGTGTCTTTAATGGCATCATCTTGTTTAACTGCATCAACATTCATATCTTCTGTATTTGCTTGCTGAAGTTGTACATCAACCAAGTCATCATCATCAAACAGCATGTATAGAACATTCTGTAAAATGGGTGTGTTAATTAGAATATATATAACAAAAAAGCATTGTAACAAAAAAATGAAAAGATAACATGTAACTTACCCTGTTTGATACACTACCACTAGCACTTCCTCTTCTCCTTCCCCTTCCCCTGTTTGATCCACTACCACTACCACTTCCCCTTCCCCTGTTTGATCCATTACCACTTCCACTTCCCCTACCCCTTCCACTATTTGATCCACTAGAACTTCCCCTTCCACTGCTACCCCCTACACTTGTTCCTCCCATCCATATACCACCTCTAGCAGTCACAACTTTTTTCTTTCTACTACAACTAGGGGTTCTAGAATTGACTGGGTCATTAACCCTAGGTCTGCCCTTCTTTTTGGGTGGATTAGTTGTTTGTATTGATGGTTGACCTTGTGGAGTAGGTGTTTGTGGAATAGGTGTTTGTCTTGATGGTTGACTTTGTGGAGCAGGTGTTTGTGGAATAGGTATTTGTGCTGATGGTTGACCTGTTTCCATATGTTTAGTACACCCCTTTTTGTTATGCCCCATTACACCACAGTTTTGACAAGTCATTGTTCTTGGAGGCCTAGATACATGTTTATTATTTTTCAATTCTGACTTATCTTTTGCCCTATTCAATGTGGGTCTACCTGACATCCTTCTTTCTAAAGGGGGTTTCATGGGCACATGTTCTCTTTTTTTCCACATATCAATACCACCAACTGGCAAAATATTAAACTCATAGATACTTCTGTATGTGCTTACCTTGAATGACTTGCTCACATACTCTTCTGGCTGCTTGCCAATGAAGTAAATGGCTGTGATTGCATGAGGGCATGGTATGCCAGTTAACTGCCATTGCCTACAAGTGCACTCACTCTTTTGTAAGTCCACATCATAGGCTTCAAGATTTCCTTGCCTTACTTCAAACTGATGCCATCCACTTGGATTCAAACTCCATTTCCTGTTAGTATACTACAAGTCAGCAAAAAGGGCAAATATCACTTGTCCAAAATCTAGGAGATACTTATTTACCTTTGAATCTTCTTATGCAACTCCAAGACCTTGATGATATTAGGACAAATATCACTTGTCCAGTCTTGACATTCCTTCATAAGAGTGTAATTCCTAGTCATCACATAGGATCTGATGTCTTCAAGCATTCCAATTATTGGTTTTCTCCTTGCATTCTTTATATGAGAATTGAAAGATTCACTAAGACCATTTTCAACAGCATCACAATCCATTCCTATCAAACACATTACAAATAATAAGTTAGTTCAGCTAATGTAATTATTGAAATAAGCTACAACAAATATAAAGAATATACCTTCTTTGAAGTATGATCTTGACCATGTCCATGGATCTTTATCCATCAAATACTGATAAGCTGCTTCACTTGCATTCTTGATTTCTTCCATTGTATTTAAGAATCTTTGATGATTAGCACACTTTGATGCTTGCCAAAAGAGTTGTCTAAATAGAACACCAGGGTAGACCTTTGAAAAATTGGCATAAATGTGCCTAGCACATAACCTATGTTCTACTAATGGGACCACTCTCTTAATAGCATGGTAAATTCCTTTATGTCCATCAGATATAAATGTGACCCCTTTCCCATCTCCTAATTCAAGGTCTTTTGCTAACAACTTAATAAACCATTCCCAAGTGTCTGAATTCTCAACTTGTACAACAGCCCATGCAATTGGGTATATTTGATTGTTTCCATCCCTCCCAATAGCTGCCAACAGTTGACCTTGGCACACCCCTTTCAAAAAACACCCATCCATACCTATAACCTTTCTACATCCTGCTTTCCAACCCTGTTTCAAATTATGAAAACAAATATACAAACTGTTGAACATGTGTGTACCATCCATTAAAGGATCAATGCGTAACTGCACTGTGGTACCAGGGTTGGTTTGTCTAAGTTCACCAGCATAATCAAGCAACCTGTCATACTGATCTCCAACATTCTGCTTAAGACTATATATTGCAATCCTTCTTGCTCTACTACACTGATTGTGTGATGTCTTAACCCTATATTTTTTCATCACCATTTCTTGCAAGTCAACCACTTTCATATCAGGATACATTCTGATTTTGTCTACAAATTGTCTTGCAATCCATTTTGAAGTCACTAAATAACCAAGATTACACTGTCTACTGCAAGTGTGCTCATTAACTAGAGTTCTAATATGCCAAGACTTGCCATCATGCATCTTTACAGCTCTTAACCTAAAAGGACAACAAGGCTTATTGGGATCTCTAGGAAGTTTTTTCTTTCTTCTGTTTTTTTCATCAAACCCACACCTAACCAACAACTTTTCACTATCACTTTTTTCATACCAAAGTTGGTATCCATTAGCAACAGAATAAAAAGTAAGACAATCTTTAACTTGATCTAAGTCTGCATACAATTCACCTAATCTAGGTTTTTTTAACTTCCAGTGTATGTTTGGGTCATGGATAGGGTAATCTCTTTTATTAGGGTCAAACACAATCTCATCCTCATCACTCATTGGCATATTCTCATATGAGTTAACTTCTGGTTCAACATGAGGTTTCTCTTTTTGAGATGAATCACCTAGGTCTGAAAATAGAGGATCTACTTCATCCTCATTGTCATCACTTTCATTTTCCAACACTAGCTTACTTTCATCAAATACAACAATTTCATTTGTTTTTTTCTTTTCATCTAAAAGTTGCCTTTCCTTTATCCTAACCTGCCTCAACTCTTCTTCACCCTCAGATAAATGATCAAGTGATGCAACATCACTTTCATCATCTGAGTCTTTGTAATAAGTAGCAGGGTTTAAAATCACAAGAACATAATCACCACTGTATTCTATTAAAGATTCATTCTTATGAGAAACATACAATGCTATGATACGTTCATCTGTACTTTGCCACTTTTCAACAAACAGCCTAAAATCATCATCAGACTTAATACATTTTAACCCATTACTAAAGTAATACAAGCCACACACTACTGAACCTATGTTGTTTTGAACAAAATTTTTTAACTCACTAGAGGTTAAAGGGGTCACATCAACTGTGGTTGTGAGCATATCAGCATTATAATAGGTTAAAGGTTTCAGACTGAAATACCCGTTATAATAAACATCCAAGGATAATGCACCTCCTTTGGATGAAGAAGCCATCCTGCTAAACATAACAAACAAACACAGTAGGTCAATTTCTGCTTAATTTAGCCGTTATTAACATAATTAAAAACAACAATAAGTATTAATTACCTTTAAGAACACAAATTAAGGTTCAATTTTGTCAATCGTACTCTTAACCGTTTTTAGGGTTTATGAGTGGAAAGTGAATTGGGGGAAAATTTGGGGGAAAATGATGTAACTGTTACTTTAAAGAAGAAATATAAAATGTTCAAATTTGGTCCTCGCAATTTTAAAAATGTATCAATATTTTTATAACTAAAACTTGGGTTAGTGGTTAACGGGTGTTAGAAAAAAACCCAAATCCGCCAAAAAAAAAAGTTGGATACCTTTTTATGCAAGAAAAAAAGTTGGATACCTTGATTGGAAATGGACCTTAACTTTGATGCCTTTTTGTGCCATTTGCCCATTTAAAATAGCTTATTTTTTAAGAAAATAAGCATAATCTTTGAATAATCTAGTGTGCCAAACATACTTTTAATGAAGCCATGTTAAGCCATGTTCATTATTTATTTTTTTCCAACTATAATGCTCCGTTCTCGAGTTATTTTTTAAAAGGAAAGGAAAAGAAATGATAGGAAATTGAAATTTTATTGTGTTCTCGAGTTTTTTTTGGACAGAAAGGAAA
Source organism: Artemisia argyi (assembly GCA_030686995.1). Taxonomy (NCBI): domain Eukaryota; kingdom Viridiplantae; phylum Streptophyta; class Magnoliopsida; order Asterales; family Asteraceae; genus Artemisia; species Artemisia argyi. The sequence continues at coordinate 154,341,519 of CM060705.1, forward strand.
GGAAACAGGAAGGAAATGATAGGAAAATTCTAGTGATTTTCCTATAAGAATTTTCCGCCCAAATATGGGCGGATTTGGACGGAAAGTATTTTACACTCGCACTATTTAGTATATAATGACCAATATAACTTTCAATATTTACTCATATTCGACTCTTATGATAAAATGAACATATCTAAAAGTGCATAAATGTAATTATGTCTCTTTTTCTTTCTTTTCTTCCCAACTCGAGAACACAACATTATTTTATTTCCTTTCCTTTCATTTCAACTCAAGAACACGAAATATAAAATCAACTTTCTTTCCTTTCCTTTTCATTTCTTTTCTCTTCTTTTCACATCATTTCTATTCCCACCTAGAAAAACTTGAGAACGCAGCGTAAGAGTTAATCGAACACATAATCTATTTCACCAGATCTTTATTTTCCGGTCTCACAAATTTTGTGTCGGAAAAACAGTTGCCAAAGGCTTATCCCAAAGTTTCTCCATGTGAGTTTGAAATTGGTATTTAGTGAAAAATACCATTCCACAATCGCTATGCGGTGAGTAACGAGTATTTTGAATTTTAGTAGGCATCTAGCAAAAGAGCGGTAAGCTTTGACTAATTTTTAGAAAAGTCAATTCTCCAATGTTTTTTTAAGAAGTGATCAGATGTGGCGAATGCTCACAATTACTTTTCACCGTTGCTCAATGCTACTTTTAACAAACACATCGTATAAAGCCACAAAATAAGACTCGAATAACTTATAATAACTCAGGATTAGAATTTACACCCACTTATTTGGTTAAGAAACATCATTGGACAAAAAACCGTTAGCAGTCTATATCACAAATACATTGTTAGTATAATTATTAAACTTAAACATTTGTCTTTTCTAGAAAAGATATTTGGCAAAATTTCATGGAAAAAGCATGGCAATTTCTGTAACAACCAAAAATATCATACATGGGACCAAAAGTAGGAAAAAGGAGAGTAGGATAATATGTACACCACTAAAAGTGGTGTGCACACCACTAAATTACACTAATGATGCACACAGTACAACATTCAAATGCAGAATTAGTGATGTGCACACCACTTTTAGTTATGTACATATCATCTCCCATTTCTAAAACTTTTCACACCAAACTTTATCTTCTACTATTGCGATTAAGTAATTAGAGTAGTGATAAATAGGCCTACTAAATAGACTTACAAATAGGCCTACTCCATTCACATTTTAACAAGTATTAAAATCACTCTCTCTCTTTATATTCACCAATCAATTTTGAATTACACCAATCATATTTGTAGGTTTATTGTTAGGTTCATTACTTAGGCTTACAAATGATGATATTCTCAACTCTTAACTCTTAAGGCATGTAACAAAATATCAGATGTCAAAAGTTGTTTTCTTTCAAGACAAATGGAGTAGTATTACTATGTGATCTCTCTCTTGTTTTCTAAGTGATATTTTAGAAAAGTTCCTTCCATTTTATTACGCAAAAATAGATAAGGATTACCCATACTTCAAATCCCAATAAGAGAACATGTTTTGAAAACGTAAAGCAATGTAATAACGTGTTTTACGCACTCTCAGTTTAAGAAAAAAGGTCACACCTATTAAGCAGAGAATTTTTTATAGTTATTGTAGACATAATCACTTGGTTTCATCAACAATGATTACACGTTATCGTTTCAACATATGTTTATTAAACCAAAAAATCATAGCATTGCTATATAGTTATTCAGAATGGTGTAATAAGCTAAACGGGTGTTGTTTAAGTTTATCTTTTTACTATAAGCTTGTGTGGTTTCCGATGTTTCATAAGGCTATTTTTTTCGAATTAGTTAGAAAACTTATGGGCTTATATAAGCTTATTATGTGGGCTTATATAAGCTTATTGTGCCATAATAAACTCATATAAGCTTCAAAATAACTTGAAAAATATGTCTATGAAATATGAGCCGAAACCGTATAACCTGATAAGTGAAAAAACAAACACCCCTGAGATATAACTAGACCAAAAGTTTTAAAAAATGTCCAAAACAATATAACTGAATATAATATGAAACTAAGTGTATAAGTTAACAACAAATGAGTTCTTTATGACTGTTTTAGTAGCAACATGCTAATAAATATGAAAGATAATACACTTTGCAGCGTTACAATACAAATTTCTAAATAAATAATGTACATAATTTATACCAAGTCCCTCGTATGTTTGAATATATTTTCGTACACAATTTATATCAAGTTCTTATAACTTTAACTTGATTTTCTCGGACCACTCAAATATACCTGTGTGCACCTGATCACCTCCCAGCTCTTCACCTTTTGCACCGGCTGCAACTCTTATGACATCTTCAATCAATTGGTAGTTACCCATTATATCCACGTGAGCTCCACTCTGCGTTCCCCGGCCCTCAAGAAAGTTAGATGGAGGGTTGTGATCATACTCCCTAACATAGGTTTTGATTCCTGAAGGATTGAATCTCGTTTTCCCGCGCCACCCTTTTGCACACATGTATCCTGCACTTAATGCTGGTACAGTTTCATCCCCATCAACTGTATAAACTCCATCTTTTAAACAACCATCTTCGTTTTTATCTTTTGCCGAGGTGTCAATCTGGAATGGTATGTAGCATTCTGCTGCTGGTCTGAGTTTGTAAATGTATGCTCGTTCGGTTGGGATGCCTACTCCATACAATGAATAAATTTCCATGTCTGGAGCATTTGGTAACCTGAAAAAAAGGAACCGTATAAGTTAATGCGTTGATTTGCAGAATAAAAGCAATATTTTATAGGTGTATAATTTAAAGCAGGCATCAAGTGTTTGGTTACTAGATAAATATCACGCTATCAATGCCAAGTAAAAGGTTCCAATTTCAGCCAAATCGAAAACCAATTCAGGACAGGGTTGAAACTGCCATTTCTAATGGGTTGATTCGAGTCATGACTAATCTTTAACGGGTCAAACACTAAAACCATTATCTATGAGAAATATAGGTCGGATGTTGCCCAAAGTATATTTAAATATTTACAGCATCCTAAATTACTTTATTAAGATGTTAGAATACTATCTTAATACTAAAGTTTCTGGTAACAATAAAGTATATCAATTGTCAGTGAACTAAAATGGGTAAAAAAAAAAAGTGCGTCAATGAATCAACCAGAGCAGAACGATGCCAAGGATTCGACCTAGAGAGTACCATCATTACTAATGGAAAAGAGGTAGTTTACTAATATTGTATTTAAGTAGCCAAGAAAGGAGAAAACATTTATTTTGGATGGAAAGACCAAAACAGTATAAGCCCGTATTCATATTAGACAAAGATCATATAGATAACAAAAAAATATATAAAAACTACAAGGTTCTTACTTTGTCTCCAATGGGTTGGACCAGTACTTGAAATGTTCATATTTTGGGTCATCCAGATCCTCGGCAATGCCATATGAAAAATGAGCACTGCCTCGTTCCATCATTTTGGGGGCAACATATTCGAGCAATTCCACAATCTCTCCAGCTGTATACACCTTGTACTCGGCAACAGCCTTGATGCCACCAAAACCCATGTCATGATATTCAGTCCACACATCGCGACATGTATTGTTTGCAACACTATTACCCTTGACAGCACCCTAAACATCAACAATCACTTTAGTACATTACCATTTTCAGATTGTTGACACCATGTAGAATTATCAATTGTGACAAAATAATCGACCAAAATGACGGTCATCCTTTAAGTTCGGGTCAAAACAGGTGTAGACTCACCGACAATTTTTGTCTAATTTTATTTGGCAAATAATTGAGGCATCAGATATAAGGGGTAATAATGATATGGCCACTATACTTTCAACTTTCTAATTTAACCCTTAACTTTTTCGCATGGTTCCATGACTTCTCTTAACTTTTTGGTTCATTTTTTCGCAATTTTTTTGTCAATGCAAAAAAAGTTAGAGATTGCACCACAACAACAGCAAAAATTTAAGGACAAAGTCAATAAAACGATTAGAGTTTGTTGGTTAAAGACTTATATCCAATATGAAAAAGTTAAGGCAAGAAAACACTACTAAAAAAGTTCAGAGGTTAAACCGCCATAATGGTGAAAGTTTAAGGCTTAAAACACTAAATGTAACTTTAGAAACTAATCTGTATATTATTAAAACGCTTGACCCATTAGACCCAATTGACCCATTCAAACCACTTCCTTGGTGGCTAGTTTTATCTGTTTTACTCCTTAGGCCCATTATCAGTAACACAGCCTGAATTGACCCGTTTTCATATTAACCGATTTAAATCTCTAAATCTAGTAATTTAAACAGTGCCTTAGCTTCATAAACAAAGTTCTTACCCTAAAATCTATCCGCTCAATCTCTGAAGATGGTGCCTCAGCTACATCTCTTCCAAATGACACCATCCTACCATAACTTGCTTGTGTTGCTTCACATACTCCGCCTCCTGGCTCGTTTTCTGTGCAAGTGTCATTTTTGCCCTGTTTTCTTTTACTTGGAGCATAACCTTCTTCAGGTGACCAATCAAGGCCACCCCATATAGTGTCCCCACCTTTTGGTATCATGGACATAGTTGAATCCCAAGTGCGGCTCATTCTCATTAAATTTTGCAACGTTTGAATCTGAAATAAATCTGAGTCCAACACACCTGGTGCAACAGCCCTGCAGTTAAGTTGCATACAAACCTTGTAAATATGCAATGTACCGAAGACGTCAAGACAGTATTTGGAGAAAAAGGCGTTCGTTTAAGATACATGCATAGTTTACTAGCTCGTTATGGGCTTGTAAGTGGGCCGGGTCTTGATCATGTTCCGATATGATCGGATCCATTTTGAGTGACCCAACCCAGCATGTCAAAAACTTGATCCTTTCATCCAACAAGACGCAGGCAATAAGACTTGGGTGATCCCTTAAAACCAGGGGTGTTAATCGGGTCGGATTCGGGTCAAAGTCGGGTCAATGCTAAAAATAACATACCCGAACCCGACCCTATTTGAACTTGGGTTAGTCGGGTTCGGGTTATTCGGGTTCGGGTCAACCCGATATGAGTAAATTGGTTAAAAAATGGCCTAATTCAATTTTTTTACATAGATAATTTATAAAAATGTATCAAAATTATAAATTAAAAAAAAAAAAAAAAAAAAAACCCTTATCCAGGTCAATCGGGTCAAACCGAACCCAAGTAAGCCAAATATTTCAACCCGATACCTGACCCTATTTAGTATTCGGGTTACTCAAGTTGACCCGAATAACTGGAATTCAATTTTTGACCTGAGTAACCCGACCCAAATAAGCTTAGCCGGGTTCGGGTACGGGTCGGTTCGGGTGTTTTTTGACACCCCTACTTAAAACAATAAACAAATATGCGTGTGTTTTGGTTGTATAATATTATACACTTTCTGTAAGAATACAGTATGTAAAAAGATGTCTAAGACGTTGTGTATGAGAAAAATTATAACAATAGAGCTTTTTTGTTAATCTACAAGTTTGATGGACTTAATGATGTCGCTTTTTTCAATATAGTTGTTTTCATGACAAACAACATTTTGAACTGAGTAATCTTATGACAAGTTTTATACTCATGTTTTGCCTGACAAATTATGACATCGCAAAAATTAGAATATGGTTTCTTCCATGACTAAATTTTTAAGCACGGCAATGTTTATAGAGTTAAAGTTTTTGGAAAACTGATATTATAGAATTATAAATACATAAGAAAAAAGTTAAATTGGTAAATTAGAAAGAAAAAAAAACTAGACAAGGGAGAAGGTGAGGATAGTGGTTAAAAAGCCATAATTAATGGGTGAATATGGGCCGTGATCCATTTATTTAGACCAGTTGGCTATGGATCAGATCACGATACAAAAGCAAAATGGACAGATCTAAATCCACTTAGTTTGATCATTAATTAGATATCATACTGTCAGTTTGGAGGCTTAGCTTGTTGTATATGACTTATGGACAGAGTTTGAAATTTTGAAGAGGACACATAAGGGTGGTTTCCTAACTCAAGCTAATGTGCAATCACACACAAACAGATTAAAAGTTTCAGTTAAAACCTGGCAGCTGCAATATCCTTGGCTTCAGCAGAGAAAAGCCCAGCTACAGCTTTTGGAACACCTAAAAACGGTCCACCAATATTCATCACTGCTTTTATGTGTTTAGCACACCAATCTGGTCCACCTCCGCCACCCATTGGAGCTGGTGCTTCCACCCACTTCATGAAATGCAAAAAGTATGGAACACCCATTGAATGTGGAATGATAACCGCCTTGTTGCCACCATTAGTAGCGACCATCAGTTCTATATTGCTCTTTATTCGGCTCAATGTTTGGTCTCTTACCTACATGAGATTCAATGTAATGTTTTAGTTTATATGACAAGCTGCAGCCATAAGCATGCAAGTAAAGTTAAACATATAAGATGAAAAATGAGCGAGCCGAGTAGGCAGAGTTTCAGATCAGAATGGGGCAGCTTTCGGTTTGGGTTGACCCGAAACACTTTTGTCCATCTTATATTTTTTATCGAAATTTAAAATGGGGTTATATGTATTTTTCCGATTGTCCTGGCTTTGTGTCCTGTTTAGGCCATATTGTATGTCATGTTTTAGCATTTTTCTTTAAAATTTAACAGTATCTATAATATATAATTCGCATTTTCAAATATAAACTTTAACATCTTTTCAGATTACCTTTTTTTTTTTTTGCTGCAAAATGACTTAAATGGGACAAAAAGCCATCTCAAAATGACATATGTACAAAAACACGAGCAATGACTAAAATGAAACAAATGAAAATATATGCTGCCGTTTTTTCGGGAAAAAAAAAAAAAAAAAAAAAAAAAAAAACTTATATTTCACTTTTTGACCTGTTTCCTGGAAAGTTGATTTCTTTTTAAGTTTTACCCTTCTGAGATTTGACCTGCTAGAGATCATATAACCCATTCTTAAGTAAATGGGTCGAAGTCGCCCTTCTAATTAAACAATAAGCAAACCTACCTCTGTGTTTTGATACCCGAGTCTCCAGTCATATGCAGCCATATACATATTCTTTTCTTCGTACCCGACACGAGCCAAGTTGGCAATCAAAACAGCCCATACAAAATATCCTGGAGCAAAGTAGTCAGCAGCTACAAGCCCACTTACAGGTCTGACCCTTATACCTGGAGGATCCATACCGGTTTTGTTGTCTAGTGACATATGTTGTACCCAGCATGAAGGCCTGCAAAACATTAACAGTCACTCATATAACACGAAATTATACAAACACGTATGATTCGTTTACTATATGTATGCAAACACGTTCATGAATGTGAAATGCACAAGATAATAGCTCCCAAATTCCCAATAACACATGATGCATGAAGGTATGGTATCATAATAGATTCAGTTTGACCAGTTACTGATCAATGTGATATAATACTTGCTTCTAAATTATGAAAGAATAACGATACAAAGAGTTGGCAAGAAAAAAAGAGAGGTAAAAAAAAACAAAAGGCACTACTGTCTTAAGGCACCACCATATCACTTTTGCATAACTGCTTATAGTTGACCCTAACCTTTACCATCATACACTGCATCTTAGACAAAAACACATTCAGCATGTAAACCACTTATAAACTTCAGCTCGGGTGGCCGTGAGAGTCACAAACAGAGTCCTAAACATATATCTTAGACCAAAGCCAATAAGTACAATACAATCCTGAAATACAAGCAATTCACCACACCAATTATGTTATTTAATATTCTAAAGCATTTGTCCATATATAGAAAGATACATACTAAGTTGCCTTTGCTTAAAAGCTAAAACACTTTTTCTGAATAATAAATAAGTGCATAACTTTTTTGAAAAGACGGCTTTACCTTTGTATACAAATATAGCTTTCGAAAGCCTAGATAATGCATGATGACATAAAAAAGCTCCTATATATAACATCATACAACATATAAACATCATCAGGTATTTAAGGATTGATTTCAACAGTCTAAAATATGTCGTAGATCACAAGCAAGTCTCAACCCTACTTGGTCTTTTTCATCAGTTTCACGAATCAAACAAATTAGATACACATCAAACAATCAAATCACTTGATTCCTATATCAACAAAACTACAGGCCAAGTGGTTAACTAGCAGTCGAAGACCTAGATGAGTACAAATAACAGATAATACTCTTTCCATCCCAAAATAAATGTCCACTATTTGCTAGTATAAGTCCAATTTAGCCTTACACGACTAAATGATTAATAGCATAGTACACAAAATAAGTGTTCACTTGCTGCAAAACCCTTACATGGTTTATAAAACAATGTTTTCGAAGGGAAATGATTCCAAAAAATATTCTAGTGCCACATATCATGATTTAACATGTAGAAGAAATTGGCCCACTATTTCATCTTCTAATGATTTCATGACGACAAATCATTTTCCGTTTTATAATATGTAATAATTACAATGTTTAGTACCGTTGGGGTATTGCCGATTGGGTATCAGTCCCCAACCGCATACACCAGTCAAGGAGGGCTTTGGAGAAATATGTCCTTTTGTAGAATTATAAAAATGTGTAGTACTAAACCGTCAAATTTATCCTTACACACCTAAACGCTCACAATAACAAGTGTTCACACACACCTAGCTTCGTTTTTGAAATATGCAACTATCACATACCTATCCATAAATTCAAATTTATACTTTACCATAAACAACACATTATAAAGTAACATTACAAAACTCAAAACAAACCATTAAATAGACTATCAAGTCAACACCAAAATCCTACATCCACATAAACTAATCTCTAATAAATACACTTCCATTAAACTCTTATCTCTTTTATATCACGCATCATAAACAAATGATAATCATTACCGCTTATAAACCTCCCTAAAAGTTCCGCCCCAAAGCCTAAAGATATGTCTAGCGCGTGCCTAATTTTATGGCTAAACCTATGTGCCAGCATCCTCGCTTGCACCTAAAAGACCTACTTTTTCCACAAACCAATAAAACATGCGTAAATGCTCTCGGGGTGTTTGTTTCGGCTTATGTCATAATAAGCTTATATAAGCCGAAAAGTTTCAAAATAAGCCACAAAAAGTGAGCTTACAAAACACAAGCCCGAAACTAAATAAGCCAGCGAAAGAAACACCCCTAACAATATACAAACTGAAATATAGAGTACCTCTTATAAACCTCATCTCAGTCGAAAAGTTTCAAAATGAGCCACAAAAAGTGAGGTTATGAAACATAAACCCAAAACCAAATAAGCCATAAGCCGGCTATATAAACCGAAACAAACACCCCCTAAAATGTATCTCTCTTTTATATCACACATCATAAACACTTTATAACCATAACCTCTTATAAACCTCCCCAAAAGTCCCGCCCCAAAGCCTAAATATATGCCTAAACCTACGTGCCAGCATTCTACTTTTTTCACAAACCAATGAAACACAACCGCGCAAATGCTCTATATACTAACAAACATATAAACTAAAATATATACTACCTCTTATAAACCTACCCAAAAGCCTAAAGATATGCCTAAACCTACGTGTCAGCATCCTCGCCAATAAAACACGCATAAATGCTCTATACTAACAAATACAATATACAAACTAAAATATATACTACCTCTTATAAACCTCCCCAAAAGCCTAAAGATATGCCTAAACCTATGTGCCATCATCCACCCAATAAAACACGCGCAAATGCTCTATACTAACAAATACAATATACAAACTAAAATATATATACTACCTCTTATAAACCTCCCCAAAAGTCCCGCCCCAAAGCCTAAAGATATGCCTAAACCTACGTGTCAGCATCCTCGCCAATAAAACACGCGCAAATGCTCTATACTAACAAATACAATATAGAAACTAAAACATATACTACCTCTTATAAACCTCACCAAAAGTCCCGCCCCAAAGCCTAAAATACGCCTAAACCTACGTGTCACCATCCTCGCCAATAAAACACGCGTAAATGCTCTATACCAACAAATACAATATATAAACCAAAATATATACTACCTCTTATAAACCTCGCCAAAAGTCCCACCCCAAAGACGCTTCCGAAACAAGCCATCCATACACTGATGCCCCTCCCATAACTCCAACCCACCCGTCACAATCCCAGGAACAAAAACAACAGGATGTTTGACTTTCAAACCCTCCTTCAAACACTTAACACCTGGTGGGTCAGGATAAGGCCCAGAAATAGCCTCAGTCACAAACTGAGGAAAAGAAGCGGGCATAGCATTGTATAGGAATAACAACAGCCACCATATTGAACATACGCAGCCTATGAACCAGCAGCAGTTGTCTATACATGAGTAGTTCTTTTTTATTATTTGTTTTTTGGGTTTTTCAATGGCTTCATCTTCGGTTTCGGGTTCGGGTTTTGGGTTTGGATCGGGTTTTCGTCTGCGGAGTATGGAGGACATGGTGATGGTGGTGGAGGTGGAGAGGAGGACATGGTTTGAGAAATGTGTGGAGGGTTTAGGAGGATTGATTGGGCTGAGTTGTGTGGGACCATGTGAGGTATGGTTTGATTTTTTATTTTTTTTATATTTGTTTGTCTTATTAAATGCTCTGTTATCTATTGGCTTTTTCATTTTTTATTTAATTTTTTGGACATGGATATTATGGCCAAATTAAATGCGGTGACCATAGGGACGAGACACGTATGGATTTTTCATATAGTGTTAATTTTCTAAAAATTCTTGATTTTTTAAAAATACATTTTAAATGCATCTGTTTCATCAAAATATATTTTTAGTGTTATTTAGTTACATATTTATAAAAGGATTCATTATAGATATATATATATATAAAAGGCAGGATTCCCGTTCGGCTTAATTGTATGATATCTTTTTTTTTTTTATTTGCAGGAGATATTCATTCAAAGCTTCAATATTTTCTTTAATTGTGCAGCTTCAATATGTAATAGTTTTTTTTTTAATTTATTATTATTATTATCATTATTATTATTGTCATTATTTGGGTTTATGAGTTAATTTCTGCTTCTTAATCTTCCATTGAATATATTTGCAGTACACATCGCACATAGTCAAAGTATTTTCAATACACACTATTGGTTTTAGGATTATGGACATAGGCTATAAGTTGAAGCTGATAACCACATAAGGCGAATAAAGTGACCTTATGAGCTTTTCAGATCTCAAATAAGCCCAGAAACCGATAAGAAAAACTAATCGAAACACCCCCATGATATATTATATACATAACATAAGTATGTGAGATGATTAATTAGGTAGACATTTAATCCTAAATTGACTTTGGTTTGTTTTAGTAGAAATGTGATATACATGTATAACTAGATGGTTAAGGTATCATGTATAAGTAGATGAAATGAATGTACTACATACATATTCACTTTTTCACTTTATATACTTGGTTGTACGTAAATTTGTTAATGGCAAGAACTGAAAATTCCATTGATGTTTGCAGTCATATTGAAGTCGTATTTTGGCGGGCCTCTTATGCTAACGTAGCCATTTCGGTTTTTTCAGGTGATAGGCTGTGATCAATGTTGGTGGGCCCTGAAGAACTTGAGACTGTCCGTATCTTGGCAGGGCAACATGCTATGTTTGCAGCCACGATGGGCATGTCCTATTTTTATGGCTTAGTCTGTAAGTATATTCGTCTTCTCTGAAGTTGTGTCCTTTTGGTTTCGGTTTCAAGATCATGAAGATGGTCTCGGGTAGGTTTGTTTGAAGAAGATGTTTGTAGCTTTATTTAATGACTGTTGTTGATTGTGTAGTGGATTAGAGTACCTGTGTTTTTTTAAGCCAGTTCTTGATTAATCTGATGCTTCCATGATTCTTTTATGAGGGGAGTGTTTGGGTAAGCTTATTTGAGCAATTTCGTAGCTGTGATATGAAAATGCAATAAGCTTATTGTGTATATCATGTGCTTGATAGCTTATTAGTTTATGCTTAGTGGCTTTATTAAGCTATAAACTGAAATTGATAACCTTAGAAGCTAATGGAAGTGGCTTTTTGAACTTTGAGTATACTGATAAGCCAAAAAATAAGCTAATCTAACAGCCCCTTAGCTGGTAAGTACATTCTTGTTTGGCTCACTTACAGTCTACAACTTCATTGTCAAAGTACATTGGTATCTTAATATTGAATTTGTACACATAATGGTGTTATTTAAAAACAAGCTTCTACCTACTTGCAAATGCATTTTCATGTGATTTACACTGGAATGTGTTGACAAAAACTACTACCACAAACTAATGGAAGTGGCTTTTTAATCTTTATGCTGATTTTTTTTTTTTTTAATGCGATAGTTGATGAGCTTATTTATCAATTAAAAATTATGTGATAATTAGGGGGTGTTTTCTTTGAAAACCGTTGTTTAGGATTGCTTATATCAAATCATGCTGGTGTTGGGTGTTCTTATCAAAGCAACTTAGCACATTTAGAAAAAAACAATCAAACGATTTGTAAATGTGCTTATTAGGCTGCTAGCAGTGAAATACAATGTAGGAGATTATAACCATCACATCTAACCATTACATTTTAGTCACAAGCCTTCTTAATGATATCGCTGAAAAATGAATGGGTCATATAGATTGTGCCACAAAGCATGTTGGTTGAAGTTCTTGGCGCATCAGGAAAGAACGCCATTTTGTTTCACTCGCGAAATTTTGAAAACTGGTTGGCATCATCTAACATTTTTTTTTTTTTTAATGTATTGAGCAAGACAAAGCAACATTCCGAGCTAGGTATGAAGTTCATGTCACTAGCTCAAGGGTGAGCTATATCTTCGGTTCTTGACATTACCTCTACTTAACTAAAAGAGATCATTTTAAGGGTTTCTTTAGACTATCTTATTATTTAATTATTTTTTTAATATGGCAGCCTTCTTATGCAAAAATTGTAGGGCAGACTACGACTCACGTTTAGGTAATCAATGGTAATAACTAATAGCTAAAGGACATGATACGGAGGGTGTGTAACTGATTGATTTGGCACTTGATGTTAATAAACAAGCGGAGAATTGTGATTCGTTACAAGGTATGTTTTGGTTTTGTAATTTGGTTTACGATCGTGTCGGTTGTGTTGTCGTTTTTTGGATTGTAGTTGTCTTTGTACGCACCTTATGTGTGGCTGATAAGCTCATACGCTTATCCAAAAATTGAAGAAAAGTTTATTTATCATAGTTCATTCTCTTAAGTTTTTCTAACCCAAGCATATGCAATAGTACCTAATAAGTGATTATTGGTGGCAATTTCATTTTATTATACCAACTATCTCATAAGATTACATTAGCTGCTAAGTCCATAAGCCAATAAAAATGATCTTATAAATCTTATTATAATTTGTTGTTAGTTCAAAATTCTTACCATCCCTTCTGGTCTATTTATGTTTAATATCTGCAGAATAGCATGATATTGAGATGGTTAAGGGAACAGGAAGATTGGATTTTTGCCAGCAATGGAAGTTTACTAAAGTGTGTAATTATCGACATGACTGGGGTACGCTATTAGTTGTTTAATTTCAATATGTAAAAGGACAAGTTCAGGTCATGTACATAAAAATGACCATCAATTTAAGTTTTTGTAATCATAGAAATTTCATTATAAAACCGAAAACACATAATCTATGGCCAACGCACTCCGCTGCAACGCGCGGGTTACCCCGCTCGTTTCATATATCTTTTACTTTCATAATTTATTTCATATATACCTAAAGTGCAATCATTGAATGCATAATATATAATATTTTTAAAGCATGGTTGAGTATATATATGAAATTTTCATATTTTACAAATGAGAGATATGAAATTGCCCTATTACAAATAAAATTGTGCATCCAGCCATATTTGGTTTTGGTTTCATCCATGATTGATCAACATCATCAACGTTAAAATTATGTGTAATACATATATATATATATATATATATATATATATATATATATATATATATATATATATATATATATATATATATATATATATGGAATAGCCGTTGCAGAGATAAAAGGATGTGTCGTCCTTATAATACCTCCTCCGAGCCACGCATCTACGGTGAGAAAAAATGGAGAAGTATGTTTATGCATCGACCTAATTTTGAAAGTTAGTTGTTGTGTGTACGATTTGGTTTACGTGAGGTGTTTTTGTAAAGTGAGTATGTGGGAAAATAAACACCCCCTAACTTCACTATCCAAACATACACTAGTTATACACATATACCTCACAAAACTAATATCACAAACACAACTTTTTTCACAAGTCGGTCTTGCAGACAACTAATTTGTGCTCAAAATATGTAGGAAGGAAGACGTGTCTTCTTTCTCCCATTATACCAACCTAATGTTTGGAACAAACTTATAGACTGGTTTAATTATATCTTTTTCTTTATTCAATTATGATCGAATATACATTCGAAAACTATAAAAACGGGATTAACGAACCAAACTCGGACATACTAAACAAATTTTCACAACAAAAAAAGTACTAAAGCAATTTGATTTAAATAGTATATGCACATTACCAGTTTTCTTAATTTAAATGCAACTTTATATTATTAAAAGTGAAAACATGACATATTAGGTTTTGTTTCTTTCCCTATTATTTCAACGCGTTAGTTGTAGACTAATTGTTGATGTTTGTTGATTATTCAACATAAGTCCATGATTTTATTTTAGGTCATCTCAGTGCTTGTTCATTTTCATATTTTAAACAATTAAAGTAAAACAAAAAACAGAAAACAAAAAACAAAAAACTTTAATGGAGAAAGATAATATTTAACTGGTAAAAAGTGTAATTAGTAGAGATTTCTTAAAGTGGATGCATTTTGAAAGTATACTCCTAATCAAGGATGAAAGAATACCTTTTTAAGATCTTAACCAATTTCTTTCCCATTTTATAAACATAATCTAATATTAATGATCATAAGTTTGAGTAACACTGGACTAAATTTTGGAAACCTTTACCAATTTTTTTAATATGTTCACTCAAAAAGATTTGGTTTTATAGTAGGATCAGGATTGATAGCGATCCGATCTTTCTAGCGATTTTACGATTTTACTCCTGTCCAACGCTATTTGCTGTTGTATTTTGATCTTGCAAGAGGTTTTCTTACATAATTGTTGGTACCTACAATCAAGATCGAGATCTTGATAACCATGGTTGTGATGTCGACAGTTACATCCTTGTTTGTCCTGTTTGTCTTTGTCTGAAGGCGAAAATACTGCTTTTGAAAAGTGGAGAAAAAATAATATAGATACTCACTCATAGCAAAAGTAATCATCTTCGAAAAAACAACATTTTAAAATAACATAATTATTACTGATTATCTTTTTCATAAAATAATAATTTTACTTTTAGAAAATTATGTCAGTGTTAGTTTTAGTTTTTGAAATAAAAATTTAATTTATAGGGTAAAGTAGCAAACTTAATTAAAATGAAAAAATTGTAGTTAGTAGTGAATAATTAATTTATCAAATTCAAGTAAAAAGAAAGATAAATAACTTGAGAATGATTGACCAGTTTATTTTGTAAGGTTTTCAGCTGCTTTTGATCTTATGTTATTTTGGATATTCTTAACTAGTTTGTTTAGGTATGAGTAAATTTGATTTGTTTATTGAAAAATGTTTTTGATGATTTGTTATTTTATTAAGAGCTTGTTTATATTTATTTTTTGTTAAATTAGTTTTAGAACTCGTGCATGTAATGGTTTGGACATATAGTTAAATAGGTAATAATATTTTAATAACTGAAATTTGGGCAGATAATATAGCTGGTTAACATTTTAGTAACTTTGTTTTGATGTTAAATATTATGACAATTTATAAATCCATGGTTTCGCATAGTTTAATATTTTTCTATAAAATTATGTTAAATCTTTTATACTTATATAGTTATAATACCCGTGCATGCACGAGTTTTACATTAATTTTTCATGATATACTAATATCGATTAACATTTTGTATAGATTTTCATTGCACAAATGATTTGACTTTGTTTAACTTGAATGGTGTTTAGGTTAATGTTCTTTAAATTTAACAATTAATATTATGTTATAGACGTACATTATGCATGTTTAGCAATACGTAATGACCCTTGAAAAAATAGGTGTCGGTGTCATATGTAAAATCTCGTGTACTAATTTTCATCACAGTAACACGTGGGGTCGTGTCTTCATTTTGATATTTATATTCTTGTTAGACAAAAGTTCCATACGAAACAATATTTATCTAAGGAACAACCAATAAGATCTCAACCATCCATCCTCCTTCTATCCAACGGTTTAGATTAATTAGCATTTTAAAATAAAAATATACCAAGGGGCATTTTCGTCATTATTTAAAAGTAATAATACAAACTCGAATTAAACTCATTAAATCAAACACTTAACACACAACGAACACCAAAACAAACACACCGTGATTTCAACAGCTGTCAACTACCACCACCACCACCTTCACAACCATCACAAACCATCATCACTGATAGTTCAAGATCCTGATCTTAACCACCAGATCTGATCACTCAAATGGACGATTTTGGCTTGTTAGCTCGCGACTTCGGATTCAAACCACAAGGCAAATCCGCTCCAATGAAATCCGATACTAGTCCATCAGCATTCACAGCCACCACATCATCATCAGATATCGATTACGACAACTCGACAACAAACAACGGTTCAAATTCATTCGAAGATGAACATAATAACTAGAATAATTAATCAAAGAAGGAGTAGCTCTAATGATCTGAACAAATATCTAAAATTAGAACTGAACATAGATCTGAACACTCAAGAAACCATTCACTCATTTTGGTTTATAAAAAAAAGATATATATTTCAATAATTTTCGTGAGATTTCACATGGTTTTAACGGGTTGTGACTTCAGTTGAATTTTGTGTTTGTGTGATTCATGGTTATAAGTGAAAGGAGTTAAAGAAAACTAAAAAAGGGCTAAATGAAATTTGTGTGTTAAAAAAGGAGATAAGTTTTGAAGATAGTGACTACATTTGGTATGTAAGGTGGCGTATAGTTTGTTTGTAGGGTTAAAGTTGTGTAAGTTTTATATACCAGGGTTTTAACAATTGGTTTATAGTTATAAAGATTGGACTTACAAAAGGGCAAAGTATTACATAAATAATTTGGGCTGCATTTTTACTTGAATAGGCATTTAGACATGAATCATATATGATTCATACAGAATCCCCTATGATCTTTGACAAATCGTTTGTGATTCATACAGAATCTCATGTGATTCTTTGATGAATCACTTATGATTCATACCTAATCGCATGTGATTCATACGGATTACCCACTTGATCAAACAGAATATAAGTACAGACATAATGTATTCAAAGTAAACAAGATATATTCAATGTGAACAAGAATTTTTCTCATAACATTACACAACAAAAATAGAATCTCAAGTGATTTTGTACTTCCAGTTTATATAAAGCAAAATAAAAATCCCATGGAATTTATACAGAATCTCATGTGATTCTTTCTGATCCCTTGTGATTCATATAAAATCCCATCTGATCCATACAGTATCCCATGAGATCCTTTGATGAATCACTTGTAATTCATAAAGATTACTCATGTGATTCATACAGAATCACATGAGATTCTGTATAAATCACATAAAAGATACTCGTCAAGCATATTTATGGAACACATGTGATTTTATATAAATCACAAAGGATCAGAGAGAATCACATGTGATTCTGTATAACAACATACAGTACAACTTTTTAATAAAGAGATTCCAAGAACTCATTTCAACAATCATCTAATATACATCTACCCCTAAAAAGCTATGATATAAAAGTATAAAACTCAAAAACAGTAATTTACTCATTTTTACAAATCACTTGTAATTTTTAAAAAATAACAAATCACAAGTGATTTTTTTAAGAATCACGTGGGATTTTTTAACGAGTCACGTGGGATTTTTCTGGAGGGAAATTTAAAAAAAAAAAAAGTTCATCGAAAGTATATAAAAGACTAAAAGTGCATATCTATAGAAAAACGATTTAATTCTCGTCGCGATAGTGTATTTTTCGTAGCTTGAAGATTTACCGTTTGCAAGATATGTTATTTTTTTTAAAAGGTGGAAAATGTGTTTTTATATTAAATAAGCTAGAATGTTAATTTTGCCTTTCATTTGTTATTTTTTTTTTGTTTGATCTATACTGTTGGATGAAAACAAAATGGAAGGCTAGGATATGCTTATTTGTTCTTTAGAATTTTGTTGTTTATCATGGATCTAACCTCATTCTTGTTATTAATTATTTTAGCTATATTAAGTTTTTTTAACACGTACGTGCATGTTAAACTTATAAAAATAACTAGTTTTGCAACCCGCGCATTGCTGCGGAATTCTTTTATTGTCGTTAGCTACTTAACATGAAGTTAGTTAAGTAGGATTGACTCTGCAATTGATGTATAACATGAAGGACCATTTCTGTAAATTATGTGAGGACTAAATTTGCAATGAACCGCTGAGATGAAGGACAAAGTGCATACATGTTTTTTAAATGTTAAAGATAATGGTCGTTAGTTAACAGCCGTTAAATAACAAATGACCGTTAGTACTGTACAAATAGGACTGACTTTACAATTGATGTATAACATGAAGGACCATTTATGTAAATTATGCGAGGACTAAATTCGCAATGAACCACTGAGATGAAGGACAAAGTGTGTACAATTTTTTTTTAAATGTTCAAGATAACGGTCGTTAATTAACAGCCGTTAAATAACTAACGACCGTTAGTACTGTTTAAAAAAAAAAAAAAAAAAAAAAAAAAAGTAAAGTTACTGTAGCGTCCAATGTAGATGCTACAGTAACCTCTTATCCTTTAGTGTATATATATATATATATATATATATATAATTAACTTGAGTCGTTATTGAATGCGGATAGTTATTATTAAACAAAAAAAAAAAAAAACTCGTATATCCTTAATCGCTTAATCAAGAGAAATAACATGAGTCGTTCATATATTTATAATCTCTAGTATTCATTTATATGTCATAGTAACTCGTGCTTTGATTTTGATAATTATAATTTCTTGCATATATATTAATTTAGTATATATTGATAACAATACTTATAAATAACAACAACATATATGTTATATTATTTTTATAAAATATAAAATGTAAGGGGTGTAAAGTCCAAGGGGAGTTTATTAAATTTATAAAGTTCTTAAAAAAACATGGAAATTGATATATTTAATTAAGTTCATATAATTTATTTAAAATTTAACAAAGTTTTATTAATTACCTCATATGTTTTTAGTTTTATACTTTTTACAAAATCGACACATATGTTTTTATGCATATTTATTTTGTGAGATGAAATTTTAATGAGTTTGATTAAATTGAAATAAATTTAGACTTTTATTGGCCAATGTAAATATTCTATTTCGTCTATGTGGCAAAATCGAGATCTCTTATTTTTTTAATTGAAAACTTATCAAAAATTTGATTGTTTATTTTTTAGGTTATCTTACTATATAAGAGAATTTTATCTAGTTAGGTATCATGCATGTAACTTATGTATCAAGGTATTAAATGTTTGATGCATTGTGAATGTTACCAATTTAGAATGTCATTGTAATGAAGTTATGGGGTAAACTCCTAAAGTTCTTTCAGTTACATGTTAGATTGTTGGGTATAAGGAGTGGAAATGAGCATAACCGTTTGTGAAAAACTCGGGATCGGTCGATAAAGAGCTTGAACGAGCCGAGTTTAAACGAGCTTGAGCTTGTGCTCGTGCCTTAATTGCAGCTCATTTATTAATCGAGCTCAAGCCCGAGTTTTACGTACAAAGCTCGATTGTGCTCCGGGCCTAAACAAACCTAAATGGAACAAGAATATTTTAAGTATGAAACATGTATAAAACATTATACATTCGTATTATAGGCGAACTTATTAACAGGAACGAACTCAAAATAGATATATTACGAGCCGAGCTCAAGCCAAACGTTAATTTTCTATTGCCATATCGTATAAATGAGCCGAGCCCTAGCTTGTATAATGTACCATGAGCCAAGCTTGAGCTTAAAAATAAGGCTTGGAACGAGCCAAGCTCGAGCTCAAGCTTTATAAAACTTAAACGAGCCGAACTTAAGCTTTTGCAGACTTGGGCTCAACTCGACTCGTTTCCACCCTATTGGGTATGTTTAGGGAAATTAGCATTAGGTAGTTGCTTGTTTAAAATATTTGATAAAGTAGTTGTAGAATTTAATCGGTTTGAATTTTAACGCTTGTTTGATCGGTGTTAGAAAAAGTAGTTTTGAAATTTTAATGTCCATTTTAACCGCTTGTTGCTAAACAACCTTTCAACCTTAAACGCTAACTTTGAACAAAATTCTAAATACTTTTGGCTCACACCTTGACATTAATTAAATTCTAAGTACTTTGCGCTCACACCTTGACATTAATTCCACATTTGATAACTAAAAAACTTGGTGTTTTTAGCTAAATCTTAAATTGACACAGCCTAAATTAATTATGATAAAAGTTTTTCATAATATAAAAAGAAACCTTAACAATAAATTTAGTTATCCATAATTATTTCTGTGATTACTAATTTAAGGTTTTCCTTAACGAACATTTATTGGGTGTATACGAAACAAAAATTAATATGAAATGTGAAACGTGGGTCGTGGGTACGCCAAGTCAATATCGGACCACTCGTATCTTCATCAAAGTTCAAATAAAGCGTTGGATCTTTTTGGTTGGATTTTGAAACAATAAAGATGCGTAACAACCACTCAATCATCCATTCCACAACATTTAATATTCAATGCATACTTTATTAAAAGGTAATTTGCGTAAAAATGTAAAATGTTTTACCGATCTCTATAAGTATGCATCAATTTGTAATTTGTTGGTATTAATAATATATATTCATGGTATTAATAATATATATATTAACCCTTTTGCAAAAGAAGAAACAAAAATAATAAGAGTCGAGTTATTCTACAAACCAAACATTCCTCACATACCAAGGGACTCATCTCCACCATCCATCTAGAAAGGAAATCAATGGTTGAGATTAAAAGCATTTTATTATTTCACCCATTTTTTATAATTTAAATATCTCTTAAACCGTTAATCGTTAAGCGAAAATAATTACACCATCGCGACGGGCATTTAATTATCTTTCTATAGACGGGCACTTTGATATACTTTCAAAAAAAAAAAATCGTTTTTTTCACGTTTTTTTTTCGTGGCCGGAAAAAAATCATATATGATATTGCATATCATATATGATATTACATATCATATATGATATGTAATATCATATATGATATTATATGTAATATCATATATGATTTTTTCGGCCACGAAAAAAAACGTGAAAAAAACGAAAAAAAAAAAAAATTGTCGAAAATATATCAATTAGCCTATCTATAGAAAAATAATTAAATGCTCGTCGTAACGGTATATTTTTTTTCCCTTAACGATTAATGGTTTGAAAGATATTAATATTTGAAAAAAAATGATGAAAGTGGATTTTTTAAATTGTTGGGATTAATCTCATCCATTAGATCAAATAAAGATGAAAGGAAGATGGAGGGTGGAGATTAGTGCCTTGGTATGTAAAAAAAGTTTGGTCCTCAAATGATCTTTACTCAAATAATAATAAATAAATAAATAAATAAATAAATTTTTCATAGTACTTTTAATACACTTGCGGGAAATATGGATCTACATATGTGTAAGAGCGAGAGGTGTGGTTAACTCATGGCACGCCGTTGCCAGCGTGGCAGCTCCTCATCCCTCGCCACCATACCCCCCTCAGCTCCCCATCCCTCGCCATTAGAAGGCTCATCGTTTGCACGATGAGGGTGCATCTCGTCCTTTTTGTCAAACGTTACTTTTATTTATTTATTTTCTTTTTTTTAGGGGTAGATATGAGATCCGGTTTGGTTGGAAGTGTGTGCGCGCAACAGATGTAGAAGATAACTTTTTTTTTTTTCTTTTTTTTTTTTTTTTTTTTTTTTTTTTTTTTTTCCTTCTGGCTGGAAGTGTGGGCTTGTAAGTGGCAAATTGTGGGTCAAATTTTGGGCCAGTCTACATTTTTTTTCTTTTTTTTCTAGTGTTAATTTGTATCTTTATTGTGTTTATAATATGTTGTATTGTATTTTTATTTTAATGAATAAATTTTATTTTATTTGGATATGTGAAAAAAAATAAAGTTATAAGTGGTGGGCTTCAAATTAGTAAGTTGAAGTTAGTTGTGAGTGAGAAAAAGTTGTAAGAAGAGGTTTGTTAAAGTGATGTGACACATGTGGAGCCTAAATGAGGAGGCAAACTTCCTCAAAACACCTAAGACTCTAATAGTAAGGATAGGATATTTCACCTTATTCACGTGTTATTTATTACTTGGGTAAATACAGAAACATTTATGTTTTTTTATCGAATACTATTCAGCTTTGCTCAAGAAAATACATGTTATGGGCTATCACCAAAAATAACAAGTTTTTGGTTATAAAATTGCAAACTTGATATGAACTAATAACGAGTTTATACTTTGTATATTCACACATGAACTATATGGTATTAAGACATTGTCGACCACGTATCCTGCTTGTAAAGATGAACCACTTAATGATCAAGATATTGAAACAATTAAAAATGAAGCTACTAAGTGGGAGTTGCTAGCTGAAACAAGAGATTTAGACGATTATGAATTAGAGAGATGGAAAGATGCTCTTATAGGATGGATGGAGAAAGACAAATATAAGAATGAAATAATAAAACAAAATGCGAGGTCAAAATGGGTGTTGGAAGGGGACGAGAATTCCAAATATTTGCATTCTTGCATGAGAAGTAATAATAGCAAGTCGAGACTTAATGGTTTGATGGTGGATGGTGTGTGGTGTGAAGATCCGGATATGATAAAAGAGAAAGTTTTTAAATTCTATAGTGGGATTTTTAAGGAGTCTAACCTGATTAGACCAACTTTTTTATTCCTTATTGCAGCGGAAGGTCTTAATGTCACCATTCGTGAGGCGGTCCAAAGTGGTGTGTTTAGTGGGGTTAAAGTGGGTTAGTGTTTTTAAGAGTATTTATGGAAATAATGGGGGGTTGAGCTTTGGGGTTAGAGGGTAGTCGGGGGGGGGGGGGGGGGGGGGGGGGGTTATGGGGTGGGAGTAAATGGGGAGATATTATAAAAGTTGGTTATGATATTCAAAAGACGGGTATCAATTTTTTCTCCTCTTTTAAAAGAAAATTAGGTAACGGGGTTAACACGTTTTTTTTGGCTAGATTGTTGGGTAGATGATGGGGTGGTGCTTAGTGAAAAATTTCCTAGGTTATTTAGATTAGAAGTCAATAAAAGAATTACGTTCGGAGAGAAGAGATCGATGTGTGAAGGGACTTGGGTATGGTGTTGGGACTGGTTGAGGGATCCTAGAGGGAGAGGGTTAGGCGATCTTATGGAATTGACGGACATAATAAATTGGTTTCTACCGAACTTTTTTCAACTAGATACGTGGAGATGGTCTCTTGATGACAAAGACAAAGGAATGTTCACGGTTAGAAGACTAAGAGAGTTGATCAATGAAAAGATTCTTCATTCACCAAACGTTGCCCAATAAACAAGATGGCGCAAAATTGTCCCAAGAAAAGTGTGTATATTCATTTGGCATCTACAACGAAGAAGATTACCGATGTTTGAGTGGCTTCATCATATTGGTATAGATCTCAATTCAACTCTTTGCTCTCATTGTGGAAACGAAATAGAGACGATGGATCATTGTTTCTTAAGTTGTAATCAGGTTGTTGAGGGTTGAAAAAAAGTCTTTAAATGGTGGAATTTGGGGTCGTTCGATGTGCAATATGTTGAAGATATTTTATGCCATAAAGGATGTGTGAACTTCCATAAAAAGCAAAGAACTATTTGGCAAGCGGTTTGTTGGTCAATGCTAATATCATCTGGTCGTGTCGTAACAAGAGGGTATCTGAAAACAAAGTATCTAATATTACGACAATTTGCGATGAACTACAAGTTCTCTCCTATTATTGGATTTCTATTAGAGCTAAAGGATCAATTTCTTCATGGTTCGAGTGGTGTTCGGATCCAGTAAAAGCACGCAAGTTCTAAGATGTGCTCATGTTCTATGATCATGGTTTCCAATGGGTCTAATTTCCATAGCTGCAGTTGGTGTCCTTTTTTTTCCTTGTAGATCTCGTAGGTAGGCATAAGTACATCCTCTTGGATGCTTAGTTTTCTTTTTCTCTTTTTTACTCTCATACTTCTATGTCTTATAGAATTAGTGCTAAAGGGGGTCGAATTAGTGTCTTTGGCCTTGGATTGTGAGGTCTGTTTCTGTTTTTGTATCCTGTATTTGTACTCTTGTTTTCTTTATATTTGATAATGTGCCTTTCAAAAAAAAAAAAACCCCTCAAGGATGGAACTATGGTGGGTCCCAGGGGTCTCGGGACACCCATAGAATTTTGCGACGTAGTGTTAGATTTTGTAAAAAACTTCAATGTTTCAAAAAATGTACCTGGTCCAAAAAAATTGTGTTCCTCGTTTTATATAATTTTTCGTAAATGCACATGGTCAAATTGTGTTGATGTGTTCTGATATCGTCCCCGACCACACGCTTGTTATATTGAGTATTTAGGTAAATCAACTACAACATACATTTGATGATTTACATAAATCATATTACTTTCGCATAAATTTCAGTTACCATAACTGCATAGGGCATAACATAACTTGTTTGCTATATTAGAGGATGGAAAAGGAAACGGAAAAAAACTTAATAATCATCAAAACATTTAAAATAGAAAAAGATTGACAATAGAGTAAACGTTCAAAGCCCAAAGTTTCAGATTGGTTGTAATGTTGTATTTGTATCTTTTAGTTGGGCCTTTGATTTTTCATTATGGACTTTATCCCCCATATAGCCTATAAATATAAATCCATACACTTAGAAAACAACAACCTGTCAATCTTAATTCTTAACCCATGGCCATTATCTTTCTATTTTGTATTTGTAATTTTGTATCTTTTAGTTGGGCCTTTTATTTCTTTATTTTGCAACAAAAAGGAAAAAGCCAGAGAATTATTGTCTGTGAAATAATAAGTACCGGTTTGTTAGATTTTTTTTTTTTTTGAAAGGTGACTTTTTCCATAAATGGTTTTAGAGTCGCACCTGTCAAATAGCAGGCCCTCATCCACCACATACCCAGACTATGTTGTTTGAACCGGGCCCACGCTGGCGCAGTGGGGATTTAAACAGCTTTCGCCCGGAAACCGTACCGCCTCCACACGAGATTACTCGCTGGAGAAACGGCCGGATGAAAACCGGGGCCGGCTTGGATTCCGGAACATATGGTCCACAAGTGGACCACAAGTGAGGACTTCCCGGATGGTCACCCATCCGGTACTACTCCCACTTATGGCTCGCTTAACAAGTTAAGCCATAACTAAACCATGTGACTTAATACTCCCAACTGCTTTGTATAACAATTGATCTACAAAATTTATTGCCTTAAATTGTTACGTACAATCAACCAATCTTCTCTTAACCCATGCTCATTTACTTGTTCACCTCAACTTTGATATTAACTTTTCAACTACCCCATGATAAAATAATAAGAATTGTAGTCACAAAAGTACTTATGCACGGAGTACTTTAGATGCAATAGTTATTTAACAAAGTACGTTTCCTAATTAAATAATGTTTATTTTGTTGGGAAACTATGTCACTGTGCATTCTATTTTGAGTGTCGACTAACCTTTTTTTAGTGACCTTTAGTTATGATTGAGCGTATAAACGATTTCCGCAAAACCGTCTTAAACCAATCAACTAAACATTTATGTGTAAAAAAAGTGTGTTTGGTAAAGTTACGTGTAAGATACAAAGCTGAATTGTATTCAAGAAAAAAACAAAGAGCTGAATATTGTATGTTTAAACAAGTCATATTCATTTTTTATAAGTTAACGAATTAGTAAAACTTTTGAACTCTATAAGCAAAAAGCTGGCATCGCGCGTTGACATGAGTAATGCAACTTTGCTTGACGCTCTCGATTGTGATCTAAGTAAAAGTGTAAAACAACATAACTTGCCATGCATGCATTATACAATGAGCAAAAATCATTTGCGGACCAAACTTTTTTTACATACTAAGGGAGTTATTTGATCTAATGGATGAGATTAATCCCAACAATTTAAAAAACCCACTTTCATCTTTTTTTTCCAAATATTAATATCTTTCAAACCGTTAATCGTTAAGCGAAAAAAAATTATACCGTTACGATGGGCATTTAATTATCTTTCTATAGATAGGCACTTTGACATATTTTCGACAATTTTTTTTTTCGTTTTTTTCACGTTTTTTTTCGTGGCCGAAAAAATCATATATGATATTACATATCATATCATATATGATATGTAATATCATATATGATATGTAATATCATATATGATTTTTTTTCGGCCACGAAAAAAAGCGTAAAAAAAAATGATTTTTTTTTTCGAAAGTATATCAAAGTGCCCGTCTATAGAAAGATAGTAAATGCCCGTCGCGATGGTGTAATTATTTTCGCTTAACGATTAACGGTTTGAGAGATATTTAAATTATAAAAAATGGGTGAAATATTAAAATGTTTTTAATCTCAACCATTGATTTCCTTTTTAGATGGATGGTATGGATGAGTCCATTGGTATGTGAGGAATGTTTGGTTTGTAGAATAACTCGACTCTTATACAATATAAACGCAAGTTCACTAAGTTTATTACAATGTCAAACATGCAAGTATTTTACTATCCATGATCAGATTACTCGTTAGTCAACTCAATCACCACATAAACCCACGTAACTCTCACTCTTTGTAGGGAAACATATATTAGTACTACATTTTATTGTATATAATCAATTAACAAATTAAATAAACAATAAACTGTAAACAATAAAAGAAACTAGAATAAATAGATAGGTGTAGAAGATTCGAAGACGATTTAAACAAAGAACATACCAATAAAAATGAAGATCGTGTTTAAACAGTAAAAGCTGAGGCTTGTGTTTGACACGATTCTCGTAAAACATATTCGCTGTTTGTTTTCAAGGATACAACAACTGAAGCATCGTGTATTGCCGGACTTACTAGCATGCCAGAAAGATCAAGGAAACGTTGGTGTGTTTATTGAATATGTTGGAGAGAATTTCATTTTCATGGAGGCAGCATAATGGTGCGTTTTAAGTTGTTAGATCGTAAAAAACTAATGTAGAATATCCATTATTTATAAAAAAAAAAAAAACCTATTTTTTCCATTACAAAAAGATCACAAAAAAATAGAAACATTTTTTTCCACCAAGAAAATATCGTAGCATGGAAAACGAATATGTACTTGACTTGTTGAATAAGTCTCAATCAGTTCTTAAAATAAACTGATACTGAAAATATGAAGAATTCTATAAAAGAAAACAACCTCAAAGTTCTTTCATTTTCGACACTACTTTCATTTTTCATCTTTTCTTTTATGTTTCAAACAACTCAATTTAAAACACGATATCTCATTCATATAAACTTTATTTTGGACACTTTATAGCTTGTCGCGAAGCTTTCTTTAATAAAAATGTAAAACCACAAGCTAATACTAAGTGTGAGTTTGGTGTGTGGCAATTGGAATCAGGGAATACTTTGATTTTCATGTATAGTTGTTTGGTTAGTTAACATCGGAAACCTAAACCGGAATGATACTAAATATATAGTTGTACATGAAAGTCACCTAAGAGGTGTAGTTTGAAAAGTGATTCACGGGCCCACCACTCCCCCTCTCATAATTTATGCTACACTTTTTATCTAATTATCCTACCAAACAACATTTATGAGATTTATATCTCAACCTATATTCATTTCTATTCCACCTCTATATCAAATCCACACCGAGTGTGACATTTTGCTATCACAACCAAAAAAAAAAAAAAAAAAAAAAAAAAAAAAAAAAAAAAAATCCCTATCTCCTCTAACTTTTTTCTCTCATCCCAAAGAATTCCCGCCATCCTTTTCCCATTACCAAAATCACAATAATCCTTCATTTTCTTCTTCATTTCTTAACGGATTTGATTTCTTTAAACGCCAATTGATTCGTCTAATCATTACGCACACAATGATGATCATTGATTAGATTTTCGTTAAGTTTTGAGAAATCCCCCAATTTGATGATTTTGGCGCCAAAATTCAATTTGATTCAGTTTATTAGTATTATGCAATACTATCACTTCTTATCTATGTTTAGTGTAACCTAGCTGTTATGTCGACTAATAAAAGGAAAATTCAAAAAGAAGCATTTGTATACCTAATAAATATGAGAATACAGTGTGTGATCTGAATAAAAAGGGTAAAAATGTAAAAGATAAGGTTGATACTGAAGTAGATGACACAGAGGATAGGGTTTCTAGTGAAATTTTGGGGGAACAGAGTAATAAGGGGGAATGTAATATCACTGAAGATGAGGTTCAAAGTATGGAGGTTGGAGAAATAGTTTTGAATGAGGTTCAAAGTGGAGATACGATGAGTATTGTTGATGCTGATAACACTGTAAGTCCTACCAATATGAATCAGGATCAGGTTAATAACAATAATAATGAGAGTCATGTTAAAACTATTGAAAAACTGTCTTATGCTAAAGTTACTAGTAATGATGAAGTAGTACTTGATAAGAAATTGAATTTCATTCCTACTATAAATAATGAGGATGGTACTGAATGTGTGATTTTTGAGGAAGATTTAGTTGAATTAGGTAGTATTAAGTGGAATTTGACCATATGTGGTTATTTTGTGGGGAGTAAAATGCCTATTGATGAACTTAGATACCTGATGAGAATGTGGGGTAAATTAGAGTTGGCTGAATTTTTTCAACTAACGATGAGGTGTTTTGTTTCAAATTTAAGCATACACATGGGATGGATCAGGTTTTGGATAATAGCCCTTGGTTAGTTGGGGGTAGGCCTTTACTTGTTCAAAAATGAAGCCCTGATGTGTGCCTTGTAAAGAGTGAACATGTGACTATGCCTCTTTGGATTAAGATGTATGATGTTCCTCTGGAAGCTTGGACTGTTCAAGGAATTAGCTCTTTAGCTAGCAACCTAGGTAAACCACTCTTAATGGATGATATGACAGCAAAAATGTGCCAGTATGGGAAGGGTAAACTAGGTTATGCTAGAGTGCTAGTTGAAGTGGATGATAAAAAGGTATTTAATGAGAATATTGTTGTCAAATACATGAATTCAGATGGTAGTTTTATAAGGACTAAAATTGTTAAGGTTGATTACACCTGGAAACCCTGTATGTAAGCCTTGTGGTGTGTTTGGACATAGTCTTGAACAGTGTAGTAAAAGGCCTAGGACTGAAGAAGAAATTAATAAGGTGCAGAATGACAACACTGTGAGACAAAAGGATCGGGTTAGGATGGGTAATGAGAAAAATCAGGTGAAGAATTATTTCTAATGTAGAAGATTAAATCCAGTGAATAAGGTCAATATGCAGGCTGGTAAGGTAGGAATGACTAATAAGAATGAAAATTTTCAAAATAGAGTTGAATATAGACCAAAGCAGAGTTATGATCAGGGTAAGAAAGCTGTTATGGAAGATGCAAATAAGCCAAAATCTAAAAAACAGGTTTGCATCCCTAAGAGTAATAATAAGATGACCAATACGCCTAGTATAAGTAACCAATTTGATGTTTTAGGAACATATGATGATAGCTCTTGAGAAGACTTAAGTGATAAACAAAGGAAAGAAGTGGATTGTTTTATTGATAAGAAACTTCAACCTACTCCTAGTGAGCAGAGCAAATGGCCTTCTAAGATGGTGAATTACTTCAATGCTAGGTGAAAATTGATTGTTGAATGTAATAGGAAAGAGGAGGATGTTTTGGAGGATACCTCTTTTGAGGGTAGATGTATGGCTGAGAATGAATTGGGTGGAGTGGATGGCTGTTTGTAGCCATCCCAACAGTTTATGTTTTCATTGTTTCTGTATAGAAAAAACAAAACAAAAATATAATAAATATGGAGCTTAAAATGGCTTCTTGGAATATTAGAGGAATATGTAAAAAGGATAAAAAAGATAAAATTAAGAAACTGATTGATGATCAAAGGCTTAGTATTTGTGCAATCCTTGAGACTCATTCTAAAGCCAGTGATGTTGATAAGGTTTGTAATAAAATTTTTGGTCAATAGAGTTGGGCTTCTAATATGACAACTTGCAGTAAAGGTTGCAGAATTGTATTAGGTTGGAATAAAATTGATGTGTGGGTTAATGTTTTGAGCATGTCTTGGCAAAACATATTTTGTGTGGTGGAATCTACTCAGCAAAAATCCAAAATTTTCTGTTCTATTACGTATGCTGCTAACCATGGGAGGGAAAGAAGAAGCTTATGTAAGGAGTTATACAGTCAGAATATTATCACAAATGGTCAACCATGTCTCTAAACGAGCATTCAGCTGGAGGTTCCTCTATTACTCAAGACATGCAGGACTTGAAAGATTGTGCAAATTACATGGAAGTGGAAGACACCTGTAGTTCTGGCTTTCAATTTACATGGTATAAATCTCCTCAAAACCTTATGGCTAGCACCCTCAAAAAGTTGCATAGGGTTATGGTTAATGATAAATTAATATGTATTTACAGTTAAGCCCATGCTATTTTTCTCCCTTATTTGATCTCTGACCATAGTCCCTCAATGTTGATTATTCCTGATGGTCTATCCAAGCAACCTAAGCCTTTTAGTTTATTAATCTCATTGCTGACAAAGATAGTTTCATGGATGTTGTTAATAAATGTTGGAAGGAAGAAGTACAGGGTGTTAAAATGTTTCAGTTTGTTAAGAAATTGAGAAGTCGTAAGAAACCTTTGAATAGACTCAATTGGCAGAATGAGAATGTGTTTGAAAAAGTGGTTATGCTAAAGGATAAACTTAGAGAATGGCAAAGTAAAATTGACATAAATCCTTCTAAAAATGTGATCAGAAAGGAGGGTATAGAAATTTGAAATAATATAAAGAAGCTGTGGCTGATGAAGGTAAACTACTGATGCAAAAGACTAAAATTGAATGGTTAAGAGATGGTGATAGAAACACTGCTTACCTTTAATAAATTATTGAAGAGTAGACAGAATAAGAGCAGAATTGAGAGCATTTGAATGAAAATGGTCAAAGATATGATGGTAATCAAGTTCCTGAGCAGTTTGTTAAGCATTTCCAAAAATTCCTTGGTACTGCATCAGTGGTTCAATCAATTGAAGATAGAGATGATATATTTACAAATGTTTTGAGCAATAATGTGACAGAGGATATGATTAAGGATGTTTGTGAAAGTAAAATTAAGGAGGCTATGTTTGATATTGCAGACGTGAAGGCACTTGGTCCTGATGGTTTCACTGCATGTTTCTTTAAATAGGCTTGGTCAATTGTGGGAAAAGAAATGTGTGCAGCTATTAAAGACTTCTTTATTCATGGGAAGCTATTGAAGGAAATCAATTCTACTATCATTTCTCTTGTTCCCAAACTCAGTACCCCTCATAAGGTATATGATTTTAGACCGATAGCTTGCTGTAATGTCATATACAAATGTATCATCAAAATTCTCACATAAAGAATCAAGTGTGGGCTGGATAAAGTGGTTAACATGAACCAAAGTGCCTTTGTTCCTGGTAGGAGTATTCAGGATAATATCCTTATTACTTAAGAGTTACTAAGAGGATACAACAGGAAGAATGGAACCCAAAGGTGTGCCTAAAAAATTGATCTTCAGAAAGCCTATGATACTGTTAGGTGGTCCTTCTTGGAATCTATTCTACACAAGTTTGGCTTTCATTTTAAAATGGTGCACTAGATCATGACTTGTATCACATCCTTTACATTTTCTATATGTGTCAATGGCTGTTCATATGGGTATTTCAAAGGGGCTAGAAGTTTAAGACAAGGAGATCCTATTTCTCCTTATCTTTTCACCTTGGTGATGGAAGTTTTATCTCTGTTGATGGTTAAAAACACACAGGAAAATACTGGATTCAGGTATTACTTTGGTTGCAAAGAGATGAAGTTGACTCATTTATGTTTTGCAGGTGATCTTATGGTTTTTTATCATGGAGATATGAGGGCTATTCAAATCATCAAAAAGACTTTAGCGGAGTTCAGTGGTTATTCAAGGTTGCATCCAAATATGGCTAAAAGTACAATTTTCTTTGGAAGTATTAAATGCTCAAAAGAGGAGTGATATTCTGAATGTTATCCCTTTCAGTATTGGCAAGCTTCCAATGAAGTATTAGGAGTTGCTCTACTGTCTAAATGCTTGAGTGTAGCTGATTGCATAATTCTGATAGAGAAAGTCAAAGATAAAGTTGATGATTGGAAGAATAAATGGCTTTCTTATGCATGAAAAGTTTAGTTAATCACTTATGTGCTTGCATCTATGCAAATCTATTGGGCTTCAGTTTATTTTCTGCCTAAGACAGTGATTAATAACATTGACAAGATTATGAAAAGATTTCTAAGGAACATGGGTGATAAAGGGAATGCAAACTCAAAGCTAGCTTGGAAAGTTGTGTGCGGGCCAAAAGATCAATGGGGGCTTGGGGATTAAACCTTTGAAAGAATGGAATGAAGTATTGCTTATGAAACATGTGTGGCACATTATTAGTAACAAACAAACTGTTTGGGTTCAGTGGGTCAATAGAGTAAAGCTAAAACAAAGGAGCTTATGGGTTACTGATGCTGATAATGGTGACAGTTGGAGCTGGAAAAAGTTTTTGGCCTTAAAAGACAAGATGAGACCTTTTGTTTGGTATGAAATTGGGAATTGTCTTATCATCTCTGTATGGTATGATAAACGGGATGTTAAAGGGCCTTTTTCTAATTTCATTTCTAGCAGAGATTTAAATGAAGCAAGAATTAGTAAGGAGTCAAAAGTTGCAGAGATGATTGTTGATGGTAAGTGGATTTGGCTTGATGATTGGTGGAATAAATATCCTATCCTTCATGAATTTCAAGTTCCTCAACTTACTCAAAACCCTGATAAGGTGGTATAGTTGGACAGTGATAATAAGAAGCTAAAATTCTTTATAAGCCATGTTTGGAAGAACATGAGAGATGAGCATCCCAAGATTGAATGGTTCAAAACTGTTTGGTTTTCTCAATGTACCCCTAGGCATGCATTTATTATGTGGTTAACTGATGCGTGGGAATTGCACCAAGCTTTACCTCTCAAGGGATCTCGAGAAGCTTACACCCCCCACCAGGCAGTGTACCTGATCGTTGTAGTATAGTACAGTGACAAGTACCGGGGGATTGATCGTTCAACTCAGGAACAGTGTCGCTAGGATTAGAAAGCCTAAAAATTAAGTCTAGAGGTGAGGGATGATTCTTTTTGTATTTTTATATTTTTATAAAAGCAATTAAAATCTCGGGTTTTTGGAAGAGTGGGTGGAATTAGTTGCTAGTCAAATAACCCAATAACTAAAGATGCAATCAAAATAAAATAACAAAAATGTAAATAAAGCTAATTACTAATGTGGTGTGAACAATAAATGGGAAAATTGTGTTTACTTAGATTTCATTACTCCCTAGATATCTTTTACAGGTTGATAGTTTGTTACAATTGTGTAGATGACGGGTTATATTCCTTAATACCATTCGTGGGGTGGCGAACGTACTTCCCCAACTTTCTAAGCTCCTACTTCACTCCTATGTCGAGCCTGCAAGAAACTCCTAACATGGGATCATTAGAATTCGCTCATGCATTAAATATAACCATAAAAACCTAGTACGCATTGGTTCATGTTTCTTAAGACGTTCAAGCATGTTACCCTATGGAAGTCTGCCAGTTTTCTTAAGCCTAACATCGAAATCATTCATCCGTAACAATTATAAACAAGCAATCAACCCATAATCAACATCTAGGTTTCACTACATCTAAGCAAACACACAAGAGATCTAGCCTAACATGTTAAAATCAAGACAAGCGTAAGATATATTCAAACAACGCATAGACATATTGAATGAATTGAAATGATACTTATCTTAATTGAACATGAAAGGTTTCAAAGGGTAAAAACCCTTGAAAGTATAGTAAAAATCGTGCTAGGGTTTCTCCAAGTTATACCTCTAATTGTCCTCTCTTAATGAATGAAAATTACAAAACTATATATAGATTTTCCATCGTGATGGCATCAAGAAGAAAAATCTGACTCCGTCAACTCACCGCCCATAGTAATATCGGATTGCCTAGATCCAGATCTGACGCCGTCAAGTGCAAATTTTCTCTGGGCCGTCACGTGTAATAGGACCATGACGGCCTATGGTGACGCCGACATGCCCCTAGTGTAAAAACTCTCTGGATCGTCACGGACTCTATCCACTTCACCTCTTGTTTTACTCTTGACGCCGTCATTTAGAATTTTGTGACGCCGTCAGGTATTGTTTCCAGCAAGGAAAATTAAGACTTTGCCGTTTTCTTCACTTTTATGCTCCAAAAACGTCCAAAATGCTTCCTTTTCCAGAGTTCACTCCAAAATTACCTAAAATCACAAAAGGAACGATTTAGGGCAATATTTGATCAAATAAATTCAATTCCGGGCTTAAATGACCCCCTAAAAACGGATCATTTTTCGCCTCATCATTAACTCTGCATAATAGGATGGAAAAATGGAACAATGGTACAGTTTTGGTATGCCCTTTGTGCTCAACCACAAATGATTTTGTTCAACATCTTTTCTTCCAATGTCAGTTTGCTTGCAAAGTTTGGAATCATGTTAAAGATTTGGTTTTCCTAGAGAGAACTAATCATATTTGGCATAATATCCTGCAATTCATTCAGAATAGTCCCTATAACAATAGCATCAGAAGTGTTCTTGGAAGACTTGGTTTAGCAGCATGTGTGTATAATTTTTGGAGAGAAAGGAATCTTAGGCTGTTTCAAGGCTGTAAAGAAATGAGGAAGAAGTAATTCCATGCACAAAGGAAGAAATGAGATGGAAGATTATGAGCTTAAAAGTCAAGAAAATTGCTGCAATTGCTAGAATTTTTAAAATATAGGATATTAATGATGACTATTAGTATACAAGCTTTGAATGCTTGATTTGTGTGAACTACGTATTTGTTCACAATATGTTTGCAGGCCATACAGTAAGTGGTTACTAGTACCTTGGAGTTTGTCTGGCATAATTGTACTTACTTGGACCTCATAGAGTTTCTAATTTGGCCTTGGGAGGAAATTAGCAGTCTATGTTTGGAACAGTAAGAGGTCTAGACTGGATGAATGTACCATAATGTAGGGCTGCTCACTGTGAAGGGTAATGGTCATGGCTGGTCAGTGTATGATGGAAGGAATAGAGAGGAGTGCAAGATGATCCTTCTTGGTCCTCTCAATACATTGACACAAGAGGTAACGGGTGATATTATTTGAGGGTGTGTTTTCCTTCCCTAGTGATGCTTTTCCCTCTTGTCCATTTTTAGTGAGGCTGGAGCTGCTAAAATGGATTTTGAGGTTAATGGTCAGGAAATGTAACTAGGGTAGGTATAGCCCCTCTTATAGAGTGAATGGAGGCCATAACCCACTTGGTGATGCCTGCTTGATCTCTCCTCAATTCATTGTGGTTGCGGGTGGAATGTTTGGAGGATGAATTGAGTATGAAAATGTAGTCAAGAGGTTATGCCGTTATGGTCTTGGTGCTTTAAGGTGAGAATTGGAAAACTGCTGGTGTTATGCAGTTAAAGGGATGTTTGGATCATCTGTCAGAGATATAGAAGATAGTTATGTCCGAGATGTTGTTCTATGTAGTATCCGATAAAGAGATATTGGTACGTGGGAATTGCACCAGGCTTTACCTCTCGAGGGATCTCGAGAAGCTTACAACCCCCACCAGGCAGTGTACCTGATCGATGTAGTATAGTATAGTAACAAGTACCGGGGGATTGATCGTTCAGCTAGGAATAGTGTCGCTAGGATTAGAAAACCTAAAGACTAGGTCTAGAGATGAAGGATGATTCTTTTTGTATTTTTATATTTTTATAAAAGCAAATAAAAATCTCAGTTTTGAAGGAGTTGGGCGGATTTAGTTGCTAATCAACTAACCCAATTACTAAGATGCAATCAAAATAAAATACTAGAAATGAAAATAAACTAAATTATACTAGTGGTGTGAGCAATATATGGGAGAATTGTGTTTACTTAGATTTCACTACTCCCTAGATATCTTTTACAGGTTAATTACTTGTTACAGTTGCGTGGATGACGAATTGTATTCCTTAATACCATTCATGGGGTGGCGTACTTACTTCCCCAATCCTATAAGCGCCTACTTCACTCCTATGTCGAGCCGGCTAAGAAGCTCATAACATAGGATCATTAGAATTTGCTCATGCATTAAATACAACCAATAAAACCTAGTACACATCGGTTCATGTTTCTTAAGACGTTCAAGCATGTTACACAATGGATATCTGCCAGTTTTCTTAAGCCTAACATTGAAATCATTCATCCATTACAACTATAAACAAGCAATCAACCTATAATTAACATCTAGGTTTCATTACATCTAAGCAAACACATGATAGATCTAGCCTAGCATGTTAAAATTAAGACAAGCATAAGATATATTCAAACAACACATAGACATATTGATTGAATTGAAAGAGGACTTATCTCAATTGAACATGAAAGGTTTCAAGGGGTGAAAACCCTTAAAAATACAGTTAAAAACGACCTAGGGTTTATTAGGTTCGACCCTAGCATTCTCCACACAAGTTCCTCTCTTAATGAAGAAAAAATAGAAAAGTATATATAAATTCTGAGAGGTGACGGCGTCAAGAACAAATTTCTGACGCCGTCATCTCGTCGCCAAATAAATTCTCGGACTGCCTAGATCTGGGTTTGATGCCGTCATGTGTATTCCAATTGCAGGCCGTCACCAAAAATACTCTTGACGCCATTCTCTTGACGCCTTCAGGTTTTCTCTGGGTCGTAACGGATTTTACTCCGGACGCCGTCATAATTTTCTTCTTGACGCCGTCAGGTACTGTTCTCAGCATGGAAAATTAAGTCTTTGCCATTTTCTTCACTTTTATGCTCCAAAAACGTAAAAAATGCTTCCTTTTCCAGAATTCACTCGCAAAGTACCTAAAATCACAAAAGGAACGATTTAGGGCAATATTTGATCAAATAAATTCAATTCCGGGCTTAAATGACCCCCTAAAAATGGTTCATTTTTCGCCTCATCATATACCCTTACATTTGAGATTTGCTTGTCCTCAAGCAAATGCGCTTTTATTCTAGTCAAAATACAAGTTAGGGGTTATTTAACACTAATATAAAAGTAATTACAACAAATAATCGTTCCACTAAAGACCAAAGACAAGCACGGAGGTCATACACTAGCACCTCACAAATAGTGTTTAGATACTCACATCTATCGGGTGTAATAAAGTAATATCACATTATGGAAATGGAAAACATCTCTCACTACATGTCATAGCAAAATAGATTACCATAGGCTTGGGAAAGGATCAAACCTCCACCACTTGGCCTAAGCACCTAGGATAAATTATCAAAGAGGTCTTTTAAAGGGTTGTAACGTTAGGTGTAGGGATATGGAATACACAGTTTTGTTGGATATAGGCAGTCTTTACTGGTGGCGAGTTAACAATCTTGGTTAATTACATGTACAAATATGGCGTTGCTAAGCCAAGACTAGACTCGACTTAAGCTAATAAATGAAAAATAACGAAAACATAAATTGAACATAGAATGAAAAGGGATGGTAGTCCGTTTTTTTTTTTTTTTTTTTTTTTTTTTTTTTTTGAATTGCATACACTCTTACCCTACCATCCAAAATAATACATCATAGGGAATGAACATTTCCCTTACACTTGAATTTTTACATACTTTACAATAAACTAATCTAATGACTCGAATTAAGATAATCAAAGCACTTGGAGTACTTTTAAGATTAACGTACATATGGGGGTAATAAATGATGCTCTTCTCCATTACTCCATAACATAAGTACTTTACCCATGAGTCCCAATCGTCCCAAAACAATATGTACAAGGATATGACTCGACTTAGCAACCATGTAATCAGTTAGATAATTAACTAATGGTTTAACAAATAACAATAATGCACTAAAGATGAGTGCATACACGGAAGGCTAAGGCGATTTGGGTGTACATTTAAGTGGGGTATAACAAATTCTTCCTTTAAGTAAGATGCTTAAAGTTAGAAACGAAAAGATAGGCTCGGAGGGGTGTACTAGGGGTTTCGTGTACTAAAAATGAGTACAACTCTAAGGGTGTGGGAAAATTAATTGACTTAACTAGCCAAGTAATATGACTTAAATGGTCAAGTAATTATGATACGGGTTTAACACAAGGGTGATCCTAATGCCTCTTATCATGTAGTAAATCCTACTACACAAATGTAGTCTCACTAGCGGTCTCGGGATGCATCACTAACGCAAGTTTTAGAATCTAAATGCTACCGGTACACTCATAAGCACTAATAGTAAATGCTTTTCCTATCAAATCTAAAGGCGAACTTCCCATATTTGGGTGGAAAATTTTTCTGAATAGTACGGTTTTGTGCTAGTCATACAATCTCCTATCCATGAGACGCTTGCTATGGCTAAAGTTTCACTCCTAAATGTTGTAAAAAATTTTAAATTTGGCGCTAAAATTACACTAACAAGTATTTCTCATAGTTTTATTACACATCTACTATCAAACAAACAAACTCAAGCGAAAGTGTATCTGTAAGGTATCATCATTTTACCCTCCCCTTACACTTAGGATGAACATTGTCCCCAATGTTCAAGTAAAGAATGTAAAAGTGAAATAAGTAAAAAGAATGAAATCAAATACTCTTCTGATTCGCTCGGTATGGATAATAAGGTGGCCAGATTAGATCTTCCTCCAAGAAAATGAACAATCAAAGCTTCCCTTCCAGAATATAAATCATCTTCTTGTCATACATAACTTGTAAAACCTGAGAAAACAGACAAGGCAACCTCGCATAAAATCGGTGGCAATCTATATATGCTAACAAAACCTAGAAAATAAAATAAGATATAATGCTTGTGGAATGATGTTTGCAGATTTCCAGAAGATTATAAAACTAAAGATTCAACAAAAACTTGAAGACTCCGTTAGAAAAAACAAAACTGGTAAAATTTCCAGAATTTTACACGTGACGCCGTCAAGAGTAAACTCGTGACGCCGTCAGAAGTGACCTGCAGAAATTCTTATGTTAAGTTTCCGGAAAATTTCTGGAAAAACTTCGTCCTACTTCCTGGAAAATCCTGCAAAACATCATTATAACTCGATACAAGCATTTGACTCTAACAAATACGAATATACATGTTCACTTAATATTGTAGAGAATCATAATCGGTTTTGTTTCTTAAAAACATATTTGGAGTTTCCCCTTACACTTATCTTTTGCGAAATACCTTTGGATGAAGTTAAGACTAGGCCAAACAACAAAGTAAAGTATTTTCATCATTTTAGTTTTGAAACATGATTTACCAACAATAAAAATAGAGCATGCATACGGAAACAAATAAAATCAAACAAACAAACAAATAAATAAAGCTTGGGTTGCCTCCCAAGAAGCGCTTGTTTTTGTTCGAGTCACGAGCCTGACTCTTTCCTTATTTAACGGAAATAGGGGAGGTTTTCCCTACACTTAGGATTAAGTGCGGGTGGAAGCAGTGATACACACCCTCTCGGTGGAAGTATGAGACGTGAGGAAAGAGTGGTGGATGAATTATATGCTCAAAGGGCTGTGCTCCTATCATTATAACCTTACCTAATTCAATCGGGTTAATGGGTAAATTAAGATTTTCTCCTAGAAAGGGATCATTTTCAATCAACTTCAAGAGATTACTAGTTGGGGATCCATCTTGGCCTAATAAACCCGGTTTAAACCCATAATGTTTCTTGTGATCAATCACAAATGGGTGATGTAAGCATGTAAGGTCATTTTCCGCTCCTATGTTGGCTTCCTCTCTACAAGGCTTAGAGTCCATTACCTTTGTCCTAAGACTACCCGGACTATATGGTTTGATGGGTGGATCGGAACCTATTTCAATTCCTAAATTCACATCTAACGATGGAAGATTAGGTAATGGTTTTGGTTGAGGCTCCGGTTCATCAAAACTAGGAACTTCCTTAGAACTAAAAGAAAGGTCATCACTATAAGTGTTAAAACCTATATTCTCTAGTTGTGCTTGGTCCAAGGGTTGGGGTTCCTATAGTCTCTTCTACTTCTTCCGGGTAAGTCACGGGTAGTATGTGTGCCTCAAATGATGGTAGGACTTGTGGGGTACTTTGTGGGCTCATGTTATTTACTTCATCATTCCTTGTGTCAAAATCACCTATATCTTCAACATGTGTTTTATTATAATCTAGCCCTAACATTTTCCCAAGTATCTCACGTGCTTCCCTAGGCATCTCAACTTCTATGTCTGAATCATAAGGATCATCCTCAATATTCTGACTGCTATATACAAATTGCCCAAAAGATTCATCATCTGTTTCTTGAGATTCATCATCATCGATCATAAAACCTAGGTCTTTTTGATCAATGTGATCATGTTCGGCTACATCCTCCATCACATCAAGGTCACTTATGTGTTCATCCTGTATTATGGTAGGGCCTAACCACGACATGCAGCTAGGTGGCTCATACGAAACTATCCTATGTGAAGGCTCATATGGTGCATAGGTTTCACTAAGTGAGGCATTTTGAGGGGTTGAAGGAGCTCCTAAGGTGAATTCTTTAAAAGTCTTATGCACTTGGCCTCTTTTCTCAAGATACTCAATAAAATCAATATAAGATCCTGTCCGCCTCATTTCATTCGTCCATCTTGGTATATCCAAACTGGTGTAATTATATTTTTTCTGGTAAAACTCTAGTGTCGGAATTGGTGGATTCACGTTCTCCATAATGGTGAACGGAAGAGTCAATGGAAAGGTTTTTACGAACAAAGACACAAAGAAAAGATAGACTACGAGAAAGCTAAAAATAAAATAAAATCTTACTATAAAGGAATCTAGCAAGTAGACTTAATAAAAAGGAATCCTAACCTAGACAATAATTATTCCCCGGGCTGCGGCGCCAAAAACTTGGTACGTGGGAATTGCACCAGGCTTTACCTCTCGAGGGATCTCGAGAAGCTTACAACCCCCACCAGGCAGTGTACCTGATCGATGTAGTATAGTATAGTGACAAGTACCGGGGGATTGATCGTTCAGCTAGGAATAGTGTCGCTAGGATTAGAAAACCTAAAGACTAGGTCTAGAGATGAGGGATGATTCTTTTTGTATTTTTATATTTTTATAAAAGCAAATAAAAATCTCGGTTTTGAAGGAGTTGGGTGGAATTAGTTGCTAATCAACTAACCCAATTACTAAGATGCAATCAAAATAAAATATTAGAAATGAAAATAAACTAAATTATACTAGTGGTGTGAGCAATATATGGGAGAATTGTGTTTACTTAGATTTCACTACTCCCTAGATATCTTTTACAGG
Source organism: Artemisia argyi (assembly GCA_030686995.1). Lineage (NCBI taxonomy): Eukaryota > Viridiplantae > Streptophyta > Magnoliopsida > Asterales > Asteraceae > Artemisia > Artemisia argyi. Next base: position 154,383,086 of record CM060705.1, read on the forward strand.
TTAATTACTTATTACAGTTGCGTGGATGACGGATTGTATTCCTTAATACCATTCATGGGGTGGCGTACTTACTTCCCCAATCCTATAAGCGCCTACTTCACTCCTATGTCGAGCCGGCTAAGAAGCTCCTAACATGGGATCATTAGAATTTGCTCATGCATTAAATACAACCAATAAAACCTAGTACACATCGGTTCATGTTTCTTAAGACATTCAAGCATGTTACACAATGGAGATCTGCCAGTTTTCTTAAGCCTAACATTGAAATCATTCATCCATTACAACTATAAACAAGCAATCAACCTATAATTAACATCTAGGTTTCATTACATCTAAGCAAACACATGATAGATCTAGCCTAGCATGTTAAAATTAAGACAAGCATAAGATATATTTGATTCGCCTCAAACAGTCAGATAATTATTGATCAGCCACTTGTGAATGGCCAACTGTAATAGTCAAACAGCTGAGGCAAATGCTTCCGAGGAATACAGTGTTTTCCCGGGTCGTAAGTCCCAACGAGGTGTGCGATGTGATATTATAAACGAATCTGTGATTAGTGAACGTGAACAGGAAAGGGTATAAAGTGTGTGTGTGTGGTTAACTAGGGTTTTACAACTTAAAATAACTTAGGAAAACTAAATTAATGATTACGTGAAACCTAGGTATTTAAAACGTACACCAATTTAAAATCAGACGCGACTGCGTACTGAGAAAAAGGTGAGTTTTAAGACAAAATAAACTACAAGGGTTAAAATTGAAAATTCTATAAACTTAAACTTAAAATAAAGTTAAATTAAAAAGAAAACTATTTTTAAGATTATTATATTATTTATTATTAATTATTTAAATAAAAACTATTTAACTATTTAATTAAAACTACTTTAAATAAAACTTAAAAATAATAAACACTACAAATTAAACTAAAAACTTATAAAAATATTTTCTAAACCTAAAATAGAACTTGAAGAAAGTATAAAAAATAAAAATAAATCTTTTTGTCTTTTTATGTATTTTCTATTAATTAAAAAACTATTTATATTATTTAAACTATTTAAACTATTTCAAATTACAAATAATACTAAAATGACTTGGAAAATTAAGAAAATTTATATAAACCTAATTAACCATCATAGGAATCCTAAAAAATTATAAAAACTTTATTTTATATATTTATAAACTAGTTTACTAATTATTATTCTATTTATTATTTAATATCTAATTAAACTATTTAAATTATAAAAACTATTAAATGAACAGTATAAATCACAAGAAAATTTATAAAATTATCTTATGACTTATAGAAGCTAGGAAAAATATAAAATATAGGTGTTACTATATAAAAACTAATTATGCTAATTATAACTTACTTATTAATTAATTATTAATAAAACTATTATTAATTATAATAAATACTAAATGACAAAACTTAAATCTGAGAAAATTATTAAAAATACTTTAACTTAAAAGGAAATTAATAAAAATATAAAAACAAAAATTACTTAATTAAAATCTAAAAATGAAAATTAAAATTAAATTAAATTAAATAGAAACTATCACTTAATTTTATATTGTTTTTTCTGGATTTTTATTTTACAAAACTAATTTATATATAAAAACAAGCAATTTTAATAAAAACAATAATTTTATAACTTATTATTAAGCTAGATATAAGCTAATACCTCTAACAGTTGACTTATGTTGACTAAAAAGGTAAATAAGCTCAAATGAGCTTATGTGGGACCCACCTTGGTTAATTCTGATCCTAATAAGTTATTTGGGCTTGTCAAAGCTTAATTTGATCAAATAAGCTCAGTAGATAAGCTAGTAAATCAAAATAAGCTAATCCAAAAACTGAATTCTGCTCAGAATGGGGACAAGGTTCAAGGGCTTATTTAGGTGGGGTCCACAGTGACACAGGTCAAGCAAGAGGTCAATCTAAGATCTCTACTAGGAGGGGGGTTGGAAGGTTCAAGTTTTGACAAGTGGGGCCCACTGAGGAGGTCACAAAACCACCACAAAGTGGTGGTTGTGGCCTGGTTATCTGCTGCACAGGGGAGCTTGTTGCCCTGCAGCTGTGTTTAGGGGTGAGTGGGGCCCAAAGGAAAAATGCTAAAAATATAAGCTTATTGAGAACTTAAACTAGAGTTGGTAGGCTATTAATAGAAACAAATTTCACTTCTTAAAAGTAAATACAAAATTCAAAATAAATCTTGTGAGTTTGGTAAAAAACTGAGAAGTGCACTTTGACTATTTGAGGAAAACTTGCTATGTTGACTTTTGTGAATTTCTAGACCATATTACTGATTGATTAAGTTGTTATGAGCTACAAGAGACCTAATTTAAGCTAAAGATGTGAGTTGTGATCAAGTGAGGGAGTTTTGAGAATCCACTGTCCACACAGTGGACAGTTAAGTGAGTTTGTTTGTGAGTTTTGACTTTTGGATGTTTGAACCTAGGATTTTATGGCTCAGATAACTATTATAACTCAAATGTGAACTAATGAGACAAAGAACAAAAACTTAAAACATCCAATACTCATAGGACTGTGTAATGCCAAACACCTCCTTATATGACAGATTATACTATAACTATTGATTTCAAAACTAAATCTATAAATTTTATACTTGCAACAGTTTATTTAATCAATATTAAAGTTATTTTAAACCAAATAAACCACTAATAACAATAAAAACAAGATTATACAAAAACCAAATTAAGGACTTACAGTTGATGCAAGATAGAACAAAGGGAACAAGGATCAATTTTCACTACCTAAAGCCTCCCATAAGGCAATTAAACCATGAGAATCCAAAATCCACAGTTACCTTTCTTCTTCCTTCTTCTTCTTATGATTTTTTTATTTTTCACTATTTATTTGATTTTCTATGAATTTTTCTGTTTATGAGTTAAACAAACAACTAAGGTTTTCCAAAGCTTATTAAAGCTTTGTCAGAGCTTATAAGAGCTTATAGAATAATTACAACAACAACTAACAACAACCAGTGAGCTTATTTGAGATTTTGAGAATTTAAGAAATAAATAAACTGAGATAACCAATAAAACTTGAAATTAACTTAATTTAAAGATCAAAATACATTCAACTAACTGAGAACAAGTGTTTTAAACTGAAAATAACAACTAGGATTTATTCTACACTACCTACGATTACATAAAATTAAAGCTACACTAATAATCTCTCCTCCCCGCTTCTTTTTCTCTTTATAGAGACTTTTGAGACTCCCACTAGTGTCCTGAGAAATTCCCACTTTAATTCAGAGCTGTTGGATGACTGGTACTCATCTTGGCCGTTCAAAAGATTTTGGCGCCAAAAAGTCCTAGGGTAACGTGTGAGGATTTCAGGGTAATTAAGGGGTCTTGGACAGTTGTGGAGAGTTGGGGGGACAATATGAGATATTATGATAAAGTTTGGAGTGAGGTCCAAGCAAAAACAAGAAAACTGAGGTAACAGTGGAAGGTTATGGTGAGGAAGCATTTACGGAGTGTAGGCTGAGTTGTGAGGTAGGGGATGAGCTGGAGGAGAGGGGGTGAGTAGTAGGTGGTGAGGTGGTAGCCAAGTGGTGGTGTTTACAGGTGGAAATGGAGAGGGGGTGAGGTGGAAGAAGAAGGAGGTGTATATACGGGGTGTTGTATTTGTGGTGGGTTTGACCGAGGGTAAGGGGGGTTGACTTGGGCTTTGGAGTGGGCTTGGATAAATAAAAAAGGTAGGGTGGGCTATTGTGGTGTTTGGGTTTGGTTAGTTTTAGTTTGGATTTGGTTTTTTTAAATAAGATCCGTTTGGTTTTTTTTTTAACTTACAAGGACCAAAATTGTAATTTGGATAAAGTTGAGGGTTTGGTGTGGCTTTTTCCAATTTTATTTTATGAGGATCATTTTTGCCAATAATGAATATCCCAAGGACTATAATTACACATTTTTCCATTTTTAAATATTTAAAGGACTATTTATGTAATTTTCGGATTTATGAGGGACTAAACATGTAATTTTCCAAAATATTATCAAAAGGTCCAGTTTTGTAAAAGTTGAATAGTATAGGGACCTTAAATGATAATTTCTCATTTTGAACACCCAGGGACTAAAACTGTCAAGTTTGAAAGTTTGAGGGACCTGTTTTGCCAAACTGCCAAACTTGAGGGACCAATCATGTAAATTCACCAAACTTCATACCAAGGACCATTCCTGCAAAAGATTATTAGTATAAGGACCAAAATTGATTTTCTCAAAGTTTTTACATCCCAGGGACCATTTCTGTCAATTTCCAAAGTACAGGGACTAAACTTGTAATTTTATGAAACTTTGCACCAAAGGACTAAATATGTAACTTTATGATTAAAAAGGACCTTTGGTGACATTTTCATGTTTTTAGAATAACCAGGGACTAGTTTTAACAATTTATGAAACTTGAGGGACTGAAACTGCCAATTATGCAAACTTTATACGTTTTTAATCTGTTTTTGCATATTTTGCATTTGAAACATATAAAACACACCTTTAAGATATTTTAAGTATTTTGATACATATTTGAGTGTTTTTGTATGTTTTGGCAGCTCAGATTAGTATAAAATGATGAGTATTTAGACACTCATCAATATTCAAACAACACATAGACATATTGATTGAATTGAAAGAGGACTTATCTCAATTGAACATGAAAGGTTTCAAGGGGTGAAAACCCTTGAAAATACAGTTAAAAACGACCTAGGGTTTATTAGGTTCGACCCTAGTATTCTCCACACAAGTTCCTCTCTTAATGAATGAAAAATACAAAAGTATATATAGATTCTGAGAGGTGACGGCGTCAAGAACAAATTTCTGACGCCGTCATCTCGCCGCCAAATAAATTCTCGGACTGCCTAGATCTGGGTTTGACGCCGTAATGTGTATTCCAATTGCAGGCCGTCACCAAAAATACTCTTGACGCCCTTCTCTTGACGCCTTCAGGTTTTCTCTGGGTCATCACGGATTTTACTCTTGACGCCGTCATAATTTTCTTCTTGACGCCGTCAGGTACTGTTCTCAGCATGGAAAATTAAGTCTTTGCCATTTTCTTCACTTTTATGCTCAAAAAACGTCCAAAATGCTTCTTTTTCCAGAATTCACTCACAAAGTACCTAAAATCACAAAAGGAACGATTTAGGGCAATATTTGATCAAATAAATTCAATTCCGGGCTTAAATGACCCTCTAAAAATGGTTCATTTTTTGCCTCATCAGATATCTTATTTGTATTGTTGTTTATTAATAGAAGGATTAGGTATGTCTAATCCTTCTTAGAATGATGTAATTAGTTTTTGATCATTAATATATTTCTCACTTTTGCAACCAAAAGAAAAATAAAATCCATACCGATTATCATTCTGGACAACAAACCAAACGGTACCTAATATATATAACACACATATATTATAATATTTCATCCGAAATATACAAATAATTATTTTTTAAACAAAATTTTCCAACACTCTCAACTCACCATTTGCTTATACTTTAATTAAGCCCAAACATATATACAAAACAAACTCACACGCACACATAAACGTTTCTTCTCACTGGTTAACCGACTCACCGTTTGGAACATTTGGTACCTTATGCATAAGCAAGAAAGAGTCCACGGGGGCTTTCACACATGAATGAATTGCAAAATGGTATCCCACGTGTGAGTAAGAAGCACCAAACCTAACAATCTTAAATGGTGGCATGAGTCATCAAACTGATAGGTTGTTTCTTTTTTATTTTATTGGCACTTAATGAGTGGACCATCTTTTATTCTCTCTTAATGAGGAGACTCTCAAAAACTACCTTCTCTTAAATAAGTGGTTGGTTCATATGGACAAAGCCCACGCCACTTATTTCTGTAAACACCCCCTAGGTGGCATAAAGGTCTCAAGCTTTCCAAAATTTTTGAAAGTATATAAATTTCCATTCAAGAATATTAAAATTTAGAACCCGAACAAATAGCATGATAGTATGATATAGGTCATGTTTGGCAACACCTTTTTGGAAGCGTTTAAGAGCGGTAAACGAAAAGCGACAAGCGTTCCAATTTTAATGCTTGTTTGGCAGCACTGCTGCTAGCATTTAACAACACCTCAAAAGCTTGCAATCTTAATGCTTCTTAAAGAAGCTTTCCAATATACCGTTAGCGTTTTACTTTTAATATTACCAATTTACCCTTAAAAAATAACATTCATTCATAAGTATATGCCCTTTTTCGTAATTTTACATTTTATAATTACAACTACAGCTACGTTATCAAACACGTTTTTTAAACAAGCAACTAATACTTACTGCTACAGCTTACTGCTTATTGCTACTGCTTACTGCCACATATCGTCAAACATAACCGTACTCATTTACACAAAATGTTCTATAAAAGTGACAAAAAGTATAAAGTTCCCTTTTCACATCTTGTATCTTTTTTCATATAATTTATATGAAATATTAATATAAATGATAACATTGTATAGTATTTGCGTAATTTAAGGAACTCGTGTTACCTTAAAATATGGAAAACGATTTGTGGATGGAAATACACGACATATACGTCCAGCTAAAAAAGGGAAGCATATTTTATCCAAAAAAAAAAAAAAAAAAAAAGAGAGAGAGGAAAATATATTGACTTGAAATGGAGTTGACTGTAAACTTTGTTTGATAAAGATTTGCTTTTATTACCATCATGTGATAGCATCAGGGAATGTATTGAAGTTACCGGTTGTCACCTATCTGTCAAAATTTTGTTTTAATGTTATATTTTAATTACCACATTCATTCTACAAAATAAATTAAAATAGTAGTAGTAACTAGTAAGTAGTGCAATGGCAACATTGCAACGGTATTAAAAAGATTTAAGAGAGCCGTGGCACAAGTGCAATGCAAATATGGCTAATTAGTCGTGATTCAGTGCTTTTTTTAGCATCTATTGAATGCTTGTTTGAGAAGGAGCGTGCAATCAAATGCGAGTTAACGTTGGTATTCAAAAGACTAGTAAGAAAACGTTGATATATAAACGCTAGGTACTTCTTTTTGGTACCAATCAGTTTTGACAACATAATCTGTGCACTTTGGTTTCATATTGCGTGCATCATTGCACAAATTATGCACATCATTGTATTGTATGTAGGATTTCACATCATGGTGCTTAATGAGGCTATTCAAAACTGCGTTCGCATTATACCACAGTTTATCAAAACTATGTGAAGCGAACAATACATAGTCCTCACATTATGAAATTTGGGCTTTTTGCCGAAAATTATGAAATTTGTCTCATTATGAAATTTGATATTGTTTACCATATTACTATTACTTAAAATTATTATTATAAATTTATAGCAAGGTTACAAAAATCGTGAATCGATAGTCTAGTCGGGATTAATCTGATGGCATTTTCTGCAAGTTTTGGAAATTTCTGAAGACCAAACTAAAGATTTCAATCGATTCCAACACTACTATGTTCCCAATCCTAAAAAAAAGACTCCACAATTCTGATTATAAGTCTCATTGTGCGTTATAGTGAAATAAACGATCCTCAAATTAAGTAGAAAGCCTAAATTAATATTTTTTTTAATAGTTGACTTAAGTTGACCGATTAAGACGATTTGGCCGATTAGTCCGATTTTTGATCGATTAGGCCGATTTTTGACCGATAAGTGGCTGATTTTTTGGTAGACCCATTTTTTGCCCAATTTTCAAAAATCAACAAATTAGAAGGCCAATTACCTTGTAATTGGGGATTAATCAGCCGAGGCGGCCGATTTTTGCAACAATAATTTATAGAAAACAATAATTAATTATTTATGTGTAAAATTGTCATTATAAAAAAAGAAAGAAAAGGTTTTTTGTTTTTTTGTCTTATAAAACTTATTAAATGACTTAAAATAGTTTGAAATTTAATTGGAGTGGCTTAAAACGTTACACACAAGCAGCAGCCAGGCCCAAGAGTAGACTAGACTAGACTAGCAGTAGTACTACAACAAGTATAACTCAGCTTACATCTACCAACAGCTGAGGGCTTTAGATTACAGCCGTTGGCCGTCGCCTCGTACAACGGTACGTCAATTATTTAAATATCAATACCAACAACAAGTTGGCGCACATCACATGACATATCTCTCTCTCTCTCTCTTCTCTTCATATCTTCACACTCCAAATATTTATTACTCCACAATCCCTCTTTCACTCCATCATACCAAACAAATCACACTCTTCATAATAAAACTCACTCACATCCTTTTCATTACTAATAACAAATTTACTAGTTTTTGTATTTTGTATTCACTCTGTTACTTGCTTTTGAATCAAATCAATTGCTAACAGATTCTGTTATTCGCTTACTAGCATTTTAATCAACTTAGTAACAAACTTATGTGTATTTGCCTATTTGTAACAGATTCTGTTGCTTGCATTTTGAATAAATACGAGTTAGTTGTAACGGCTACTTTTGTTTAGTAGTATGAGTGAATTCAGTTCTATGTGATTGAGATCGAATCGGGGTGATATTTTTATATATCTGGATTTGGATTTGGATTTGGATCGAAGAAGAATATGTTGAGCTGTGTTGCTTGTTCTAAGCAGCTTAATACTACTGGTGGATCTATAAATGAAATTGATGAGGAGGAGGATAATAATGGTGGTGTTAGTGTTGGTGTTACGCCTAGAACTAGTAAGCCTGCTATTAAGGCCATTACATCGCAGGTGAAACTTTTTTTTTTTTTTTTTTTTTTTAGCCGTTTAAATTGTGTGATTAGTTAGTTAGTTAGTTACGAGTTTTGTTAATGTGTTTGTTGTATTGTTTTGGATTTAAGATGTGGTGTGGAAGTTGTTTTTCGTGTTTTTAGGTGTTAGATAGGGTGTGTTTGTTAAAAGTAGCAGTGACAGCCGCTTCTTAAAGAAGCATTGAAAAATTAGCTTTCCTAAAAATTAGTCAAAGCTCACCACTCTTTTACCAAACGACTACTAAAATTCAAAATGTTCATTGCTCACCGCCCCAAAAAGCTCCACACTGCTCCGCGCCAAAGATATCCTATGCGTTTGCAAAGCTGCGTTTGAAAAAGCAGGTTTACGACCTGCTTTTTTTTCTCTCTCTAGGAGAATGCAGATAATCATATGCTTATTTACGTTTGCAAATGCATTGATTAAATGATTACTCTGAAAACGTGATCCCAAAATGTTTATAATATTAATGGTTGTTTAGATATATGATATGGTCATGACTCATGAAGGTTGTTTTTAATGGTATCTACTTTTTAGGCATCAAATCGTGATCATTCTATTGTATAATTGATGGTTTAATGTGTTAATGGTGGTTTAGATTAAGGATATGGCGGTGAAGGCGTCTGGAGCGTGTAAGCCTTGTACAGGATCGTCAAACAGGGGTCAAGCGAATGGTGGTTATGCTGATTCTGAAGGTGGTTCGGGGTCCGATAGGTTTCACATTGGGTACCAAAGGACGGGTCAGTCTACACCTAGGGTTTGGGGGAAAGAAATGGAGGCGAGATTGAAGGGGCTTTCGAGCGGTAGTAGTACTCCAGCTTCGTATAGTGATAGAATTGAATCGGTTAAGTTTATGGAGGAAGATGAGGTTAAAGAATGGGTAGCTCAGGTTGAACCAGGGGTTCTTATTACGTTTAATTCGTTGCCGCAAGGCGGGAATGATTTAAAGCGCATTCGATTCAGGTATTGGTTCTTGTTTGATTTAAAGTTCAATTGTAGTCTTATCTTTCGATAATTTGATCTGTTTGTTTGCTGTTGACATCTATTATTTTGTTAGTAAAAGTTAAATTATAAGTCACATGTGAAATAGACACTTAGGTCGCATTATGCCTGAAATTCTGGAATTGGACCCCAATTGAGTGTGAATTTACATAAGCAATACCGGTTGTTCTTTACACATAGCAAATAATAACAAATGATATTGTGGACAAATATAAATCATGATAAAGGGAAGATACAGTCAGCAAACCCTCTCTGTAGGTCCATTGCATCCTTTGATTTGACCATAATGTTTGTTGCTTTGAGTCATCTACCATATTCATTCTAGGTTTCTTTGTATGCTTATATGATCCGTGAGACCGTGACAACATGAAGACGTGATTGTGGGTCCATTACATGATGTAATAGAAATAAAGATGACACCCGCAAAACGGACAATTAGAATCAAGGGAAACAACATAAACCAATGAAACTAAATCCAATAATAGATCCTCATTCTTCTTGGATCTAGTATATCTTTGGCTAGCGCATAAGGGTTTGCTTGTTTGAGTCATCTAAAATCCTCACTTTGAGTCTCCTGTGTATGCTTGTGTGTTATAATACTGAATAAAGATGTGATCGTGGAACCTTTTTTTCCGATGATAGAATAGAATCATAGAGGAGACTCGCAAACTCAAAATTTTGGGTAATTAAGATAAACTTAAATTGATGGCTTAGAATCTCACAGTGTATTGTGTATCCGTTGAATAAGATTCGAGCAACTGATACATTGAACGGGGTCACAATGGTTGAAGATTGACCTACTTTAAAAGTTTATTAATTACTATAAAGATGAAAAAACAAATACAAATGTTTGCTGCTGCTGCTAGCATCACATGGTGAGCCCCTTTATATCCTAAATTGTGTTCCCACATCGGAATACGCGGGTGGTTCAGATGCAGCAATATCACCTTTTTAAAGTATAAGTAGCAGGACACCACCATCCATCATATGATGTTTATGTTAGATAGCAAAGTTGTCTCTTGTTGCATGTGGTGTTATCTACCATGCACCATGTCATTGTTATTCAATGACCCTTTATGCTCTGGATAATGAACTTAGGGGTCCCCCTCCACTCTGCAGTTCAGCATAATTGGTTTAATATGGCCCAGAATAATGCAATGGGGGTCCTGTCAAATTTTATATCAGATCTAATGGTGTTTTTAACTTTCACCAAAAAGGATATAGAGATAATGTGAACCACTGTCCTTAAAAACTTACCGGGCCATCCTATATTTTAAACTTTTGTGTATGTGTGTGAGTGTGCTAGATGGGTGTTAAGAACATTATAATAATATAATCAAGTTTCTTATATGGTTAATCTCGATATTAGTTATTCACTCAAAATGAAGAGGAGATACTCTTATTGTAGATCACATCTTGATAGATACACTTAACCTAAATATTAGTCCCTTATAGGCGTCATTGCCCTTCATTTATGGGTGTTATGAACCTTTAAAAAGTATGATCAGGCTTCTGAATTGGTAAATTACATCACAATCTTTTCACTAAATGAGCAGTTTTTCTTATCATAAGCAGTAGTCCTTTTGTGCATCATTTTCATTCTATAAGCTGTTTCATCGTTTCATTTCCTTCGTTACTATTTTTTAGATATCTAATATTTGAATGGACTACAAAGTAAGGTATGTATAATGATTCTGACAATGTCAGCGCAAACTAACTAGCACTGAACTCTCTGAGGTATCATATACACAAACATTAGTTAGTTATATCCGTTAATCCTACGACTTACTGTTATTTCGTCTCTGTTTTCATCTTTTATTCATAAACACATTTACATGAAAATGTTTACATTGATGAACATCTTCATTTCCATATACAAATATGTTAACTTTATGTCATTTGAATAGTCTAAGTGATCCATACTAATCATATGGAGAGTGAAAGTTTGTCAAATAGTTTTTTGGTGAGAGATTTTGATTTTATCAAATTTTGATGGTGTTATTATAATAGCCGTGAGATGTTCAACAAAAGGCAAGCTCAAAGGTGGTGGGCTGAAAACTGTGACAAAGTCATGGAATTATATAATGTTCAGCGTTTCAATCATCAAGGTGTACCACAAGGTCCACAGCCAGTTCAACCAAGATCCGGAGACGAGGTAAGTCTTAAATCCCCTCTTGCAACTTATAACTGATGCTTTTTATCTGTCTAAATAATATGCAATCAGTCATGGTGAGCTTGTGCATCATTGATTAAAGGTGACAAAATGGGTGGGTTGTGTGGGGATTGTGCAACAGGTTAATTCTGGTTTGGGTTAACGCTGGTCGGGTGAGTCAGGTTGGGTTAGCCCACATATATGTTTTTTAATTTAATAATTTGTATCTGTATAAATACATTTAAATAACTGTGTTATTATTAAGTAATCTTATTTTTATACTAAATAAAATGATTTGGGCGGTTGTGACCTGCGTGACAGGTATTTTACTGAATTGTCACCCAAATGAATCAAATTATATGAATTTTAAAATTGTTACCTCTGTTATTGATATGTGTGTTTATGTTTTTTTTTCCAGAAGAGCTCGAAAATCGAATCTTTTGTGAACAGTCCAGTGACGCCACCACTTAGCAAGGAGCCCCCACCTCGAAATTTCTACCCAAAACAACCCCCTAATGACTCTAGCGGGCTCGCATCAACGCCTGCACTGTCGAGCATAAGTGGAGCCAAAACTGAAACATCATCCCTGGCTTCTGCTAGAAGTAGTTCTTCCCGAGAGGATGATCACTCAGGAGAGCTTTCTATGAGCAATGCTAGTGATGTGGAAACTGAATGGGTGGAGCAGGATGAGCCAGGTGTGTACATCACCATCAGAGCACTGCCAGGTGGCAATCGTGAGCTGAGACGTGTTAGATTCAGGTAAAGAAATAATTTATTAACCATTCTGATTATGAAAGTTTTCAGTAACCATGATAGATTTAAAACGGGTGAATATTTTATTTTGCAGTCGAGAAAAGTTTGGTGAAATGAATGCAAGGATGTGGTGGGAACAAAACCGAGCCAGAATTCAAGAGCAATACTTGTGATAAGAGATGGTTTGTTACAAATTAGGTGGTGTATGTGAACTAGACAATTTTCAATTTTTGTGGTGACTTTGTTTCTCTTTTCCGAAGATGTGACATCTTGGGTGAATATAACGTGTCACCATTCATTTGAAAATCATAGTAAACTACGTGTTTGAATTGAAGCTTCAGTTATATCCTTTTTGAAGATGCTTAGTTTGAACATTTTTGTAATAGATTTTATGGGCTAATAGGGGATTTTATATTTAAACTTTTAACTCGGGACAGGACTTCTGGAAATATATTGGATGGTAAGATTTCTAGCTGGAAATATATTCTGGAAATATATTGGATGGTAAGACACGGTCTGTAAATATGTTTCAACCATAGGCAATATGGTCTTATTTTCTGATAGATCAAAACGTTTCCTTGTTTAGTTTCTTGATGGTGACTTGCAAAGTTTATCAACTAGTGAACTTTTAAGTGAACATATAATCCTATCTGTGTAATCTGTTGATCTCAAATAAGTTATTATTAATATATCTCCATTTTAGTTTGTAACGAGATTTAGATCCACATCTGCATATGTTTAGGGGGAGGTGTGTTGCAGGCTGTTAAAAAAAATTACTGCAACTCCTCACTAAATCCAACTACATTACATATATGTCAATAATCAGCTTTCTTGTAACCCAAATCTGCTTACTTTAACCATAAGTAGTCAAATAACAAGACTCCGGGTCACAGTGTTAAAGTGATTGCTGCACCCGGACTCAGAAGCTAACTAAATTACCTTGACAATATGTTATCAAAACAAGACTCCTAATTATATTTTGGTCAAATAGTTGAAGCTAATAATCACTTTAAACGGACAACCAACGTCCCCTTGCCATATATTACTCTAATCAAAGAGGTTTAGATCACTATTCTTTACTTGTTAACTGTCTTGTAGTTTATTTTTATTAGATGGATGAAAGGTTATAGTTTATAAAGGATTCTGAAGCAGAGAACATAAGTTAAATTCCAACTGTACCATGAACAGAGTTGTGAACATTCTACTTCATTCGTGCCCAAAAAAAAAAAAAAAAAAAAAATTGCTCCCATCTCATATTATGTATTTTCAATGGTAGAGTGCCGATATGCAGTACTAAAGCGACACTTCAGGCATTCAAAAAATGTTCTCTTTCGTCGTAGAATTGAAGTTTGTGGGATACTTGGATGGTGGGACACAAGGTGTCTATAGTTATTTCCTTGGATAGTAAAGGCTTTGAAGTATATTATTCGTCCACATAATTATAGTTCAGACACAACATGTGCTTTTGATATGAGGAAAATTAAGCTGTTCATAACCCCTGATAAGTGATAACTCCCTTTTAGCATATATTGAAGAACCACATTTTTGCTTGTTAAGCCGACTAATAATCACTTTAACTGTTGGGACAATGGGCTCCTGAATGCATAAAAAGTGCAAGTTAGACTAGACCGTTAGCTAATTTAAGATTACTTACTTGAGCATTCTTCACTTACGGTCATGCATCTATACACTTTTTAAAACCAATAACCATGTGATGTAAAGCAAAAGTGATGTCTTTATGAAGCTTGTTTTTTTTCTTCTACACAGCTGTTTCTATTTCGAGAGAGCCCGTTAGTTAACCTCGGGATTGCAGTCTGTTGTCTTGATACAAATTTATTCCCTAGAGTCCCAAAAGCAAAAGAACTACGATCTCTTTAAGAATCTCATAACCATGCCATAATTTGCTAAAAGAATGAGAAGGTCCACCATAAGAATCTAGGTGTCCTTTACATTTAAATGCTAAATGCCCTAGTTCTTTGATGCATGCTACTAGGAGTCTTTTCTCCAGCTGCAAAAGGGTTTGCTTGGTTCTGTAAATAGAAAAATGTAACCCCTTTACTTTTTCAGATATTTGGGGTTCTTTGTGCACTATTATGTGCTTTACCTGGTTTGTTATTTGAATATTGCATCCTCGCATTGGTGGAATGCTTTCTTTACATCCTTCCTGCCAGAAGTTTGTTTAAAAAGAGATGAATATATGGGCGGTTTAGGTAACGGGTCAAAATAGGTATTTTTGTAAGGGCCAAAATAGGTAATTTTTTGTACAGGTGAAAATAGGTACTTTTTTGTACGGGTCAAACTGTGTCGAGTTGGGTTGACCCGAGATCCTTTTTGTCCAAAAGTCATTTCTTGTAACAGGTAGTGTGTTACTACATGTCATGCACTATAGACTAGTTGTAATAAGGGAGAAATAGTTGGTCGGTCTCCATATGAAAATTAGTCTCAATCAGTCGGCCTTATTACAGTCGGTCTCCATGAGTCGGTCGCACAAGAAGAAAATGGAAGAGGGACAGACCGACTTGTGTGCTTGTATGTGTATTTTTTTCTAAATATATTTTGTGGTGTCGGTCTCCTTGTTATATTAAGTTGGTCATGAATTAGTCATGGAGAGATCAGAAAGCTGAGGTGACAGAGGAGATGTAGGTCACTTGAGGTTATATATATACTACTACTGTAATAATAAAAGGAGACCGACTTGTGTGCTTGTGTGTGTATTTTTTTAAAATATATTTTCTTGCTCTAACAATACATTTTAAGGCGAATTTTGCCCCATTTTACCGGTTTCCATTTAGATAAACTTCTGTGATTTTACATGCTTGGCGTGTTAGGGAGAATCATAACCAAAGGTCCAAAGTCGACTCATTCATCAGTGGATGTGTCAATATCAGCACCTCTAGTTATAAAGTTAAAGTTATTGACCCCAACTCAATTTTTGGGGGATTAAAAGCCTAAATTGACTAGGACTAGGAGAGAGTATTTCATCTTCTATAAAAGTATCATGAGTTTAAGCCATACAATAGCCGCGTAATTTTTCAAATATCCTGTTATGGTACGTGTACAAAAAAAAAATATGTGTATGATACATGAACTTTCAATTTCGTGCTAATATAATACAAGAAAACTTGTTTATAGGAAAAGGTTACTGAGTTTTATTCGACGCTTATGTGGCACTTATGTGGAATTATGTATATTGGCATGGTTTAAGCCATACAATTGGCTTATGCGGAATTAAGATATTGTTTCAACAAGGGTTTTACGTTAGTAACGCTCGAAGGCATTTATATTGTGGTTCTTCAAGATTTGATATTCAGTATGACTGTGGTAGCATATATAGACTGAATATGCCTAAAGAATGTTAGGACGCATGCCAAAATCAAAAGTGAGGATAAAGAGAGAGAAAATAAGCAGAACACTTATATGTCGACGATTTGATTAAGTTGTTTTTAAGCACATCTCTTAAGGCTGGCGGCATGTCATTACTGGACTTAATAATGTTGTTTTTTCTACTTCTTTTTATAAGAATTTATATTTGTAGGCTTGTAGCTAGATCACACGTTTATGACAACCTAAAGCAAAAGTATTAGCTTATCTTATTATGGATCAACACATCAAAAGTAACAATGCATATTAGTAGTACTATATAATAAGTATGTACACTTTAAAATGGGAATTGAAATGTCATCTTAATATCTTTGGTGAAATTAATAATTTCAAAAGGATAGAGAAGCCACGAGTGGTATGATTATATTCCCACTGACCAGATACCACAACTAGTATTAGCTCCAAAAAGCCCCTCACCCCCATGCACACGGACACACACATGTATTTGTATATATGTGTTAAAGTTAAGAGAGTGTTGCATGCGCAGCACCTTATATTACTTGTGTTCAAAGGCTACTATAAAATTCAAGTACCATTACAATACATGCCCACTATGTACGGCACTCTTTATGCTTTTCTTCCCAATCCAACAAACTTTGGGTGGCAATGAACTCATAGATAGATATGTATCATCAAGTACCAAAAGCATCCCTAATATTAACAAATCCACTAAGTAGGAAGGTTCGAGCAATGAATACACTACTATATATAATAATAAAACTTTGGAAAGATCGTACGCATTGTAAAAGAAAATGAACCTCATCTCAGACTGAATGACTATTGTCAAATGAAGCTCGATCAGGTTGATCTTGTCATACGTCAAATGACTATAATTGTGAGTTAGGCATGCCAATTCTTGACAGGTTTTCGAATGAATACATGTAAAGAACATGTTAAGAATTGATTATTCTAAAAGCATCTCCAATGCTATAAACTTGGTCACGTCAGTTTTTCATAAACCACTAACTCATATAAATCTATCCATTTACTCATAAACTTCCCCAAAGTTATATATCAGTCCTACTGTAATGTTATCTCTGTATTATGTTTCACAACTAAAATAATTAAATAAGGATTATGTATTCGGAAACCGCTCAACTATTAAAAAATTTTAATTTTAGGCCACTCACTTATTTATACTAACTTACGGGCCACCTAAATATATGTTTGTTTTCATTTATATCAATATTGTTCAAATTCTTGCTGAAAATTTGTACAATTTCAAGAATAAATTTAACTTTGTCATATCAAAACACTAAAATTAAAAATTGAAACGTAAAACATTGGTCAATTATTATAAGTCACTTTCGACTAAATAAGTTGCAGTTAAATAATGTCTAAAACTGATAATTTACATTTTAATAGTTATTTGCGTTGTTTTAATATGTTATATTTAGCTTTATTCACGATGTTTCGAGTATTTTCGGAAAAAAATTATCTGAAATTGATATAAACGAAAGCAAACACATAAATAGGTGATCTATATGTTAGTTTTGATAAATTGATGACTTAAAAAAAATTAAAAGTTGGATGGCTTCCGAATGCACAATCCCTTAAAAATATAAATTAATCCACACTGCTCTCTATCTCATGGGTTGGGTTTATATGGTTAAACATCAACTTCTCTCATCTCTTAGAGCACAAGGTGCAGATGGGGAACCCGTGCTCGCCGTCCGATGTGGCATGGGCAACGGCGAGCCGTTGCTCGCCGCCACACCCGAACACCCTCGCCGTTGCTCGCCGTTGGCAAACTCCCCGTGGCCACGGCGAAGCAAGCGTCTGACAATCTTGCAGGTTCTTTCAATTTTTTTTTAACAATTCTTTCTTCCATATGTTTAAATTTGGGTTGGTTTGTGATGGTGGGATGGTGGTGGAGGGTGGTCGGAAAAAATGGTGGTTTGTTCAAAACTTGTTTAAACACCGGAGAAGATCCATTTTTAAAGAATGGTGGTTTGGTCGGAAAAAATGGTGCTCGAGCCAGAATGGAGAAGATCCATTTTTTAAATAATAATAATAATAATAATAATAATAAAATAAAAAGGTTTTGACAAAAAAAAATGATTTTGTGATTTTATTTTTGAAAATGTTTTAATGAAATGAATAAAAAAATAAATGTGTAAGAGGTGGGGCCCTAATGGGGAAGTTGAGGTTTGTTGTTTGGTGAGGGGGGGTTTGTTGTGGTTAGTTGAAGTTGAGGTGTTTTGGTGATGTGGCATGGTGGGGCCCGAATGGGGAGGCAAGTGCTCATCTTTGCACCTTGTGCTCTTAAACCCCTATACACTTCCCCTTCCAAAGTTCCAATGCAAAGTTTAATGGATTAAACTCCATGTCTCTCAATTTACTTTATAATGCATTTACAAATCCACACTAAACTCTACCAAGTACCAACAATAGAATAGTAGAGGGGGTTAAGATGACATACCACACAAATATGTCTCTTGCGCCGTAGTCTCAAACCAACGTCCTCATTCCCTTTATAAAAAGCCAACCAAACATAACATAATTTGAAGTGAACCACCACCAACCATCAACACTCACACTCTCTCTTTCATAATCATCAAACAAACCCCTATTTTTCAACTTCACTCTAGTGTCTATCTCATCTCTAAACCCCATATCATTCCCTCTTGACAACTTTGTTCCCCAATCTCCAATTTTCACTCATTATATAGAGTACCTTTTATTATTCAAAATGTGTTGAACACACTACACATTTCATTCTCACTTGATAGTTTTTTTTAGAGGGTGAGCATGTATAGAAGAGGTAGGGAAAACCCTTCTTTTTCGTCGTCGTTGCTCGATGAGATCTACAGATCCATCGACCAACCAGGCGACGAAAAAGAGAAAAGCTTTTACTCGAAAAGTGATAGATGTTTTCTAAATGACTATGAATGTGAGAAAGTTAGGAGAAGATCACTTGTGGATGTCAAAAGGAGCATTAATTTTTCCAGCTCGAGCTCTTCTGGCTCGAGCTGTGGCGGAGGATTCTCATCCTCAGAAACAGAATCGGTTTACGGCCTGTCTAGGCCTAAACCGATTCGTACAACCACAAAACATTCCAATTCGTATAGCCATAGATACGAATTGGATGATCCACAACCTAATAAACACGAAAGCAAATTCGTGAAGACGAAATCACGGGCAATGAAGATCTACGGTGATTTAAAAAAAGCGAAACAACCGATCTCACCTGGAGGCAGATTAGCATCATTCCTAAACTCAATTTTCACTTCTAACAACGAGAAAAACACGAAATCAGTCCCTAGAACCTATGATCATCACAAGTCGAAATCTGTTAATGCATCAACATGCTCATCAGCCTCCTCGTTTTCGCGCTCGTGTTTAAGCAAAACACCCTCATCTAGAGGCAGCAAATTAACCAATAGTAACAAAAGCAGATCAGTTCGTTTCGTTATTGTAGACGACGAAAGTCACAAATCCGAAAAAACCGCACGTCATTCGAGCGAGAAAACACGTAAAATCGAAGAAGCCGCTAGAAATTTGTTGAAAAACTACCAGAAAAAAGTCGAATGCTTCGAAAACTACGTAGCAAACAATGTGAAAGATCGTAATGAGATTGAAATGAGCTACGAGGACGAGGACGACGACGATGATGACGATGCTAGTAACGCGAGCTCGGACTTATTCGAGCTCGAGAATTTTGCGGTGATTGGAAATGAAAAATATGGTGATGAGTTACCGGTGTATGGAACAACTCGTATTGATATGAATATTATGTAAAATGAACAAAAATGTTGTTTTTAGGTTATTTTTAGTTACTATTGGTGTGGGGTTTTTACTGAAAAGTATATTACGTAGAAGTTAAATAATTTGTTATGACTATTTTTGTCGCGATTTGTATTTTGGGTTAATTTTAGTAACATGTTTTTTTATTTTTATTTTTCTTAGATTTTATGCATGATTATTTTTCTTTTTTCTATTATATTGTTTTGATTTTGTTTAAACTGATTAAAAGTAATGTATTATGTATAGTTAAATATTGTCTTTCACATATTATTTTGAGTATAATGTGCAAAATAATTAGCGTTATTAGTTATCGACGTTTGCAGTATTATACTATTATGTTAGGTTTGTCTCTATATATAAGAAAATGAAATATAATGATAAATTTGTACTAATCACGTACTAATTAATTAGTTATGATAAATTTATTATCGATCTTATTAGCTATTGGTTGGGTACACTTTATAAATCAAAAGTAATAGTATATAGTAGGAGTAGTATAAGAAACAAATAATAAACAAGTAGATATAAAGGTAGTGTGAATAATGTTTTAGGAACGAGAGCATCGAGATGGATACCCAAAGATCATATGAATTGAGATGTTAGCATGAAGATTACGACTTTTTAGCTTTATTTTCTATATGCTCTTCGTGGGTCCTTTGTTCGTTGTCTATTATTCTTTTCAAGTTTGAAATACTGTATCAATTTACTATTCTAAGTTTTAGCCATTATTAGAACTTTAGAAAAAATAAAAAAAATATTCGATTAAAATTTCAATCAAATGTTCTACTGTTTTATTATGTCTTAATTTGATTTTCGATATCGGTTTTCACTTAATTAATGGCTTCATGTTCGATGTGAATTAGATATATCACGTAATGCTATGATTAAAAGGCCATTAAAACAACATATGTTATTTTTATTTATTTATTTATTTTTTAAGTGTAAACTAATTAAGTTTTGTTATTGAACCGTTAAGATGAAAATAAAAGCAAGAACGTGCTAATTAACGAAATGATTAAGACGAGTAAAATGGTGTTGGTGGGTCTCTCCAAAAGTGCGGGACACTTGGATTTTGGATTAGATTAATTATTCTTTACAGTTTTTACCATTTTGTACTACCATGCATTATTTTTCAAATTACCATATTCACTTTCCTGTACTGAAAATATTAAATACTACTACGGCTTTAAATGAAACGAGTTTGGTACCCGCGCGTTGCTGCGGAATTCTTTTGTTGCCGTTAGCTACTTAACATGAAGTTAGTTACCTAGGACTGATTTTGCAATTGATGTATAACATGAAGGACCATTTATGTAAATTATTTGAGGACTAAATTTGCAATGAACCACTGAGATGAAAGACAAAGTGCGTACATTTTTTTTTTAATGTTAAAGATAATGGTCGTTAGTGAACAGCCGTTAAATAACTAACGACCGTTAATACTAAAAAAAAAAGAAGTTGTTGTAGCAAGCACAGTGCTTGCTACAGTAACCTCTTACCCTTAAGTATATTACGAGTTTGGTACCCGCGCGTTGCTGCGGAATTCTTTTGTTACCGTTAGCTACTTAACGTGAAGTTAGTTACCTAGGACTGATTTTGCAATTGATGTATAACATGAAGGACCATTTATGTAAATTATTTGAGGACTAAATTTGCAATGAACCACTGAGATGAAGGACAAAGTGCGTACATTTTTTTTTTTAAATGTTAAAGATAACGGTCGTTAGTTAACAGCCGTTAAATAACTAACGACCGTTAATACTAAAAAAAAAAAAAAATAGTTACTGTAGCAACCTCTTACCTTTTAGTATATATATAATGAGTAAATGTATATAAGAAATTAAAGACGACCCTCGTATCGTATGTGACATATATCTTTGATTTCTTACGAAACATATCAATTGTTGACATTTGTATCATGTGTTACATACTGCTTGTATCTATTTTGTATGAAAAAAAATAAGTGTGTGGCTGTGTGCAAATCGACATGAGCTTATATAGCTGTATGCATGTATCTCAAGTATGTCACTGTCGTTTAAAAACACGATGACAAAAGTAATGTATGTTATTTACAAAGAAACACTATAGCTGAAAACTATGCGAATAGCTAAAAAAATAATAATGGAATCCAATGACCACAAATTGACAAATATGAAGCTTACATCATTTTCTGTGTAGTGGCTTGGAGAAACAGGGATTTATATGTGTTTTTGTTGTCTCAATCTATAGTTTTTTCGTTACTTACTTTTATATGGGAATCCGGCGTCTAAATAAAATGTATTACTAATATCATTTATTTCGATAAATATATGTTGTCGTTTTTTTTCTACGAGGTTAAAGTTCACCGATATATATCTACTTAAACTGGATAAAACATTTTTTTTTTTTTTTTTTTTTTTTTTAAAGGTAGGCATGTCTAATTTATGTTTGTTTACACAAATTAAAGTCCTTTTATCAGCTCGGCGACCTCTTGTGTGGTTATATTTGTTGTTGTTCTAAATCATATCAACTGATATCTCGTGAGCCTAATATGAATTGGAAATGAAGACTTTTTTTAGCTTTTGTACATGTTTAGAAGGTTTAGAAGGGAGAGAATTTGGAAAAAAATCAAAACATATTAATCTGTGTAATATTTTTTTAGGATTTTTTTTTCGTTGTTAGAAAAGATGTCGTGGTTATTTAAGATCTAACACATGCTCGAGGTGAAGAGTTCATTGAGTTGTTTTCGATCGTATTATGCAATATGATTGATGTATCCAAGGTTGTTAAAACCGAGATCTTACCTAAGATTATTTTTGTCTTTGAAAAATCAAGATTATAAGATTTGATCGAGATCGTAAGATCCCACCAAAGTATCTTGTTTTGCTAATAGGCATTGATGGATCATAACGTTATACACTCATACATATCTATTGAATATCATACACGAATTTATAAGATGACCTAAGAAAAATTTTGTTGTTCAAACATCATGATAATAAAAAGGGTTTTCTAATTTGTGTCCTAGGAGCACAGGTTAAGAAGTCAGGGACTCACGACCTACAAAAAATACGCAAAAACGACAACTTTTTTTTGGTACCCTGAATGATTTGAGTCATTTTTGTTGGTTCTTGATTTCTTAACATGTGCCTCTATATATAGCACAAGTTAAGGAAACCTAATAGAAATAGTGAAATACACTACATTTTGTTCACTATTGGCACTTCAAGTTGAAAGCAATGTCAAATTGCTATTTAGTAACTTGTCGAAGTGTCAAACCGCATTCATTTAGGTACTTGCATGTTGTTAAGATCATGGGCGTGCGTTGCTTCAATATGCTTGCAATATTCAGACGATAAGTTGACCCATAAGATCGCGATTCACTGCCCATCATCTATGTTTGAGCTTAGTTTTAACACCAGCAAATATTCATCAAACCAATAAATAGCATAAGTGACCCTTGATAGGAATGGTGCCTCGTAATAATAAATAAAATAAAAAGACCAAGACGTAAGAATTGTATGTGAATAGAACATAATATTTTGTCCATATTGGTTAGTTTTCAACTTATTTGGAAAATATGTATACGCATTTAATTTAATATTGGAAAAAGGAAAATCATTGTCGGATATCTATAACTAAATCTTTGACAAAATTGTATAGATCTAAAATTGGTCGATATACTATTTCAACTTGTTTTTCAAATGACTTGTGATAAGCCTTCATATGCCTAAGCCTTTTGTGTACATTTTTCCATGTTTTAAAAAGTTCATTATATAAAGTTTTTTTTAAGGTAAAAAGTTGTTACACCCGGTAAATATACATTATATTAAGTTGGTCTATATACATCGGATGTAATTAACCTAGCGATGGAAATGTTACAAAAACACATACAATATAACTTAAGAACAATCACCACCATTGCCACCACTACGAGCATCATCGACCCACTAGCTACATGTGCAGCTAATACTTGTTTAATGAAGATGCATATGTGGACGATTTCGAGCTGTATGATGAGGATGAGGTACGGTCCTGCACCCAACTCATACATGGCTGATTTTTGCAGTACGTGCTCAATTCTTCTGGTCAAATTAGATGATAGGGCTTATATATGTTTGTCGGGATGTGTTAACCGGACCCTCCCTATCATGGGGGTCCACCTACTTTACTCAAAATGTACAAGTTTTAATGCAGACAGTACAGGCGACGGCAGCATGTCTTCCACAAACCCTCTCTACAAGGGGGGGTCCGGTTAACCTTGCCTATGTTTGTCGTCAATAGTACTGTAGTCACATGTAGTTTTCTATGGTTGTTTTATTTGTGATGTTGTTTTACCTAGGGTCGAGTAAAGTGGACCGACAACCGAGCTGAATTAGAAAATCGAGCTGAACCGGATCAATTGAAACCGAACCGATCATATTCGGTTAGGTTTCAGTTCTAATACTAATGGTTTTCGGTTTCGATTCGAATCAAAATCGAGGAAAACACATCTAAACTATATAAACTGAACTGAACCGACACAAAACTGAAGGAAATCGAGTCACTTCGGTTCGGTTCTCGATTCATATTTTTCACAAAATCGATTTCGGTTCAGTTCAGTTCGGTTTGATTTTATACCGATGCTCATCCCAACATGTTGAAATGTGGTATATGCTCATATATATATATATATATATATATATATATATATATATATATATATATATATATATATATATATATATATATATATATATATATATTCTAAAGTATATATTTAGTGACGTAAAACAAAAGTAATAATTACTTACCTATTGATCTACTTTAATACTCAAGAGACAGCTCAAATTACATAAAGCCAACACACATAAGGCTAGAAATAAAATTATCCTTTGCCTAAAAAACACTAAATCATTTTAGTAGCCCTTTTATCTTAACAAGACAATATATATGCCATCAATTGTCACAGTCTAATAATAAAACCAAATCTTAATTTTGCATAAATTTAAATGGTCCAGTCGTTGGATGTGACCAAAGGGAACGAGACAAAGCAACAAATATCGTAAGAACAGTCACACCAATGGTAACTTATATGTTTTCAACGTTCACATCACTTCATAAGAAATACTAATAGAGAAAATTTAACATCAATCAATATGTCTATGTCTGAAATGTACTTATATTTTTAACCTTAGAATTATTTGAATTGATTTACTCCGTATTAGCTAACAAAATCATCTACAATTCTGCATGATAAATTGTTTGATTTTAGTAAGCAGTGGCGGCGATTAGGGTGTGCAAGTGGTGCAACCGCACCGGGGCCCCCTTTTTAAAGGGCCCCAATTTAGTATATATCTATTAATTTTGTAGAGTAAAGTTGTATTTGTGCTTTAATAACACTCTAAATATTTGTAGTTTTTTTATTGGTAGCATAGAATTTGAATTTTGTTAACGTTTTGCATAATGTAAAAGAATTTTTTATTTCTATAATAATTAACTTTTCATGATTTATGGAGGCCCCATTTGTGATTCCGCACCGGGCCACTCAAATCAATGGGACGGCCCTGTTAGTAAGACGTACAGTCCGTGTTAAATGTGTTATTAGACTTATGTAACATACGGTAAAAAGCCAAAGCATTCAGTACCAGGTTAGAATTGAATGACATTTAGTACAATGTTCAAATTTGAAGCAAGTGACCCAACTATGAGTTTTCACGTAAATTAATTATTCTGATACGAGGAAATTGAAACCGTGAGTCACCAATGTTATGTAAACCCTAACACATCACCCGCAAGACCGATGAAGTTTAATTAGTACATGACTAACATCCAGGAGCGGACCTAGGGGGTTCCCGAGGTTCATGGGAACTCGATGGATGTTTGACTCCTAGTGTAAATTAGCGTTAAAAGTCTCGATGTCTCGAAATGAACGTGGTCCCGAATATTTATGTCACATAAATACATGTTTTGTTTAGTTAGTCAACTAATATATAAAAAAGAAATAGATGTCTCGTACGTTCATTTATATTTCCTTTATGTTCGTTAAAAAAATTTTGTGCACCCGTGATTTAGAGTCCTGGGTCCGCCCCTACTAATGTCCTTCATGATTCTAGATTATAGGGCTAGTGGGTTGGTTCCTAGGAGTTGCACCTTACGAGATTCGAACAAATGAAATCTTATTGAAACTGAGATAAAACCTCTCTTACTGCTAGGCTGATAAAACCTTATTGCCATATATATACCAAGAACCATTTGGCAATTAAAGTTTAACACAATATATCCTACTATATAATGGTGCATAAATTCTAAATATGGTCTACGGGACCAACATGCACAAAGGACAAGAAACAATGCCATAAATATAGTACGAACAGTCACCACCACCATCATCAAAACCATCGGCCCACCACCAACACCACCACGAGTGGCTATGGTGATGACAGTAAGTCAGTGATTAACAATGACAAGGCCCAGCCCAATGTCATCATCCTTAGTGGACTTCCTTTGCAGTACATCACGTGTGTGGTGGCCAGCATGTCTAAATTATGTCGCGCATGCACACGTGTGTAAGTATATATAAAAGTCATGCATTAGTTTTTATTTACTGAAAAAGACTTCCATTATTTTTTTACTACAATTGTCACCCTTCTGCCCAGCAATTAATCCATGACAAGTCGTGTTCTATGTCCCATTTCCTTACTCATACGCCACCAACAATCACCTCTCATGTTATACACTAATCACCAACCAGTTAGTTGTCAACATTTGAAAATTAAGTTATGCTTATAAGTGATTTGATATTTTTACAAATCAACATGTTTGACATGTGCTTGTAGGGTTTAGTGGTTATATAATTTAGTTAACATTTCATGGTTGTAACAACTTAATCTTGAATTAGCTAAACCAATGTTGCAAAAGATCGCATATGGGTGTCGATCGATCGACCCCTTTATAGCTTGTAATCAATCTAGCAGGATAAATTGATGATTAATAGGATTGATATTTCTGGCAAGTTTTGGGTATTTCCGGTGAGTTCTGGGTATTCTCGGCAAAATTTTTCTTAAAAAGCAATTTGTAATAGATATAAACATCGACTGTAAGTGGTTAAACAAGTTTATAACGAGTTTTGGGTAATTCCGGCAAAATTTTAGGTTTCCGGCATGTTTGATCACCGTTGACAGTTGTTAACTGCCGTTAACCACAGTTGACTGATTTGAAAATTGGTGACGATTGACGCTTAAACGATGATTAATCGGCTTTGCAGTTTTTTTTTTTTTTTTTTTTTCCTTCTTCTTCTGCAACTGAGCTAAATTATGTTAAATCTTGAAATTTTACTTATTCAATCCGATCATATTTTTAAAAAAGAAAAACACACTGGTTTGAAATGAGGTTTTGTTTGGCTCCAAGAAAATGGTTCAAATAATGAAGATTTTAAAGGAAAAACCTTCACTATCTCTTAAATACAATTGCCACCACTCGACCATACAAAAATCCTATGACATGTCATCATCTGCAAATATATGGACCAACTTCGTCCCATCTGCACTAACATTAAGTAGGGGCCAAAAGACAAGTGTAGCAACCAAAAAAAAAAAAAAAAAAAAGCTTGTAATTTCAACAAAAATAATTAATCTCATATGTAACTCCCTTTTCACCAACCAATAAACAAAATTCGCAAAAATAATTTAGTCCAATTCGACATAAACCTACACCAAAATCTAAGAAATCCAAACTTATCGCCAATATGCCCCTATAGATTCTAGACACTAAAACCATATTTCTAAGTATTGTTCTTAAATGTCTTTAAAATTCTAAAGACTAAAGTGATTGATAAAATTAAGACTAGACAAGAGAGATAATAGTGTACAAATGTCAATGTTTAGTGGCTAGAAAGATTAGAAACAAGTTTTAGATAAGTATAGCATCACTCTCCATGAGTCCATGTTAAATCTCATTTCAAGACATCATTAAAATAAAAAAAATAATTTTGTGAAAGTGAAATAAAGCAAAGATTAGAACAAAGAAAAAACAGAAAACAAAGTGGAGAAATTGCAGCTTTGAAAAAGTTAAAGGGTATATATATGTTAGTGAAAAAAGAGAAATGTTGTCGATCCCAAGAGTATTGTTTTTGTTTTTTAATGAAAATATATTGCAATTTTAAGTGGAGCGTGCGGGTGCTAAATAAAGTTGGCGATGTTTGATGGTTCATATACTCGATCGAAAATCATGTAACACGATTCGATTCACTTTTTTTATTTACTTTTCTTCTATTTCATGTGAGAATTATTACTAGTAAATTTTTTGCTTTTGGAAATATAAGATGTGGACCACATTAGACAGTAGAGCTATGGTATTGGTTAAATATCGACATCGAATCTCTTTATTGTGTATAGGCTTTAAAGATGATGTATACACCAAAATGTAAGAGTTTGTGAAAAGCTATACATTAGAGTTTTTATATGAGTATTTCTCATGATGATCTTAGTGAGTATTTTAAAGAATTAAAGTATTAACGAATTACTATCTATCACAAACACGTAAAGAAAACTATGTAAATTATGTACGAATAAGATTGTTTACGCGTCTATTATAAAAGAAGTAATATTATTGGTGAAGCTAGTCGCATTTGGTTTCCTGTTGATGCAATCAAAATCTTGAAGAAATAATGAACCTTCCAAACCTGGGTAACGCTCATTCGCTTAGGATGCCTATACGCAATGTGTGTAAACATTAAATGTGTGAAGTGATCAAGTCGACTTTATGCATTGATGCATGACATCCCGTTACATGAGGCCATTAAGGTTTTGGACAAACATATATGGGATGATCAACAATTTGGATGAATGTAAAAAAAAAAAAAAAAAAAAAAAAAAAAAAAAAAAAAAAACATGTGCTGATTTTGTAAGGTAAAAAAATGGAAAAAAAAAATACATAAATAACATAATTAATAAAAATTTAGTTGTTAAATTTTAAATAAATTATATGAAGTTAAATGTAAGCTTATCAGTTTTTATTTTTTTAATAACTTTGTAAAATAAACAAATACACATTAGAATTTATATCTTTTATATTTTATATTAAAAAAACAAAATATGTTGTTATTTAGAAATATTATTATCGGTATATGTTAAATTTATGTATATACACGGAATTATAAATATCAAAATGAAAGCACAAGTTATTTAGATATTTAAATAAATACACGAGATTGTACAAATACTAACAACTCATATTATTCTTCTTTACGAGTTTTAGTAGGATATCAGGAAAAATATTCTTCTTTCATAATTTGCATTCAATAACGACTCATGTTATTCATTTTTCTTAGTTTAACCTGTACCTACACGGGTTTGAAAATTAAATATGGCTAAACTACTATTAATGGAAAACAAATATCAAAATGTAAGCACAAATAACTGTGATATGAAAATAAATATACGAAATTGTACTTATAACAATGACTCGTGTAATCCCTATTTAAAGTTTAAACAAGGATATCCGGAAATACATTTCTTTAAAAACTTTATCATTTAACTTCATTAAGGGTTATTATGTGCTATTAAACACGCATATTGTGTACAAAATAATATTAATAGTTAAATGTAAACAACAACATCAACCTAAATGTCATGTCAGTTAAACAAAGTTAAATCACTCATTCAAAAAAACTCTATAAAAATATTAATCGATATTGATACATAACAAAAAAGTTTATGCAAAAACTCGTACATAATTATTAGTTGTAGTTATACCACAATAACAAAAACGTTAAATACATACAATTTCTTATATGTATGTATATTAAACAGAAATTTTAAAATAAATTTGATTAATGTGTAAAGCTTATGCGTGTACGAGACCTGTAACTAGGATTAAATGCTTCATATTTGATATTGTATACAAATCTAAATTGTCATCAATCTAACTTCTAACTTTCTAAGCGCATCATTCATCCGGTTTAAGCCTGGTAGCCAATTTGTAAGATCTTCATAATGGGCTAAGTCCAAAATCCAGTCCTCAGACATTGGGCTAATAAAGATTCTTCTAAATTATAGACTGGATAATATTGAAATGCAACTTTAGTTCAACATTTTAACTTTTGGATTTATACTTTTACAAAAATTGCGTATTCAATTTCGTAAAATTTCTAAACTTTTGGTTGATATTGGCAGAGGCAGGATTTTTAGTTAAAGGAGGCCGGTCGTATTTATCGCAAAAAGTCTTATTGATAAATAATACTTCAAAAATTAATTTATAGTGTTATCTTTTATTGTTTAAGTTATTAATTTATTACTTTTGTATACATGTCTATAGAATAAAATAGGCAATGTAAAAAACTAGTAAAAAATGGTTTTTAATGTAAATAACTAATGAATTAAATGGGTTAATTAAGGGTGGCTCATCATTCACTAATTACCCTACTAGCTTCGCCATGGTTGATAAGTAAATTGTGTACCCCCAAACTGCAACTAAACAAATTAAAGCTTCATTTTCATAATACTGAGAGGCCATTACACAAGTTTTTATGACATTATAAACTTAAAAAGTCTTAAAAGCTGTTTATGATATAAAGGTAAGTAATACAAAGCTTGGTTGTTGCATCTGACTTAATGGACACATTTGTTGTTTTTTACATTATTTTCTTATCATTTCGATTGTTTATTGAAGCCACTTGCGTAAAACACCAATCAAAACGCAGATGTGGGAAGTCAACAAACAAAATATAAATTTTCTCGAGTTTTACAATAAAAAAGATGAATTTAATTGATTAAACTAATATAAAGTGGGTTTGTTATCATTAATAAAAACAACAAAGGAACGAAGATCCTAATGACCTAACTTAATCACGTTCACAATAATTATGATCATTAATTATGATTAGCCGTTTAAAATTATTTTTTGATATATCTATATCATATCCTCGGATCCTCCATTATCTATACTTTAATGTTAAATATTCACACATGACATATGTTAGTAACTTTGAAAATTATTACCACTTCCGTTTCAAAATTATTGTAAAAAATAAAAAACACAAAGTTTTATAAGAGTAAGAGTATTACACACTTTAACCAATCAAATATCAACTCTATTCAGTAAATTCATTGTTGATTGATTAACATAAAAAATAGATAATTATTTTGAAGCATCTCAAAATTAAAATGTAGATTATAATTTTAAAACTAAGTTTAAAAAACTTTCCTTTTGGTGTTAATTTTTTATTACAAAGCATGGAACAAATGAAAATGATCAATTACGTTGTACGCTGTAAATATGGTTCGTGTGACATTAGCCAGTTAAGTGTAAACACTAGAAAACATTTTGACGTTAATTAGACGATGGACTAATAATAACCGATGACTTAATAATGAAATCGTCAACTCTATCCCTTTCATCTTCGGCCATCCTTTTCAGCAAACAACAAACAAATTTCTACGTGACTTTGCGTATTAAGTTTTATTATTTATTTATTTATTATTTTTCGCACCGAAAAGCCTTGGGCCTAGAACATTTTATTGATAATATGTTAAGCAATGAAAGAAATTGAAGTAAACCTTATTTAGACAAAACGCAATAATAATAACGAGAAACAAATAACACAAGATCCAACTTATTTAACATGCTTCAACCAATCACCTGGAAATCGAACTTCACTATAAAGGTAATTTGTTGCCTTCTCTAAAAAATGAATTCTAAAAGGAAATTTGCAAAACTCAGATCCACGATGACACTTATTTTCAACTTAACTCAACTTTGTGACATTTTAATAAAATTAGAACACTGAATCAGGTTTTGTCGAGTTTACCCATGCACCCACTGCACACCTATTTTTCGCGTATTTATCATTTTATTTAATAGTCTACTATTCCCCCAATATCTCATAATAGGTCATAATGTCATATCTCCTCGCACGCACCTCCATTCTTCCCGTAAATTACACTCTTTGCACAGCCGTCTCATTCGGATCATGATGACACCACTCTCGTCCGTTTTCATGCCCACCAGGTCCCAACCAGAATAAAGTCAGAGATGCTAGGATCTAGTTGCGAAGTGAGAGTCAGTGCTAAAGAAATGGGACACCGTCCACACCCAGCAGATTCTAGTATGTGACATCCTTCTAAGTGATTACGATTGTCTCAACAGAACGGCGTGGGCCTCGTGACATTTGACAAGGCTCGACTTATCTTTCTCATAAAAACATCTAATGAAAATTTGAATTCATGCTTTTCTTCCTATAAATACTTGTTTATTTGCTGAAAAAACAAATAATCA
The DNA here is from genome assembly GCA_030686995.1 of Artemisia argyi. Classification (NCBI taxonomy): domain Eukaryota; kingdom Viridiplantae; phylum Streptophyta; class Magnoliopsida; order Asterales; family Asteraceae; genus Artemisia; species Artemisia argyi. The sequence goes on from CM060705.1 coordinate 154,415,084, forward strand.
TTTTCATTTACATACCAATTTATATCACTTCAAATTTTTCCACATTACTTTATCATGTTTCAAGACATTCGTAAACGCTACTCAATATTATCTAGAAACACAAACCCAAAAGTTTCAAAGTAAACGACAGAGTTCAAATGTTGTTACAAAGCTTAAAGACAAAGTTCATTTATGCCCATGAATTTCTTGATGGTTACTCGGGCGGTAATCCTAAGTCACAATGTTAGACGGTCATCTGAACGTTTAGCATGTTTTTTCATTTACAATGATTTTTCTCATGCTATTCTAATTTTGAATCTGGGTGATATAAATATTGAAGGATCCCTACTGCACTCAAATCATTTACAATGATCATGTTTTACTTTGTCTGAGGTGTTCCTCTTGAATTGACTTTCAAGTCGATCATGTTTCAACACCACATGGCATTTTTTTGATTCATCGCGAAATCTCAATGAAGACAAATAACCAACTAACAATCTTGTGATCCGAAACAATCTTTCTTCATTTGAATCACCCTCCACAGTCATCTATATAAATCACCGTATCCTCTCCAAGGCATGTGGATTGGTTGTGAGGTTTTTATGTGTTGAGAATGATATACTTTATAGTGCTTAGTATATGGATTGTGAAGTCAATGTATTACGAATGTATTACGAAGTTGTTGCGAATGTCTTACGAAGTTGTTATGAATGTATTATTATTATTATTATTATTATTATTATTATTATTATTATTATTATTATTATTATTATTATTATTATTATTATTATTATTATTATTATTATTTATTTGTTTATCATGCTTTTCCAATGTATATCATTTGAAATGACACGTAAGAATATCTGCATCAGTTGTCATTTTTTCATCTTGATCGTTGATTTCTTATATAAATACTTCTCAATATTTTCTAAATCAAACATCATAGTTCCAATATGAAATATCATTGTTAACAAAGCTAGCATGTCTTCAAAAAATATTGTCTCACGCCAAAAAAAAAAAAAAAAAAAAAAAAAAAAAAAAAAAAAAAATTAGGTGTGGCAGGGACCTCCTGTTCAAGATTCCCTTCTCCTCTAAGATCTTTGTCTCCACATCTCTCATGGAACATTAGACCCCTTTACATGAACGATGAGACAAATCTTTAATTAAACAATTTATAGTGCAAATTAGGAGGCATAGAAAAAGCAAAAACACACATGGATGACTATGAATTGTGTATTATGGCCATTGACAAGATGAAAATAGATCTGGCCCGAGCGGAATATTGGTGCAATTCTATGTTAACAAAGTTTGGGATGCATGAGAAGAAAATTAATTAGATCAAGGTTCAAATTGAATACTTTCATAAAACAAGTGTAAGTGTTGAACCTAAAAACAACTATGTATGGTTTGTTAACAATTTAATTAATTTAAGGATCTTTTTCGCTTATGTTGTTTCTACTTTGTTGAATACTTTCGTTACATTTCGTAATTTATTGGCAGAATCTATATTTATTTACTTTGTTTGTGAAACGTGCCATATTTATGGCAATTTTTTTTTTTTTTTTTTGCAACGTGCTACACTTATGACTACGTTATTTACAATGTGATTATGAATAAATTAAGAATATAAAGTATGGTAGGGTGAGTGACTGAAAAGACGTTTCTTGTATTCCTAATAAAAATCAACCAGTATCACGCGTTATGCACTTGACATTTGTCCTATATAAGCCATACATGCATTCTATAGTTTCTATCACAAAACTTCGAAACAACCAACATACTACATAATCATAGTTTCTAGGTATCACATTCGATTTTTTTTGTGTGGATGGTTTCATAAAACTTCATATTCTAGTGATGACGTTATTATTGCGGCTAATGCATATACTATAAAGGTCAACGTACATAACACGTTTCATGTCTCAAACCTCAAGAAATGCCTTTCGGACGAGTCTTCCGTTATACCATTAGAAGAAATTCAACTAGATGACAAGCTTAACTTTGTGGAAGAACCAGTTGAGATCATGGACCGAGAGGTCAAGCAATTGAAGCAGAGTCGGATTCCGATCGTGAAGGTTCGCTGGAATTCTCGAAGAGGACCCGAGTTTATTTGGGAACGAGAAGACCAAATGCAACGCAAGTATCCACATCTTTACACCAAACCTATTACCGAGACCAACACTAGCTGAATTAAGGGACAGAATTCCTTTTTTGGGTGGGTGACTGTCACAACTCACCATTTCAGGTCATTTCCCAAACTTCGACAATTTACTATTCATAAATCACTATTCATCAAAACACTATTCATTGTTTTACTATTCATCATTTTCGAGGTCAATTTGATATTCTAAGAAGCATTCAAAAATTTTACTATTCACCAAGTACTATTTTCCGGAAAGAAAATACTATTCACGTGCATTGCTTATTTCATCGTAAATTTAGTTTACGAGTACTTGAATTCGCGTAACCGTATTGGTTCAGGTGCGAATTCATACATTATCATTAGAGACACTTCATACGGACTAGAAATAGTCTACATATTATCATAATAGCATTTGCATACTATACCACTCCTAGAATATTCATATTATTATTTTTGGTATGTTTAACGTTTTACGTTTATTTATTTTAATTAAACGTTAACCCGCGATAAATAAATATAACCAACATATCTAAAAATCCCCACGATGGTTCCGATATATTTTTAAACTCCTTACAACGTCATAGAAATTATAAAATTCATTTACCCGGTATTTTGGAAATTTATTAAATTTATAACGTAAGTTTAATATAATTACGACGGTTTTCGTGAAAACTAAATAATAATTATCCAAACGCTCAAATTTTGTACCCAACATATTTTTAACATTTTTATGACTTTATTAAGTCCCGGTTAACTTGTTAAAATTTATTTCTCGCAAACCCGGTACTCAATTATAACTAAAAACTAACTACAATTACCTAAATTTAACACCTAAAACCTATACTAATATCTACAAATCTTCCACTAGCTATCCTAAATAAATCAAAGACATAATTTTTGCTTTTGGACCCTTTGAAAAACCGGCCATGAACCCCCCCCCCCCCTTAACCATGTGCATTAAAATTCTTTTAACTTGTTACACCTCATTTGTAAATATCTACAAACTCCTAACTTCATTTCACACTTAGATTTTTAGATCAAAACTTTACTCTTTCTCTCCTTTTCTCTCCCAAACCCACGGCCAAAACACAAAACCACCAAGATCCATCATATTTTCCAAGATCAAGTTTAAATCAAGTCTATTTTGTTATCCTTGTTAGGGTTTTGAAATATAAACTCAAGGATTCCTAGGGTTTTGATCATACAAGCTTCATAATCATTCAAGTGAGTTTACAAAAAATTATTTTCTTCATTTCTTCAAGTACTTGTTATAATCATATGGTTTTCATACAATATTTCATGCATATGTACCACTCATAATATATGTTTATGTCTTTGAAACCCTAGAAATGGAAACCTTGGTTAGATCCACTAGATTGGTGATGTTTAGGAACCCATGACACCTTAAGAAGGTGTATGGTAGGATTAGACTAGATTTGTTGTGATTGAATGTGATTTGGGTGGAGTAGAATCAAGTTTAGAACACTAGAAATGGATTTGGAACCTATTTGCAAACCTACTGTCCCAAATTTGAAAACCTGGAAAACTCAGTAACTCAGGGGAACTTTTCAACCTAAGATTTAGAAAATAATTTCAAAAACAAAGCCGTAGGCGAAAGAATGGGTTAAAACGAGTTTATAACGAAGGAGATATGATTTTTGCAAGTTTATTGACGAAAACTATTTTTCTGAAAATTATTGCTGTTGGACGATTTTTGGTGGACAAACCGAGGCATTAGATATAACCTAGAGAAGCCGAGTTATCAAAAATATATTAGTACATACTAAGATGAATCCGGGGATATAAAGAACGAGGAAAATGAACTTAAAACGACCAAGTTATTCACGTTTCAATATCGGCGAAAACTCTCTATAATTGGCAGCTTTTACTAGAAATAATAATAATACTACTTCTACGTACTAAATTCTAGATTTTCTAGAAATACTACTAAATTGCCGAAATTTATAACTAACGAAGTACTTATGCTTATGAGCTTATTTTTACGACCATTAGACGTTACTTCAAGGTTTTCAAGGCGAAGTTTATGACACTTACTTTCTATATATATATATATATATATATATATATATATATATATATATATATATATATATATATATATATATATATATATATATATATATATATTATGACAAGTTTATACAAGTCTAGTTAAGACTTATTATTTTTCTCAAGTATGGAATGTATTTTCATATGACTATAACTAGTATTTTCAAGTTATGAGTGGTATAGTTATCATGTGCATGCATGTTCCCTACCTCATTTCATGATCTAAATTAGATCATATTCATTCATCATAGGTTGCGGTTGATTTCATTCCTTGTTGTCCTTATCGTTCCATTGCATTGTATCATCACTTCGAGGTGAGTTTTCATAGCCCCGTTTTCAATTACTTATTTGATTTCAAATCCCACGGGGGAGAATACATTGCACCACTTATTTTTGTACATGTCCAAGTATTAAATTCCATACATTGCTTAAGTTGCCTTCCTACCAAGTTAAGTCCCCTTTATTATCATGGACCGTTAATTATAATGCCAAGCGAGAGTGAGTGAATAGATCTATTGAGGGTGACGCCTCCATTCGTGTTTGGGTTGCTCCAACGGGTACAAATGCATTTCATGTCTAAACTATTTGAGTGCTTGGTAAACACTCTTTGGGGCCAATACAATTTTATGTCTAGCTTCGGGGTCATGAGCTTAAGGGACAATGTAGCATTTTGACATTTTTGTCACTTTACTTTACTTGTGGCTTATGTACATACGATTTAACTTACAAACCTATGACTTCTCACCAAATTTATGTTGACCGTTTTAGCAATGTATTTTCAGGTAACTAAGGTATATCTCATGGCATGCATGGAGTCATTTTAGTGAGTAGCAAGGATGACGCGTCTCACTTTGGATTTTTCATGCACTTATATATTATCGTTTGATTGTACCAAACTTGTTTCCTTTCACTTTTAAATACTTTGGGACCTATTTTTGTAACTCTGAACTTATTTTAAATAAAATCAAACGATGTATTTTCCAAACGACACTTTAGGTCGTTCAATATATCCTTGTTTGTGATGCTATGACAGTTACACCCTCAGGCATTCCATTCCGCTGCAAGTCAGGTAAATTGGGGGTGTGACAGATTGGCATCAGAGCTAAGGTTATAGTGAACTAGGATGCATCATAGACCCTAGACTATAACCACATTATCATAGCATCTCATCATTACATCATAAGTGCATATTCATTGTTTTAGGTGATTCCATTATACGAGTTATTTATTTTCATTTCACCTTGATTATCACAGAGTTATGTCTTCAGACCCGAACATTGTCATACTTTACTCTGTCTCAGACTCTGATGTTGAAGGCTCTATGTCTTCCACTACTTTTTCACCACCACCCATTCCTCCTGTACCTGTGTTGCCACTTTCGGCATCAGGTGAGGATACCGAACCTTTTGAGGAGGAAGAGACTGCTCCTACTCCTCATGTCTCCCCTATTGCACCACCTGAGGTTACCCGTGTACCCACTGACATATCATCCCCTGCTACTACTATTCCCTCAGAACCAAGGCTTATGTTTCCCCATAGGAAGACGACTCTAGTTGCTAGGAAGAGTGTTCGCCCTACTACATCTACCTTTAGGATCCCTGCGGTTCCTACATTACCTACACCACCAGCCATACGCGCTACTACTTCCATATCTACTTCACTTTTGCCGCTTAGGAAGCGTGTAAGGTTTACTACCCCAGCTTCACCTACTACAGAGACTTCTGACCTTCCACCACCACTAGTATACCATGTAGGTGAGAGTTCGAGAGCAGCTGCTGCTAGGGGGCCTACAGCTGTTACCTTAGAGGATCAGTTAGGGGCTCAACAGGAGCAGGTTGATAGTTTGGGTTATAGGGTTGATGAGGTTATCACTACTCGACTTGAGGCGGTCGAGGAGCAGGTTGAGGGATTGATTTTGACTGGAATCTTTGGGAAGTTGTCCGTAAGGGTAACAGCTTGAAGAAACACGTCAAAGATGCTGATGGGGTTGTTACCATTATGGGTCCTAAAACTGCTGAAGAAGTACTAGTTGTTCAGTGAGAGAATAAAGTTAGAACTATTCTCCTTCAGGCTATACCAGATGATCACATGGGTGACTTTCACTTCATGGAAGATGCTAAGGACATATGGATGGCAATCAAGGCTAGGTTTGGTGGGAACGAAGAGTCAAGGAGGATGAAGAAATCCGTGCTGAAACAGCAGTTTCAAGAATTCCAAATATCTGAGGAAGAAGGCATCCATAAGGGATATGACAGGTTCCATAGGATTTTGAGTCAATTAAATCAGCTGAAGGCTAGACCAGACAATGAGGATTGCAATGCTAAGTTCCTAAGATCTTTGCCACCATCTTGGTTGCAAGTAAGCATTGCACTGAAAGCTAAAGGTGGATTGGATATGCTCTCTTTTGATGACCTCTAAACAGACTTAAATCTCTTGAGCCTGATGGTAGAAGTCCCATTCGTACATCCACTCACTCAGCTTTTGTCAGCACCTCATCTAATCAGATTCCTCATGCCTCAAGCCCATACTCCTCAGCATCATCTTCCCACATCACCACTAAATCAAATTCTCAACCACAATCCAGTAACATAATGGAAGATGTACTTCACTCTTTTGCTGCTGATTATGAATATCAGCAGCAACTTGCTTATGAGGATTTTGAACAGTTGGATCCACTAGATATGGAAGAGATGAACTTGAAGTGGCAGTTGGCAATGATTTCACTGAACATCAAGTGGTTTGAGAATAAGTCTGGGAGAAAGTTTGGCTTCAAGGGAAGAGATCCTGCTAGATTTGACAGAAGAAAGGTCAAGTGCTATACTTGTGGTCAGATGGGTCACTTCTTAAGAGAATGCAAGGATAGGAAGCCTGGTGAGGAGGTTAGATATACTACCTATTAGCATAGTCAAGTTGAAGCTGAAACCTCTAAAGTTGGATCTTCCAAAGCTTTGGTCACTCTAGATGAATATATCAATTGGACGGTTCATGAGCCTGATGAAGCTTCTAGTTCTGATCAAGTTTCTATGCTGGCAAGCTGCACTACAGAGGATTAGCATGATCAAGTTGCCTTGATGGGCATCTCTCAGGTACATAACTGTGTTTTTGGTTGTAGTGAAAGATATAATGAACTTAAGGAAGCTTATGATGAATTGAAACCCAAATATAATGAATGTTATGTAGAATTTGAGGCTTATAAAGAGGCTTTAAAAACTTTAGAAAGACAAAAAATTTGGTTTCAAAAGTGTAAGTTACTCATAATGATTAACATGTATGGTTCTTGTGATTATGGATCAAATATGGGATTCAAGAGAGATGTTAGATAGAAAAAGAGATGGGAGCCTTTTCTAGAGAGAGAAACAAGAGATATTAGATTAGTGTAATGAAAGGTCCAACCCTCTCCCTTGGGTGGGAGAGGGTATATATACTACAACTACTTGTGCTCCATGAAACGAGCTGTAGAGTGAGCTGACAGTGGGTAAAGACCCGACCCACTCTACGAATACTATTTACATGCTAAGCTACGTACTAACTAATACGATAAATACTATAAGCTACAACATGCTAAACTATACTAGGGGTGACCGAGTCTTCATATGAATAATCGTATTCCTAACAATCTCCCCCTAAGGGAGGTCACCCCGGAAAATACATAATGAATCGTAGCATTCCAATCTTTGACGATAACTTTGTAGCTCGTAGTCTCATGATTCTTCCTTGTCGTGATCTTTGTGCTTTGAGCAGCAGACTCTAGATGACTTGTTCAATGTGTTGGATGATCTTTGGCATTACTTCGAGTTCATCATCCAAATGAGTATCTGCAAGTCATCTTTGAGTAGTAATGTCTCCATGTGATTTGAACATATGTGTGTTGGCATGCTCACACTTTTCTGGATCATGATCTTCTGCATCAGAGTTGTGGAAGCATAGATGAGGCCTAATCAATGATCATGATTTCTAAGATTGTGATGTCGAAGTGTGAGCATGTGTTGATGGATCAGCATCTTTTCAGCAATCAACCGCAACCGTCAGAAATTCCTGCAAGCAAACAGTTAGCAGCAAATCATTCGGTACTTATAGGTTTGGAATTAGAGATCGTCAACAGCATAGTGTGAAGATTCCTTCTAACCCTTACCAAGACCGTTCCCAATCGGTAAACCCTGAGAGGATTTACGCGAACTACCTAAGTAGATCAACGAATGGGTGAGTCGCTGGAGATCACTCCACGACTGTTGACCATTTGTAACCATCGCGACCACTAAGCGTAATCCTCAAGGAATTACCTAAGTGACCTGCTTTCAGGGCTGCTTGATGTTGACCCTGGCAAGAATTTGCATTCAATCACTGGGAGTTACAGTAGTAACTTCCCTCATAGATGTTCTGTCAGATTGCTAAGATCTGTGTAGGACTCATAAGTTTACCACTGGTGTCCTTAATGTTGAACAAACAGGGTAGAAGTAGCACGTGTTCCTATGAGATCTTTTTATGTATCTCGAGGCTCTAGACTCAATAAGTGCATTTGGTTTTCCTATGCGGAGATTAGGGAGAGGTCTCCTGCTTCAATATCAACCATCTCTAAGAGATATGTCGATAGATTACATTGGTTCCCCGTGAGAATGAAACAAGTTCTTTTAAGAGAACTTGAGTGGCTAGAAGGTTTAGTGCATTGCGTCACTGGGTCCATGACGTCTTGTCTTCAATACTGATGTCGCCTTAGCAACCATCAGTAGATTATGAATTGAACCCGGTTTCTGCCCTAAGGTTGAATAATTGGAGGGCTATTTCTTTTCACCCTTTCTCATTTCATTTCTTTTTAGTTCTTCAACCCCTTCTTTCCCCATTCTCACATTTCTCCTTTTTTTTTCATAATCATACCTACGGACTTTCTAATACTATCTATTTGGTATTGTCCATGGGTAGATCCCTCCGGCTTTGGCGGATCATAGGACGGTTTTCCTAACCTTAGCCACCTTATACCTTCATGACTATCCTATGTTGCCATACACCAAATCATTGAAAATTCTCTCAACGTGTTTATAATTGAGAAACACATTTTGTTAACACATTGAGAGTTTTGTCATTTTCAAATGCTCCCCCTTAACATGTGCACTGATGTTTTGATGATGAATTTGCACATGTCGGGAAGAGTTGCACTTTAGAATTGATCCACCTTTAGTAAACATGAACAGGCATTCGAGACACGCTTACATCACTAGTTAGACTAGCTTGAAATTATTACCCGGCCTGGTCAAGTCCACAAGGGTTTCTCGAAATGGTACACTCTACTCAGACAAGTCCTCTTCGAGACACGCTTACATCACTGGCTAACCCAGCTTGAAGTTATTACCCGTCCAGGACTAGTCCTTTCGATTCATGACAATTATTGTTTCGTCAATTCATTGGTGAAGTCTGAGTCTTGCTCACATGAGATGCTAAAGATCCTTTTTCACAAGCCATTTTGCTCCCCCTCAATATGTGCATTGATATACAAAAGAGTTTAGCACATATCGGGGAGCGTTTGTTTAATTCCAAAACAATCACATTTTATATCAGATTTCATATTTAAATCACATTTTCTCCCCCGATCAAAAATTTCAAACCATTTGAGATTTGTGATCCCAAGTGATTTAAATAAGTTAGAAAAGTTTGGGAGCAAGATGTGGTCTGATTAACGATATTATGATATTGAGACAATTTCATTACTCCCCCTTAATCAATGAGGGAGAATGTTAGTGTCAGTTATGATGAGTTTATAAATGATTTAAAGTTTAACGAGAAACTCATGAAAATAAGAAATCATGTACTGACACATAACATTTGATACCACACTACTTATGACGCACAAGATAACTGGTGGTGGTGGTGAAAAAGTTGTTGTCATTGTTGCTACCGATGTTGTTGTTGTGGTGAAATTAAAGCCAGCCAATGAAGTTTGAACATCTGATCAAATGGTTATAGCAGGAGCAAGCACATTCACATCAGCCATGGAATCTGCATAAGAGTATCAACAAAGATATGCATACATACAGATTCACTCTTAATTAACTGCTACCACGTAGCAGCTAGCCTACTCATAATACCATATTCATATCATGATCAAAGAACATTCAAGCAACTCATCAAAATGCTATCTAGCATGATGAGAAACTAGCAATCATGAACATTCATCGCAAGTTTCTATCAGACATAAACAACAATCACTAGCATGGCAATTCACGCATATTTCGACATTCAAATCAGGAGCTTAGGAATAAGATTCTAATCCGGTAACTACATACCTAAGCAAATCCTGAGAACACGAACACATAATCAACAACACTTAAACAATTATCAGCAAACAGCAAACGAAACACAATCAATCAGATAATACGAATGCCAGAGGAGAGAACAAGAGCATCAAACACAATGGTGTACTAACATTATTTAGATTTTGGATTTAAACGTATTTAGGGGATTAAGCGAGGAAACCAGCGTGAGACAAATGGACCTTTTAGTTACATAAAGCTAGGAAACTATACGCAAATAGCACATAATGCCCTAAACTTTCTAACAACTAACACATTTGGCCATTTAAGATAAAGCTTAGTAAGTTCCTCTTCAGCTAATACCCCATTAACTACAAAACCTTTTCTAACAATTATGAGACAGCCAAGAAATCCGTTTGATGATATAAAATTGGAAATCACTCGCCCCCTCAATTGATGACCCATTGTCATTAATTGAGTGACAAATTTTATAAAGTATCTAAGACTGATTGATTTACAAGCAACACATTACCACCATGTATCACTCAAATAATTTTCTGAAGAATCATAAAAGAAAATTATTTGTTTTGATAAAAAGAAGACTTCTCTTCTTAAACATGATATAATGCACTGAAACGTACATTAGATCGGAAAGGAACGAATATAAAGTAATTCATGCCTTTGTTAGGAACAGTCGTCTTTTTGGCCACGAACTTTCCCCAATATTAAGACCGGGTTGCTATCTGAAGTAATAGCAAACCAAATTTTAGAAGTCCGGGTTACAGCCTGAAATGACTGCAAGCCATATTAAGCCATATTTGCATTTTTTTTTTTTTTTTTTTTTTTTTTTTGAAGAATATTTTGAGAAACGACATGTTTTAGAAAAAACTTTATTTGAAACCGAAAAACTCTTGCTCAAGCATATGTATGTTTTCGTGTCATTATTGAATGACATTTCTAGAAACGTACATAATATTGATTACACAAGAGACATGTCGGGAGAAGAATATTTTTGGATTTTTATGATTTTTCTGATTTTTTATGGGTTTTATAGGTTTTATATTTTTCTATTTGCTTTATGGTATAAGATATATACAAGGATATGTGAAGCAAAACCAATTCTCCTCATTTTCTTCCTGAAGACGTATGAGAGATACTGGCGAAGGACTCTTCATTCCAAATCATGAGAGAATGAATTGAAATCGTTCTCTTGAGAGAGCCTTCGTGAAGAAATCTGCCAGCCGAAATTCTGTCCTCACGAAGTAAAGTTCCACTACCCCATTCTCATCTTATTTTACCACACCTTAGGAGAATCCGTTTCCCAGGAGAAACTTTGACAGTGTATCAAACCATGCCCTAGGCGTCTGTTTTAAGCAAAAGAGAGCCCTTTTCAGACGATAGACATGGTTAGGACGATCAAAAATATGCAAATCTTTCCGGTTGACTGAAATAAAGAACTTTATTCAGCTCGCCATTTAGAAATGCAATTTTCATATCCATTTGATAGACCATCATGTTTTGACTTGCAGCATTGGCGAGAAACATTCTGATAGCTTCAATACGAACAACCAGAGCGAAATATTCCTCTAAATTACTGCCTTCCTGTAGACGATATCCCTTAGCAGCAAGCCTTGCCTTGTTTTCAGAACGACATTATGCTCATCAAGTTTCACTTTGAAGATCCACTTAGATCTATAATCATTGCACAGTCTGGAGGTAGTACCAATTCCCATACTTCAAGTCGATCGAAAGTGTGAGCTTCATCTTGCATCGCATTAACCCAACAGTCTTTAGAGATAGCAGTCTTGGAATCTTTGGGTTCGAATTTGGATAGTATGGAATTACAACAACACCACAAGGCATGGGTGGTAAGTTTCCTTCGTGTGAACACCGGTTGAGTAGGATATCCAATAATGTAGTCAATCGGATGATCCTATATTCGTTTCAGAGATGTTCATGTGGATGTAGGTAGGAACATGAAGAAGTCGCGTTAGTATTCCTTGAAGAGGATGTCTCAGAAGAAGATTCATGAGCAAACAGGTTTTAGTACAGAGCATCTTCAAGAGGAGCAAATGAATTCACTTCAAAAGAATAGTTGACTGCAGTGCCTTGATGTATTTAAGGAGATTGAAGGTTTGACGATGATGGTGAGTAACTTGCAGATTGAGCATCTTGATTAATTCAAGTAGACACTGATGGACCATTTGATTTGCACAGAACTAGAGCAGCGGCAGCTGGTGGTGTCAGTGTATCATCGGTAGGTGTCTCAAAGTATTCATCAATCATTTGGTCAAACTAGATCTTCAAATGCTCATTTGTGGTGATACATAAGGTACATGCAGGAGTGGGATTCTGTACAATACCTGAACTGATTGATTCAGGAGACAAAAGTTTAGAAGCGGGTCCTGCACTGATGTGTACAGGAGCCGTATGCTCAGTCAGCTCAACGAATGTGACGTGAATGGTTTCCAGGATTTATCGGGTTCGTTTGTTGTAGACTCGGTATCCTTTACTATCTGGAGCGTAACCAACGCAGAATCCAATACCAGTTTTAGCTTATAACATTCCCAGATCTTGACTGTCATTTTGTAGGGTAGCATAAAGCACCAAACACAAATAGAGAGGAGAGATCCGGTTTCTTTGCCATATATCAGCTCATATGGAGTTTTGTTGTGAAGAGTATGTATCAAGTATCAGTTTTTGGTGTAACAAGCTGTAGCAATTGCTTCCGCCCATAGGATCATCGGTGCCTTGGAGAAGTAGAACGAGTTGTTTGTTGATAACCTCCGTTCCATTGTTTGTTCGAATGATTCTGACGGATATGTGAGTCTTACTAGCAGTTGTTTGATGAGTATTATGATAACTTCTGGAGTCACGTCCTGGGTTTTCAAAAACTTTACCCATGTAAACTGAGAGTATTCGTCGACAACAACGAGTACACATTACTTCCCATTTATACTCTTCACACTTATTGGTCTGTCTGGGTCCATGTGAAGGGTGTAAAGAACATCCTTGTTGGTGTTGACAATTTTGGGTTTGTGAGTATGCTTCTTTCGTTTACCCAGTTAACAAGCCGAATGAAGAAGTTCTTTTTCGAACTTTAATCTGGGTAGACCTCATACAGGATCATTGTGAGCAAGATCATATATGGTACCAAAGTTCAAGTGATTAAAACTTTGTTGCGATAGCCACGATTTGTTCTTTGAGGTCTTTGAGAGAAGGCAAATAGGAGAGGACCGCATCACGTCTTCGATAGAAAAGGTGTATAGATTTGTGCCATGACTATCTTTAAGAAGATTAATACCAACCAATTCTCAGACGAAGCATGTGTAATTTCTGAAGGCAATCTTCAAGATCGAAATCAAGATATTGACCAACAAAGAACAGATTATGCCCAAGTCCTTCCACGTAATATACCCAGGAAATTAGCTATCTCCAAAAACATAATCTCCATAACTTATAATTACCCCAAAATGATAGTTCCCGAATCTAACTGTCCCGATAAACTTATTCACGAAATTCTCGAGCCCTGAGCGATCCCAATCATAGGTTTAGAGCAGCCTGAGTCCAAACATCAAAGGACGAAATGTACGACCTGCATTTGGAAACAGACGAGAGCAGAAAATTTGGAGCGTCGGATCCCCAATTTGAGTTGGGTTCCAGTTGGTTAGTGCAAACAAGTTCTGGAGCGACTAAGACCTTAGGTGCATTCGTTTCAATGGTGGAAATTTCACTAGTAGATGCAATGGGCCTAGTTAAAGGACATTGGGTCTCCAAAGGGAAAGTTCTACCAGTTGGCTTCCATTCCTTAATAGGCACTACTTTAGAGTTGGTTATCCTAGTTAAAGGGCACTGTTCTCCTAAAGTGAATTTCCTTCCTGTGGGCTTCCATTGATAACTAACATTGGCAAACAGTTTACCTGTTGCCTTCCAAATTTGCTTACTTTGTTTAGCTCTCCAAACTTTCTTAACTAGGGTTTTGTTAAACGACTTCAGAAATTTCTCAACACATTTATCATGATTACTCGAAATTATGCATTCATTACATGTTTTGCAACGTGAATTAGGTTTTGAATTATGACTCATTTTACTCAAGTTGGACTTAATGTTCCTCATGTGGTCGTCTACTTTATTTTTAGGAACACTTTTAGCAGGTGAAGTCCTGTAATCCCTTCTATTTTTCCTTGGTTTAGACTCTCTAGCTTTAGTGTTACTATTTACTCCTGTAGATGGACTAATGGGAATTTTAGTCTTTTTCACTTCCGGTTGCTGAACATGTTTTGATGTGTTGGGATCTGAAGTTTCCAAGGGTACCTCAAAGGTAACATGCTTGTTCTTAGTCATAGATGATGATGCAGTAGACCTATCTCGCTTGCTATCAATTTTAGGACATGTACCAATAGCATATTCTAAGAGTTCCTGAGATCTATTAGTGTGAAAGCAGGCACCTACAATAACATCATCAAGTGGTTTTGCTATCCTATCCTCTTCAATGGTTTCACGAAGCAAGTCAAGGCACTCCTTAAGATGTTTAAGATAGTCTCTATGAACTAACTTATTATTCCTAAGGGGAAGAGGAATATTCACAGCATCAATTGCATACTTCTTACGAGCAGAAACCTTTTGAACAACATTATCACAAGTGATGATTGGCATTTTCCCTTTCACCTGAGTCTTTAGATTCTCAATCTCATTAAGCAAAGAAGCTATCTTTTCATTATTTATATCACGTGTGATCTTAATTGAATCATATAACTCTTTGTAATGTTGTTTAACTTTCGAATTTTCAGTACGAAACCAATCATTTTCATGTTGCAATTTATTGATGGTATCTTGAAGTTGAAAATTTTGAGAATCTATAGGCTGTGGTTTTTGGGTGCCAATCACATCACTCTCGTAAGACTTCAATTGGGCAATTTGAACCCTCAGTTTCCGAATCGTGTTAGTGTGAGCTTGAATTTTTTCATCACGTTTGGCTAATTCAAAATATGCATCAAATTCAGGAGCATCCGAAGATGTCTTGGCATTTGAGATTTTAATTCTTTCTTATAAATGTTGACACTTTAATTGCAAATTAAGATTATCAACTTCTAGTTTTGACAAATGCCTGACCATGTTATCATGGTCATCGTTTTGAATTTTCTCACGCAATTTTAAATTCTCCCCCTCAAGCTCAACAACATGATTTTGGAAAACATTTAATGTAACCAACATCTCATGAAATTGACGAGCAGATAATGCAGAGTCGGTGACAGTGTAGAATACATCTTGTGCAATGCCATGAGCAATCAAGTTTTCATTCATAATGAAAACGTTTTTCCTGTCAATTTCACTGTATTTGAGATCAATAGCCAATTGTTTGCCCTCATTTTCCACATCTTGAAAAACCTTTTTCATTTGAGCCACATCATCATTAATGGTATTTTTAAGGCCCTCAAAATGTTCTTTGAGAAGATCGAAAAATGGCATGACTTTAGTTAGGCAACACTGTTTGGTTTGCTCAAAACCCCTTTCCCCTTCTGTAATCCCCGTTGGTGTAATTCTTATTTTGCATGTTTTCTTAAAGTCATTAAACAATTGACCTAGAACATATAACCCAATTAGAGTATTACACTGTGTGGGAAGAGTAAGTGGCACTAGATGCCTGGGTGTTCTCAAAGGGTAAATAGTTGGGTCAGTGCGTGTGTTACCCACAATTTTTTCTGCTTTCATTTTCTCCATGTCAATATTCCAAAAAACTTTCTCAGGGAGGAACTTCTTTTGGGGAACAAAAATGGCTGAATGATTATCATCAGTGTAGTCATAGTGAAACACGAGATTATTAGCAGTGCACAGGGGATCCTTTAATTTCTTAGCAAGTTTTTCCCTAGTTCTATCTTCAATCTCATTTGTCTCATCATCGGATCTCACATCAGGAGGGGCATGATCAGGCTCAAGCATAATATTTGCATCATATAACGCAGGCTGAGCACCTATACCATTCCTAAGGTAGTTGGTCTTAGGTTTGTCTATGTCCTTATCACTATGTTCATCACTTAACTTCCTATGTTTTTGTATCATTTGAGCAGTTTGGATGGTTTGGCCTTGCGTGTACAATTTGTCTTCAAGCTTATTCTTTAACATTTTAAGGCAAGAAAAACCATTTAAGAGTTTTGTTTCCTTTTTCTGAAAATCCAGTTTTTGCGTGATCATACTTTTCTGTATCTCCTGTTTTTGTTTAACAGTCTGATCAAGTTGTTTTTTCAAAGATTCTAACTCCCTTTTTAATGTTTCTTCCTTTTTGTTATGTTCTGATACATATGTACGCATCTGCCAATCCATTTTCTGCTCTCGTTCGGTTAGCTCAAACTTTGCACGTTGTTCATATATGGTCACCTGTTCTTTAAGGGTATTAAGTCTAGTGGTCAATGAGTCATCAGGGATAAATGCAGTATTCTCATGCAACACAGAATCATCATTTAGAACAGAGGATGCACAACAAGGTTCAACAGACACTTCATTGTGTTTCATATGTTGTTCACATGGGACAACATTGCTATTTCCCATGTCCACAACATCTGAATCAATAACGTTTATCAGTTGAACTTTGTTAGGAATCTTTTGTTCATCAACCATGTCATATAGTTCGAGTACCTTAGCATATGATGCCTGTTCATTTGCCCGTCTGATATCTGCATCCGCATCTTGTGTACCACAGGTTGTAGAACTGCTGCTTGGGTTAAGCTTCTCTGTCTCTGTTTCTCTGCACTCAATGACAATTGATCCAACATCTGATGATTTACCCGGATCAAGATTGGTATCTCTTGATTGCACCCGACTTTCATTCATCTTGATGTCACACTTGGGTTTGTCTTGTGCTCTCTCCTCAATGAACTTCTTAAGATTACCCATAAGTTGGAGTAGTGTAACTCTAAACATGTCAACCTCGATTCCCGTGTGATCAGCAAAACACTGTTTCGTCATATGACTATCGTAGTCATAATTCACAGTGAATTTCAAATTGATGAACACTTGGAGTTGTTCGTTGATCACACAAGGGCAGCCAGGGATCCAATTTTGGAAGATTGTTCTTGGTCAAGTTGTTTTTGTAGTTTAACTAAGTTAAGAATCATTGTGCCTGTGAAAGTATGAACATCTTGACCAAAGAGTATTGCAAATGCACGTTCGAATCCCATGTTGACGCTAGTTCCCTTAGAAAGTACCGAGAGGTGTGAACGAAGTTGCCGAAAGCCTTCTATACATCTTTCCTTTGCATCTTGAGGCACTTGTTGTGGTTGTTCACATACTCTCTCTTGTGAATACGAGCACAAATAATTCCAATTGGCACTCACATAATCAAACACGTTTATCGGTTGTCTGTTATTAGAAATCTTATGTTTAATCATTTCGTACAATCTGAGTACCTCAGAACTAGCAGAGTCTGAAGTAGTAGACATGATGTGATTGTGCACGGGATTTTATAAGTCTATGATTGAAACCGAGAAATATGATGCTTGATATGTGTTATGATGACAGTTGGATTGGCACAACGATTAGAGATTGTGTGATGATCGTTTGATGGACAGAGATATGTTGTTTAGTTGTGATTTGGTTTGATTAATGCAAGTTGGGCCTCGAAAATTTGGTGAAAATTTGGTCTAAAAACTTAAAAACCTCAATAACTTCACTCCGGAGGTGATTTGGGCCTCGAAAAATTCGTTTCACGACTTCGTGGTAAAACCTCACAATATTCAGCCTGTTCCGGACGTTTTGATAGCTAATTCGCTGAAAACGGAGTTACGGTTCAAAAGTTATGACCGTTTGAAGTTTCGACGTAAAAAGTCAACTTTGGTCAAACCGAGTTAACCGCAGGAAAGGTAAGGTAACCGCAAAGAGGAGCAAACCACAACAGAAGCAAACCGCAGGAAAGGTAATCACAAGGTGAGTTAACCACAAGGTGAGATAACCGCAGGTTAGGAGATAAACGCAGATAAAAGTAAAACGCAGGAACTAATCTCAAGCACGGAGCAAACCGCATAATACCCAAACCGCAAGATAAGCTAACCACAAAGAACTAACCGCAAACCACTTAACCGCAGGAAGCTAACCACAATGAACTAACCACAGACCACTTAACCGCAGGAAGCTAACCACAATGAACTAACCGCAGACCACTTAACCGCAAGAGCTAATCGCAGTTGACAAAAGTCCAAAACTGTCACTTTCCTTGCGATTTGTTTGTATTCCCAAAATAGTAATCGCATGCAAACTAACCACAGAGATCAGGAACTAAACGCAAATAAGCAATGCAACAGTGGAACTAACCGCAGCTATGAAATACGCCTTAAATTAAATCCAAACTTCAACTAGATTACGGATATGGTATAACCAACTGAAACACAATGTTAAACTAACACCAAGGATCATAAAAGTATACCCATAACGTATCAAATAACACTAGAAAGATCAAACCATGATGTTTTCAAAGAATAACACTTTTAACTCACAAAAAAACCACAAAAACCACACCAAGTCCGAATATCCAAGGCCCTAAGATGAAACCATGGCTCTTGATACCAATTGTAAGTTACTCATAATGATTAACATGTATGGTTCTTGTGATTATGGATCGAATATGGGATTCAAGAGAGATGTTAGATAGAAAAAGAGATGGGAGCCTTTTCTAGAGAGAGAAACAAGAGATATTAGATTAGTGTAATGAAAGGTCCAACCCTCTCCCTTGGGTGGGAGAGGGTATATATACTACAACTACTTGTGCTCCATGAAACGAGCTGTAGAGTGAGCTGACAGTGGGTAAAGACCCGACCCACTCTACGAATACTATTTACATGCTAAGCTACGTACTAACTAATACGATAAATACTATGAGCTACAACATGCTAAACTATACTAGGGGTGATCGAGTCTTCATATGAATAATCGTATTCCTAACAAAAAGAATCAGCTTGCTTATGATGAAAAGATAAGGGTGTTAGAAAGTAATTTAGAATGTACTAAGATTGATTTAAGGCGTAATTGGAAAGAAAAAGCTGATGTAGTTTCAGAAAACCAAGTGTTGAAAGAGAAATTAGATGAGGAAGTAGCTAGACATAAAACATGGTTAATATCAGGTGATAACTTAGCTAGCTTACTCTATGGTAGTCAATCTGTTAACTCTGGAATAGGTTTAGGTTTTAAGAAGTATGTTGGTTTAAAAGCTAGGAATGATCTAGGTAAAACAACACCAGAATGAGTAGTTAATTATGTAAAAGAAGGTAGCTTACATGCTGTACCAGGACCTATTAGAGGAGAACATATGCCCACTGACATTTCCATTACTGTTGACTTTGATGGATCACACCATCTTTATGGCAAAAAGTCAAGTGACTTGCCAGACCCTGATTCTAAATCTACTGACTTTGTCTCTTGTTCTGACAGTGACAAGTTCTCTGACCAAGGGTCTACTACATACACCAGTTGTGATTCAAGTGAAAATTCAGACCTTCCCAAGACCTCACCCAAGACTCCCCACAAGCCTATTAGAGTTACTGCTGATTCCAAGACTGTTTCCTTTGAAGACTTGTCATTTAATTCTTTGCAAAACAATGTTTTTAATTCTGTCAAAAACAATTCTATCAATGTTTGTGGTTTGAATAATTTTGCATGTCATGGAACATCTTTCACTTTGAATAAATCTTCTAAAAAGAAGAAATGTTTTGTGTGTGGAAGTAAATTTCATTTGATTAAGGATTGTAATTTTCATAAGCAAAGAATGGGTGTATGTGCTATTCAAAGGACACCTAGACCAATGTGGAAAAATGTTAATGATATACCATCTTTTGTTCCACAAGCAACTCATAAAACCAGCAAACACAATTCTGCTGATAAATCTTCTCCTTGGAGAAGATCTGTTGCTAGACCATATGTGAGACCAACTAGTTCTTATTTTTAGAATGGTTATTGGCCTAGATATTTTGACTCAATGTATGTTGGTGGAGGGTATTGGGATACTGCTGTGAAGCCCTCAACAGGTTGTTCTTGGACTAAAAAGGGACCTAATTTTCAAAGAAGGCCCAAGAACAATGGTGGATCTTATGCATCTCCATGGCCTAACTCTTATGATCCACAAGGCAGGCTCAAGTCAGCAATGACTTGAGTCTCCAATGTGTACTAACATTTTGTATATATTCTTGTTGTTGTTGTAGGATCATCCTCTGAAAAGTAAAGAATTAGGAATAGTAGATAGTGGTTGTTCCAGGAGTATGTCAGGAAATAAGGATAAGATGCATGATTTTGTCCCCATAGAAGGAGGAGGCAATGTGACTTTTGGTGGAGGAGATGGTAGAATCACTGGGAAAGGCACCATCAAAACACCTTTGTTGGATTTTGTGAATGTATACTATGTGAAGGAAGTGCAACATTTCAACTTGTTCTCAGTGTCACAAATATGTGACACCAAGAATAAAGTCTTCTTCTCTGAGGATGAATGTCTTGTGCTCTCTAAAGACTTCAAACTTCCAGAAGATACCACAATTCTGCTAAGAGTTCCTAGAAACAACAATTTGTACACATTCAATTTGAATGATGTCCAGCCTGAAGGTGACCTAACATGTTTGGTGGCTAAAGCAACCCTGGATGAATCTACAAGATGGCATAGAAGGATGGCTCACGTGAACTTCAAGACCATTAACAAACTTTCTAAACTTGGTCTTGTTCAAGGGCTTCCTTCAAAAGTCTTCACCAATGAACATAATTGTGTTGCCTGTAACAAAGGAAAGCAACACAGAGCCTCTTACAAAGCCATTACAGCTGTGAGCACAATCTCAGAACCTCTTCAGTTGTTGCACGTAGATCTCTTTGGTCCAACTCAAATCAGGAGTATTGATCATAAGTACTTCTGCTTGGTAATCACTGATGACTATAGCAGGTTTTGTTGGGTATTCTTTTTGAAAACTAAAGATGAAACATCTCCAATTTTAAAAGAATTCATTACCCTTATTGAAAACCAGCTAAACAAAAAGGTTAAAGGCATTAGGTGTGATAATGGGACAGAGTTCAAAAATGTTGTATTAATAGAACTTTGTCAGTCTAAAGGGATAAAAAGGGACTATAGCAATCCAAGAACCCCACAACAAAATGGGGTTGCTGAAAGAAAGAATAGGACCTTAATAGAGGCAGCAAGATCCATGCTTGCAGACTCTAAATTACCCACTATGTTCTGGACTGAAGCAGTAAGCACTGCTTGTTATGTTTTGAACAGGGTATCCATCACTAGACCTCATTTCAAGACACCTTATGAACTTCTCACTGGGAAAGTTCCTAATATTCATTACCTCAAACCTTTTGGTTGTCAAGTAACCATTTTGAACACTAGTGATATACTGGGAAAACTTGATGGGAAAGCTGATGAGGGGTATATTGTGGGTTATTCAGCTCATAGTAAGGCCTATAGGGTTTACAATTTGAATGCTAAAAAGATTGTGGAGACTCTTGACCTGAGGTTCCTAGAAGATAAGCCTAATGTTCTAGGACAAGGTCATGTTTGGTATTTTGACCTGGATTACTTAACTGATCACTTGGGCTATACTTGATATGTTTCTAATCAAGCTGCAGGTACAAAAGAGTCTCCCACGAACCATGCAGGTACCCTGGATGATGACTCAGATAGTGAATCTGAGCAAGATGAACAAACCATTGTTGTACCTTCTTTTCCTCCTAACTCATTGGCAGGTGATAATTCCAAAGAAACTTCTGAGGAGAATGAAGATGAGTCTCACTATGCAGAGGATCTTGCTAGACTCAAGAAGCAAGAGTATGCAGCCACTCAAGAAGCTGAGAGGCTTGGTGAGAAGTTTCCAAGAGATACTGAGGTTTTACTCAGACAATCAGCTCAAGCAGTCAGTGGAAACCAGGATTCTGCTGACAATTCTACTGAAGGTTCTCCTGTTTCTTCTGATAGTATCACATCTGCTGACAGCAATGTTTTAAAAATCGCGCCTAAGGCGCGCCTACTCCCTAAATCCCACGAGGCTCTAGCCTTTGGGATTTTTTTAGATCGAGGCTCACTACATGCATGAATCCCGTAAAAATCGCAGCGCCTTAGGGATTTTTGCGCTTTTGCGCCTTGGGGATTTTTGCGCCTAAAAGATGTAACGGGGTTTTGGCCCTTATTTCTTAATAGTAAGATACATTTTGGGCTTACATGTTATATACATTTGGCCCTTTAAGTTATAAAGTATCTAATAACCCTAATATTTTCGAAAATAACTAAAACACACAATCAACAAAGAAGTATGTATTTTTTGTAATCTAATGTCTAAGAATAGTAGCTTATTAACAGATACAAATGTTGTTTGTTTAGTGCTAAGTGTTACCAAACAACTATAGATTTTTTGTTGTTAATAGTTGATAATTTGATACATGGTAATTTGTTAAATTTTATAAGTCATAAACTCATATATTCTAATGTATCTTCAGGAATTTAGGGTAGTTCATGAATTCTGATATGTTGTTTGCTTAATATTTTGGGTTTACCCACAACCTTTATTAGATGCAATAACTATTAAGTGGCATTATGCATTGGATATTGATATTTTTTTTTTGTTATTTAAGCTGCATAAGTTGTCACATATGTTATAAAAAAAACTTAAATGTATAGTGCGCCTCATATTTATGAATCTCGCGCCTTGGTTTGCGCCTCGACTCGAGGCTCTTTGACCCCCTTTGCGCCTTAGTGCGCCTTGAGCCTTTCATAACATTGGCTGACAGTACTGCTACACAATCTCCAATATCCACTGGTGTATCCACAGACTTTGGAAAACCATATACAAGATTTTCAAGTCCTTTAGATCTTGGTCATCACCAACCCAAAGCTGGTATCTTCAACTCCTCTTCCTATGAGAGTGAATTTGGACCCACAGTGAATAATCTTGACTCCACAATTGATGTTAACCCCATTGCAACAAAAAGGATAAACATTGATCATCCTCAATCAAAGATTCTTGGAGATCCAAAAGCACTTTTTAGAACTAGAAGTACTGTGAAAAGTACTAAGTATGGTGAAGTTGCTTTTATTTCCTATGTCTCAAATCAACAAATGGACAATCATACAGACTTTCAACATTGTTTTCTTTCTCAAATGGAGCCAACCAGTGTTTCTCAAGCTCTTGTAGATTCAAGTTGGCTTGAAGCTATGCAAGAAGAGATGCTACAATTTAAAAATCAGCAGGTTTGGATACTGGTACCACTACCTGATGGGAAAATTGCTATTGGAACAAAATGGATCTTGAAGAACAAAAGAGATGCAAGGGGTATTGTTGTGAAAAACAAAGCCAGATTAGTGGCTCAAGGGTTCATGCAAGAGGAAGGAATAGATTATGATGAGGTTTTTGCACCAGTTGCTAGAGTTGAGGCCATTAGAATCTTCTTAGCCTATGCATCTTATATGGGATTCACTATATATCAAATGGATGTGAAAGGTGCTTTTCTGTATGGTGAAATTGAAGAGGAGGTTTATGTAACTCAACCCAAAGGCTTTGAAGACCCAGATCATCCAAATCATATTTACAAGGTTGTAAAAGCTCTATATGGACTACATAAGGCACCAAGAGCTTGGTATGCTAGGCTTTCTGCATTTCTACTGAAGCATGGTTACAGAAGAGGTGCCATTGACAAAACACTCTTTCTAAAGAAAGATTCTAGAGATATCATCCTTGTGCAAGTATATGTAGATGACATCATATTTGGCTCCACTAAAGAAGAATGGTGCAGGGAGTTTGATGAATTGATGAAGGGAGAGTTTCAGATGAGTGCTATGGGGGAGCTTACTTTCTTTTTGGGTTTACAAGTTCAGCAGAAACCTGATGGTATATTTATCAGTCAGGATAAATATGTGAGAGACATGTTGAAGAAGTTTGATATGGAAAATGTCAGAACTGCCACTACACCCTATGAAGCTCCAAAACCAAAGAATAATCTTGAACCAGATCCTGCTGTGAATGTTCATTTATATAGATCCATGATTGGTTCATTGATGTATTTGACAGCTTCTAGGCTTGACATTACATTTGCTGTAAGTGCTTGTTCTAGACACCAGGTTACTCCACTTACTTCCGACTTGAATGCAGTCAGAAAGATCTTCAAGTACCTCAAAGGCTAACCCAATTTAGGTATTTGGTACCCAAAAGAGTCTCCTTTTAGGTTGGAAGCCTATAGTGATAGTGACTATGCTGGTGCAAATATGGATAGGAGATCCGCAACTGGATGTTGCCAATTTCTGGGAAGAAGATTGATTTCTTGGCAATGCAAGAAACAAACTATTGTTGCTACCTATACTAATGAAGCAGAGTATGTTGCTGCTGCCAATTGTTGTGGACAGGTTCTATGGATTCAGAATCAATTGCTGGATTATGGGTTTAATTTCATGAATACCACAATTTTCATTGATAATCAAAGTACTAGATGCATTGTTAAAAATCCAGTTTTTCATAATAGAACCAAACATATTGAAATCAGGCACCACTTTATAAGAGATGCATATGAAAAACATTTGATTAAAGTGGTTAAGATTCACACAGATGATAATGTGGCATATTTGTTGACTAAAGCTTTTGATGGACCTAGGTTTCAACACTTAGTTGTCCATATTAGGATGCTTAACCCTTAACTGCAAAGTTTGAGGGGAGGCATAAGCCTCAGGGGAGGCATATGCCTCAGGGGAGGACTGTAGTTGTAAAAGTGTATATTATTGTTTGCTAACACTAACCAACTAATGTTCTTGTAAGTTTTGTTTGGTTTTGTTTGTTACTTTGTGTCTGTTTTGCATAATGCCCTTATGAGTAATTACTGATTTTAAGTTCACCAAGACTGTTGCAATAGGAAAGTGGTCATGTAAGCTTAGAGCTTGTTTCTGCTGAAGAGTAATATATGCTGAGACTCTGTGTTTCTACTGAAGTAAAATTAAAGAGTTGACAATTGAGAAAAGTTGTTCATTCATTCAAGAAACAATTTACAGCTTACAATCAACTTCTAAATGAAACACAAGACCATTCATATACTATGTCTACCAAACTTATTCTAGCTCCTATCATCTATTACAAAAGGCTGGTGGATATGCATGACCAGTACGATGAAGAAGCTGAAGGTGAAAATGGAAAGGAGGGAATGATGATGATGACGAAGAAGATGCTCAAGAACCTAGTTTTATATCTTTGGTCCCTGGCAACATCACACCATCTTCTACTCCACCTTCCTTTTTCCCTTACCCATCACCTCTGCCTTCTTGCCTTTTCCCTTGCGTCCATGGTATGAAGCACCAGATCCTGGAGCAGGAAGACCTATCACCACTTCCCGTGATGTTAGAAGAGATGGATTAGACTTCCTTGGCCTTGGTTAGGATCTCTCTAGTGTGGAAGGAGGGATGAATGGTGGATCTTCATCTTCATCCTCTGAAGATTCTTCATCAGAGGTAAAGACAAAAAGAGAGACATATTGTCTCTCAGCAGGAATGGGGCATGGCTTGGTTCACCTCTCTCCAGAGCATTCCACCTTCTCTCTAGTTCTCTCTCAGCGTCTGCATCATCCAAATCCGAAGGAATGTTTGCAGGATCCTCTGATGGTGAGGGACTTAGGGAATTCACATCTTGATTCTTCCTTGATTGGGCACTGGGGGAAAGTAATAGCTCCAGCCATCACTTGATGATGATGAAGAGGTGGAGGAGGTTAGATCTATTATTTCTGGTTTGGATGACATGATTTTGGTGGATAATTGGGATTTGATTGAGAAATTAGGGTTTTGATGATAATTGGGGTAATTGTGTCACAACTCGTAATTTCATGTCCTGCTTCAAACGTCGAAATTCCAATTTTTATCTCGGAAAGTTACTATTCACTTTTACTATTCACAAAACACTATTCATGTCCTAAATTTTTATTTCATATTCTCGTAAGTTAAACTATTTTAATGATAATCCGAGAGTTTGACGCTCGTCGGATCATTTCTGCAAAAATCACGAAGCCGTGTCCGAGATTTACATTCAGGTTTAAATGTCCTTCCGGCATCCCGATATGTCTGTAAAACAATATAAACTATAGAAATATGATTTTCTTCCATTTTACGACAATTCTAAAAGTTTTGAAATTTTACGTTTTCCAGTTCAGCGTTTTACGCGAATTACGCGTTTTAAACCCGCGTTTCCAGTTTTAACAGCGTTTAAGCAACCCGATGGAACTTACCATTCATTTTATATTTTATTATGGAGTATTTTGACAAGTTTAGTCATTCTTTCAAGTTTCATACTTTTACGATACCCGGATTTACGTTTCGCGATTTAAAACTTTACGGTTTGCGATTAACGGAACCAAAACTGACTCCGTAAACCAGATAATACCAAGCTTACTACATACTCATCAATCATGTGCAGCCCTCCCCATCCCATGTTACTTCATATTGACTTATTAATTACCAAAATGCCATTCTTAGAAAAATATCTAACCTTAAACAACAAAAACACTACACATTTTATTTTTGTGAATCAAAAACCCATTTCTTCATTTTTTTCTCCATAACCACGACCCAAGACCATCACCATGATCCATCCATGATTTTCCAAAGTACAAAGCATCAAAGTTGTTCATTTCATCATCCTAATCAAGAATCATAACACAAAAACACAAGTAATCCAAGGTTTCTAGTCATTCAATCATCTCATTTTATCAAGTAAGTTATCAACTTTATTTTTACATGAATCATCTTATATTTACTTGTATTGCATGAGTTCCATGCTAAAAACCATGTACAACTAGCTATACCACCATTTATTTTGTCAAAAATGGAACATACAAACCCTAACTTCTTATTTATGAATTCCCTTGCTATAATAACTTGGTTAGGAGCCCATGGCACCCTAAGAAGGTGTATGGTAGGATTAGATTAGCTATGTGGTGATTACAAGAGGTTTGGTGATGTTAGAAATTAGTTATAAACCTTGAAAACTTGATTTGGAGCATGTTTTAGACATGCTGTCCCATTTTGTGAAATCCAGGAAAATCAATAAATACAAAGTAAACTTTGGCAAAATTTTTAGAAAATACTTTCAAAAACGAATCCGTAGGCGAAAGAACGGATTAAAAAGAGTTAATAACGAAGAAGTTATGATTTTTGCAAGATTGTTGACGAAAAGTATTTTTCTGGAAAATAGTTGCTGTTGGACGTTTTTCGTCGGACAAAAAGAGACTTTAGACGTAACCCGGAGGAGCCGAGCTTTCCAAAATATATTACTACATACTAAGACGTAACCATGGATATAAAGAACAAGTAAAACGGGCTTATAACGACAAAGATATTCACGTTTCAATATCGGCAAAAACTCACTAAAATTGGCAGCTTTTAATAGAAATAATAATGACACTATTTCTACGTACTAAATTCTAGATTTTCTAGAAACACTACTAAATTGCCGAAATTTATAACTAACGAAGTACTTATGCTTATGAGCTTATTTTCACGATCATTAGATGTTAGTTCAAGGTTTTCAAGACGAAGTATACAACACTAACTTTCTATACATATATATTACGACAAGTTTACACAAGTCTAGTTAAGACTTATTTTTCTCAAGTATGGAATATATTTTCATATGACTATAACAAGTATTTTTCAAGTTAAGAGTGGTATAGGTAACATGTGCATGGACATTTTCAACATCATTTCATGATCTAAATTAGATCGTTCATAACATTCATATTAGGTTGCGGTTAGAGATCGAACCTCATTTCTGTGTATACACTTTTGTCATCGTAGCTGTTGCATCAGGTGAGTCATAGCCCCTACTCTTTTAAATTGTTTTGTTAACTTTTTGGGGGAGAATACATGCTCGTTTTTACATGAATTATTACTTGAACTCTTTGAACATTGTTTTGAACCCTTTGATTATTACGAACTCTTTTGACTTGTCTTGATCTTATAACTTGTTTTGAACTATTGAACTCAAAACTTTTGAACTTAATGTACCGTACGTACTATGACCTAAAGTCTCACCTTATTGGTGGAGCGTGCTAAGTCTCCCTTGTTTGGAGCGTTCTTAACCCTAAAGTCTCACCTTATTGGTGGAGCGTGCTAAGTCTCCCATGTTTGGAGCGTTCTTAATCGTATATAATAGTTGTATGATGTACTGTTCGTACATTCGCATTGTTCGACGCCTATTAGTAGTATGGATAGCGCTATTAGAGGTCGGCCAACCTCTCGTCCACCATGTTACGGGACGCATATTATTTAATTAGGGGCTTTGCATGGCATACATTATTATATAGGTGGTGCTTATATTGTGACTTATTATGACCGCGGGTACTTGACTACTAAACATGCAACTATATTTTAGCAGTGGGTTGTGAACACACAGGTTACAAGTCTCTTATGGCGGGACTTGTAACTGAGTGGATTTACGATGCCTTTGCTGTGTGATCACTTTTCTATATACTTTATTTGTTAAACAAACTCTATGAACTCACCAACCTCGTGTTGACACTTTAGCATGTATTTTCAGGTTTTAACCTACGGCACGCTACAGGAGGTTTTGGCAGGGCATGGCATGGTCATAGAAGACTCTGATTATTTATATGGGGACCGTTTTAAACTATTTTAAGGGCCTACTTCCGCACTACTTTTAATGATGTAAATTCAACATTTTTGACTAAACGATTTTATTCTAAATGATTAAAGTGAAAATCATTTTTGAACTTGTGTTGTAATACCGATTGAGTTACACCCCAGCTACACGTATGCTTCCGCTGGACCCGATTTTGGGGGTGTGACAAATTGATATCTGTAACATGTGATTTTGGGATTATTTTATAGGCGAAGTCAAGGCTTAATGGTAATTAATGTGAGTTGGGTGGCACAGTAAAACTCAAGATATTTACTGAAGATATTTTTACTCTTGAGTTGTTTCTGCTGATTGACTTTTTATCAGCAGATTGACCACCATTGCTGCTGAAGGGTTAATTTTGAAATTGGATGGAGCCGCTTTACACGTCAGATATGGTCAACGATTTGTTCCGATATTCTTGACCATGATTGGGTAACTTCCATTTATAACCTATTTCGCATATCTTTGCCCAAAACTAACTTATTCCCTCAGCAATCAATTTAAACTCATTTCCCATTTGCATAATTCATAACCATTTCTCACAATTTCTTCGAATGGCATCACTTCAATTCAAGCAAGATCATAACAAGGTTGCTTTTCTGAGTAAGATAAAAGATCATGAACTGTATGATCCTATGGTGGAGTTTTTGCAACGTTCCAAGATTCATTATGCTCTAACATATTCTCCAAATGTGATATATGAATCTTTGGTGAAACAATTTTGGGCATCTGCTACAAAAAGGTCTGACACAGAGATTGTAGCTACTATTGATGGAACTGAGTATGTGGTGACTGAATCGTTGATAAGGACAAAGCTTCATTTGGATGATGAGAATGGTGTCTTTCACTTCAACACTGAAGTGATACTTGCTGGGTTGTGGGAAGCTGGTTATCAAAGCACTGACACAACTAAGTGGCTTAAGAATCAGTTTTGTCCCAAGCGGAGGTTTCTGGTGTACACATTGCTCCAATATATCAGCAACAAGTCTGGTGGATGGGATCAATTCTCTACCTAATTGGGTTGTGGTATTGTCTGTCTTTTAAAAGGTTTAACTTATAATTTTTCTAAGTTTATTTTTGATAATATGCTAGAAAATATTGAGAAGAAAAAGCATAAGTTTTTAATGTACCCTAGGTTTCTTCAAATAATTTTAGACATAACCACACAAGACAGAGTCCATATCCCTATAAAAGATCTTAGTGCTAAATTGTTTGCTTCTATGAAAACAAATTATGATGGGGTACATCACCCTCTGTTAACTGCTATGTTGCCACATGGTAATGATGATGCAGGTGAGGGTGATGCTACTGGTGATATACCCTCTCAACATGCTACTGATGATGGTAATCCATCATCTTCTGGTGTTGCTGCTGATGGTAATCCATCAGTGGTAAATGATGGAGATCCCTCTACAACTGCTAAAGCATCACATGTTTCTTATGACCTGCCTCCACCTTCCCCTTTACCTCTGTCACCTAGTCCTTTTCCATCACCTTCTCAGGTTGCTCCTGACGAGCTTGTTCCTGAGGTTGAGGAGACAACTCAGTCTCTTGGTACCCAAGTACCTACACCTCTTGAACCTGAGATTACTAGACTACCCACACCTAGTCCTGTAAGAGAGCCAAATGCTGAAGGCTCTCCCATTGTTGTACATATGTCTGTTTTTCCTGATAGGTTCAATGAAGCTCCCATGACCACTGAGCAATCTGCTGGTGGAGCTGAGGACCCTGTTACTCTCACCTCTGTATATGATTTGCTTTGCAGGTATGTTAAAAAGACTGATGATCTTCAAAAGGAGCTTGCAGATACCAAATCTGCTCTTGGTGGTGAGATTGAGTTGTTGAAAAAGAGGGTTCAGAAGTTAGAAACACAACTTGATTAGCAAAAGAAAAGAAAGGTTGTGATTGATGCTGATAAAGTTCATGATGATAGGAATTTGGATTCACTTGAGATCTTGGCTAAAGTTGCTCAACAGACTCATGCCTCTTCTCCCAAAGTTGCTGAATCTTCAAAACAAAAGAAGCCCATTCAGTTCTGCAGAAGAAAGGGCAGACAGTATTTGGCAAAGAAGTCTGCTGAATCTTCTAAGGTGTCCAATGTTGATGAGATTCCAATGACAGATGCTGGTGATACTCTTCAGGGTACTGAACCAATAATTGATGTTGCTGCAGAGAAGGCTACTAATGGGGTTCACACATCAGTGGATTCATTCTTTGTAGCTGGTAAAGAGTATATGGATTCACCTAGCATTGATCCATCTGTTCCTGAACAAGTTTCTCATGAAGACACAACTGCAACTCCCCATACTACAGGATCTACAGATACTCTAATTGAGTTAGATGTTCAAGATTTACCTGCTGACCCTCTGGAGGAGTTAGTCATTTCTCATGATGATTCTGCTGACATTACTAGAGTGTGTGATGATGATCTTATCTTAGAAGAAGAAAGACTTGAGCAAGAAAGACTTTTGAAAGAATGGGAAGATCAGAAGAAAAGTACAGAATTGGCAAAGGAAGAACAAGCTAAATATGACTCAGAGTTCCAATCTGCTACAAACAAGTATGTTTCTACTCTGCCTCTTGCAAGACAAAGAGAATTTGATGTTACAATTCCAAATTTTGATGAAGCAGACTGGATGCATATTGGGAGACAAGTGATTTCTACTCCTAGTTTAGCTAGAGATATTCTTGGAAATAATGTCAGTGAAGATGATTTTGTTCCTGGAATAGTTGAGATAATGAAACAAAGGAGGAAAGCTGAAGCTGAAAGAATTGCCAAAGCAAAGAGGGATAAACCAATGACTCAAGCACAGCAAAGAGATTATATGAGAAACTTTGTGAAAAATCAAAGCAATGCACTATATAATCATGCTTGGACTAGGAAACAAGTTTGGTCTTTCTCAGATGAACAATTGGTTCATCATTATAATAGAATCAAGACCAGATTACAAAAGGATGGAATGAGTACTCCTAAGCTTGTTCCTACTCTACTTACTACTGATGCAGAAACACATTCTAAAAGACTAAAGATGGATGAAGTTGATTCTGCTGATATGCCTGCTACATCTGTATCTCATTCTGCTGATGCTATTTCCATTACTGATATGGATGTTCCTGCTGTTGCTCATGTACCTTTACCTACTGTGTCTACTTCTGCTGATACAACAACTGCTGTTGCTCCATCTGTTATTGACAAAGAAAAGCAAAAGTTGTAGCAGAAGATCTTCCTTCTAAAAAGAGAACAAGAAGACAAATAGAGGAGGAGAGATTAGGTGAAGAGGCTGTAAAGAGGTTGCATGATGATCAACAAGCTGAAATAGCAAGATTTAATGAGATCAAAGTGAGAGAAGTAGAGCTTGCAGCTGCTAGGGCTAAACAGGTTAGGATGGAGATGGATGCACAAGCTGAATCTATTGTCCTTGACCAATATTCTGCTGAGGTTTCTACTGAAGTTCCACTAGTTTCTCCATCAGTGGAAACACATGAGTCAGGGGATGTATCTGCTGAGGATGTAGCTACTGAAGAACCTTCTTCTCCACATGATGCTATATACATTCTTGGTAGAAGGGCCAAAAGAATGGCTAGAATGAAGGTCTCACACTCTCCTCCAGTGCATAGAGTAGTAGATGTCAATGCTGTTGATTCTTCTTTTATCAAAGAAGGATCTCCTGATGATTGGCCAGAGGGTTTTAGGGATGTTTTGGTTAGATGGGAGCTGTCTAGTAATGGACAGATCAATACTATTTATAGGCTTGATAAAACATCTCTGTCATTCACATTTCTACAAGAAATTTTGCATCTTGTGGATCATCAGGACTTAGTCACTCTCTATGAGTTGGTTACCAAGCATTATGCTACTCATACTCTTGAAGGTGCAGGATTATATCTTTTGGGAGATCTTCAAGTGCTTATGGATTCTACTTCACCAACTGGCTCTGGGTATGGAGTGTGGAAGAACAATCAGAGGTGGAAAGTACAAAGTTGGAAATTTTATCCTCTTCCTTATGTTCATGTCTTGGAGACTACATCTGGAATCAGGGTAACAATGTTTATTGAGAACAATTATCCTCTGACTGTGCCTCTCATGGAGAAAATGCTTCTACAAAAGTTGGAGATTCCTCCTGATCCAGTTGGGAATGCTAGATTGTTTGTTGAATCTTTGGTTCGTTTGTTCAAAATCAGGATCAGGGTTCCCAGAGCTGCTTGATGGTATATTTTGTTGTATATTTCTTAATTTTTTTATTAGTAAAAAAAAGTTAACAGATTTGTATAGTCTTTTGTATGTTGTATGCAGGTTTTGGTGTTGGCTATTTCCACCTTCTCTAGTTATCAACTTACCTGATGTTGACTATTCCATCAAAAAGTTGACTAGTCCAAAGGGTACAGCTTTGGTAAAGACAAGTCAAATCTATTGATAGCTGTAATAGTTTGCTAAAAACTATTGGGTACTCAACTCACCCATGCTTAACAGCTGAGAGTTGAATGGTTGTCAATTGACCATGGATTTTTCCTTATGGATTCCCAATAATTGACTAGCCCACAAGTGTATGGATTGTGGTAAAGGCAGTGGAAAACCATATTTGGTATTCAATTTCCAAGGTGATTTACTTACCAAAATAATTGACTAGTCCTGAGCAAACGGCTACAGGTAAAGACATCTCAAATCCGTTTATAGCTGATGATTTGCTAAAAATCATATGGTCATCAGTGTACCATAGTTTTTGAACTTAAACATTTGGCTACTCCAGTAGTGATGGCTATTGGTAAAGAGACATCAAATCCATTATTTTCAATGATTCACCTCACACAGGAGTTAACGCACATGGATGTGATGAGAATAGTACGAAACTAATATGTTTTGATGTACATTTGGTCATTTGTTGCTGCAAATAATGGTGTTTTCAAGTTTTTGTTGATCATAGAGATCCTGCTGATGAAGATTCTTTGCTGATTATGTTCGATTTCAATCCTCTTGGTTTGTAACTTTAAAGATCTATCAAGAAACTTGAACTTAACCCTGTCAAATTCAAGATTAGGGGAGGATTGTTGGGAATTTTGTTAAATAAAGAATTCTGCTGAAGTTACTGCTGATGGTTCCTACTGAAGAGTTGGTTCCTGCTGAAGTAGTATATCTGCTAAAGGATAGATTCCGCGTATTATGTTTCTGCGGATATAGATGTTACGCATAGTTTGTTATTTAGTTAGGATATGCATGAGTTTTATTAGGAAGTGATAATGCATATCTCTTTAAGTTTATAGAAGATACGTTTCTTGTGAAACGGTTTAGGGTTCCTTGCTTATAAAAGGAACACACGATTATGTATTAGACACACGTTCGAAAAACAAGTTTTTAGTATTATTAAAAGATCCATAGAGGATCAAGTATTCTTAGTAATCATTGTTCATACTTGTGTTTATTTTCCGCTTCAGAATACAAGTTATAGAGACTTTCTATTAGTGTGTTTGTGATTACATAAACATTACTAATGATCTACGAGTGCTCAAAGATCTATCAAGGTCTAAGGTTCAACACACGTGATAGCCGTCCTATATAAACCATTCATACACTCCATATCACAAAACTTCGAAACAACCAACATACTACAGAATCATAGTTTCTAGATATGGCTATCTACTACACTCTATTTTTTTGTATGGATGGTTTCACAAACCTCATATATAGGTGAAAATGTTATTGTTGCGGTCAACAGGTATACTTCAATGATCAACGTCTGAGCTTAATGAATCCACAAAGGTGAACGACAGAGTTCACGCCCGTCAATACAAAGACACTTTGTAGATTCGATCATTGGTAGCTTACCGATGGATGATGTTTTTTTTTTCCTCTACTCAGTCTTGACGAATGTCATTTCTCATTAGCTCTTGTGAGGGATTTTGAATCCAGATCTAATGGGGGAAAACATGCATCGTCCTCGTCACTTTATTCCTCTTTGATAATAAATGATTATTTACAAAGCATATTGGTCTTTGCGTACTAACAGTTGTTAGTGGCAGTATCGTGAAAAAGATGAATTACAAAATGTTGCGAATGTACCATCTTAATAACTTGTAATTCATGCAATGGTTGTATTACGAAGATGTTGCAAATTTACTGTTTTACAAAATTGTAATTTATGCAATATTTGTAATATGAATATATTACAAATGCATTGTCATTTTTAATAGTTTTTTATTGCTTACTTGTTTGAATTCGTAAATACAAATCACATTCTCGTTATTTTGTCCTTTTTTTCATATATATTTTGTGCTTTTGTGATTTCTAGATAGCTCATTTCCTTCTCCAAGATCGATTTAAATCAACGCAAGTATCATTTATAGAAACTAGATCCATTCAATAAAAGGATGTCCTCTAACGATTCTCGGTTAACCCTTACTAAGCGTCTAAAATACGACGATGAATCGCTTCCAAAAACAGAGGTTTACAACTAAAATAATTGCTTTATTCACACTCATGATTAGGAATATCAGGTAAAAAACGTGATATTCTGATGGATAAAATCAAGTGTCTAGACAAAAAGATCAAGGATAAGGAAAGACTTGTTGTCGGTTTTAACGAATAGCTAAAATAGTTTGCTTATAGTTTTTGGTTTTATGTTCATTGAATGATGTTAAATCTTGTAATTAATCTAATTAGATTGTTTGGATAGATGTTTATTTGTGAATTGGGAATGTGCCTACAATGTTTCAATTTGTATTTGGTCCATTATGTTTTGTAGTTTTAAAGATTTATTATTCGACAATTTGCCAAAAAACTAAAACAAAGAAGAATATTACATGCAACACAAAAGATTAATTGAAATTGATAGTTGTATTAAGAATTAATTGTTACAATCGTTTTCATTGAAATTTGGAGCATGGACAGTTCTGTAACAAATTAATTCATCTACAGTTGAAGCAATTTAACCACAATCGTTTGCAATGAAATTCATAAAATTCTATTAAAAGTCATATATCAAGCTTGTTCAATCTTTCACATTGATCGATTTTGCATCTTGTTTCTTCCATTCATCCAAGCTTGTTGAATCGATCTTGTTTTAAATCATTAGCAGTGGAAGCACGATTGAAGCAATTAAAAGAGCGTGAAGTGAACAACTGTCACAACTCGTAATTTCCGGTCATTTTCCAAACCTCGGCAATTTACTATTCACAAGTTACTATTCACCATTTACTATTCATCGATCACTATTCATCGTTTTTGAGGTCAATTTGACATTCCGAGAAACATTCAGAAATTTTACTATTCACTTGACACTATTCATTTCCGAGAGAAAACCACTATTCACGTGCATTACTCATGTCATCGTAAATTTAGTTTACGAGTATTCAAATTCGCGTAACCGTATTGGTTCAGGAGCGAATTCATGCATTATCATTTGGGACATCTCATATAGACTAGAAATAGTCTGCGTATTATCATTATGGCACTTGCATACTATTCCACTCGTAGGGTATTCAAATTATATTTTTAATATAATTAACGATTTACGTATGTTTATTTTAAATAAACACTAATACGCGAACTATAAATGAAACCAACACGTCCGACACTCCTGACTATGATCCCAATATATTTTTATATTCATTTTAATAATATAAAAATTATAATATTAATTTACCCGGTGTTTTCCAATCAATTGCTACATTTTACGGTCGGAGCTTATTACTCCGTCGGTTTGCGATATTTCAACCCGATAATTATTTTGACACCCGATTCTCATCAGGAATAATATTTTACAACTTTTACAACTTCGTCGTATTTTATTTCACCTCTTTAACATTCATTTTTAGTTAACTCGGTACCCGGTATCTCCTAAAACTAATAATATCTACCTAATAAACACAAAAGTCTTACAAAATTATTATACAATCTCATTTTCTTCCCTTTTTCTCACCAAAATGCCGCCCCCCCCCCCCCCCCCCCCCCCCCCCCCCCCTTTGTGGTTTCCATAAAAAGTGGATCTTGTCTACTAAAGACAATAATACATAAACTAGACTTTGATATTATTTCTCATTTCATACAAAATCAAAACTAGAAAACTTATTCTCTTTTTCTCTCCTCTCTATGACCGGCCACCACAAGAACAACAAGCAAGACCAAGATTTTTCCAAGATCAATTATATTATTTAGTGTATTTTGTATTCCTTCTTGGGTTTTGAAAGATAAACTCAAGGATTATTAGGCTTTCACCATCCAAACTTCATTAATCTTCCAAGTAAGTTAACAAAACTCATTTCATAATTTTTACAAGTTATTACTATGTTTATATATATTTTCTTACAAGAACTCATGCATATATTGACTTATACCACTTTATTTTACAAACTCTTAACTTTTGAAACCTAGAAAGTGTTTATGGTTAGATCCTTGTTAGATCTACTTGGTTAAGATGTTTAGGAACCCATGACACCCTAAGAAGGTGTATGGTAGGATTAGACTAGTTTTGTGGTGATTGAAAGTGGTTTGGTTGAAGTAGAAACTAGATTGAAACCTTGAAAATGGTTTTTGAACAAGTAAAAATACATGCTGTCCTATTTTGGTTCACCCAGAAAACTCCGAATTTACACAGTAACTTTTGATAATATTTTTAGAAAATACTTTCAAAAACGAAGCCGTGGGCGAAAGAACGGATTAAAACGAGTTAATAACGAAGGAGATATGATTTTCCGAATTTAACGACGAAAACTATTTTCTGAAAAACTGCATGCTGTTTGACAGTTTTCGATGGGCAAATAGAGGCGTTAAACGTAACCTAGAGGAGCCGAGCTATTGAAAATATATTAGTACTTACTAAAACGAATCCGTGGATATAAAGAACGAGGAAAATGAGCTTAAAACGACCAAGTTATACCCGTTTTAACATCGTCAAACTATATATATATATATATATATGTATATATATATATATATATATATATATATATATATATATATATATATATATATATATATATATATATATATATATATATGTATGTATTTGGTCACAAATAAAAATAATAACTTACGTACTAAATGGTATATTTTCTAGAAATGTTACTAAGGACTATATTCTTAACAAATGAAATACGTATGACCCAAGAGAATATTATACGACTTAACGACGTTATTTTAAGGTTTTCGATACGAGGAATAGAACGCTAACATTTTTTATACGATATATTACGACAAGTTTTTATAACTCCATTGGGACTTATTTTTCCTAAGTATGGAAACTATCTTACTTTGACAATAACGAGTATTTCCAAGTTACGAGTGGTATAGGCATCATGTGCACGTGCATTCATTTCATTATGTCGTGATCTAAGGTAGATCGTTATTACTCATATTAGGTTGCGGTTAGAGATCGTGCCTCATTTCAGTGTATCCATTCTTGTCATCGTAGCTATCGCACCAGGTGAGTCATAGCCCCTACTATTTTAACTGTTTTGTAAACTTTTTGGGGGAGAATACATGCTCGTTTTACTTAACGCACTACTTGTTTTACCTGGTTGATTACTCAAATATTCCCAGCTTTATCTAAATATATATGTTTGATCACCTGCATTCATTGGTATGTTTGATTTCCTGTATTTCATGGGATTGTTTATCCTTGTTTATATGACCTCATAGTCACCAATTGTTCCTATATGTTCATTGTAATATTGTGGTATTCCCCACTTGGCTGTGATGTCAAACGTAATATTGTGGTATTCCCCACTTGGCTGTGATGTCAAACATATTGTGGTATTCCCCACTTGGCTGTGATGTCAAACGTAATATTGTGGTATTCCCCACTTGGCTGTGATGTCAAACGTAATATTGTTGTTTCCCTACTTGATTGACCTATATGTTCATTGTAATATTGTGGTATTCCCCACTTGGCTGTGATGTCAAACGTATTGTGGTATTCCCCACTTGGCTGTGATGTCAAACGTAATATTACTGTTTCCTTACTTGACTGAATTTAGATGCCTTTGCATCAACCTTATTACGGGTTTTCCCGCTTAACTGATTTATCATATGGCCTCATGGACTGAATTATTTATATAGCCGTTTTGCTATATTTATCTGGGAATTTGGATACCAGTATTACTTTTGTTCACGTAGACTTTAACACATTTGGCAGTGGGTTGTAAACACACAGGTTACAAGTCTCTTATGGCGGGACTTGCAACTGAGTGGATTTACGATGCCTTTGCTGTGTGATCATTTTCTATATACTTTACTTGTTAAACAAACTCTATGAACTCACCAACCTCGTGTTGACACTTTAGCATGTATTCTCAGGTTTTAAGCAATGGCACGCTACAGGAGGTTTTGGCAGGGCATGGCATGGTCATAGAAGACTCTGATTATTTATATGGGGACCATTTTAAACTACTTTTAAGGGCCTACTTCCGCACTACTTTTAATGATGTAGATTCATCATTTTTGATTAAACGATTTTATTCTAAATGATTGAAGTGAAAACCATTTTTGAACTAGTGTTGTAATACCAATTGAGTTACACCCCAGCTACATGTATGCTTCCGCTGGACCCGATTTTGGGGGTGTGACAACAACATAAACTATGGAGAGTCGTACGGTTTCTTTGAAGTCATCCAATGAAACAGACACTGAATGACAACCAAGAACCGGTAACTTTGCACATGTTGTCAAAGAAGTATGACACCTTTAATGCCACATGTAGTGATCAAAGCTTCCTTTGTAACATGTTGTAATGAGCAAGACCTCCTTTGTAATTGATTGACTTGGTCAACGAGGGTGCAAATTTTAAACTTTACTTTAAGTTTTTGAAGAAATATCTTTAAAAGTAACTTGGGAAGATGGGCGACTGTAGCTTGGGAGAGAATGTGGAGTAAAACATAAGTCCATGTTATTTAGGGTAATTATTAGATTGGATTACGGTGTATAACAATTTCGCAAGCTCTGTGCACGTGCTTCGCAATAAATGGAGCAGTTGATATGCACACTCTCTTTTTTTGATATGCAGACACAATTGTAAAAGCATACAATGAAAGATTTAAGTATGGTACAATCATGTGATGAATGAAATGGTGTGTCCCAGTAAAAAGGAATGGGAATGCAATCAATTTCCCATAAATGGTTGCATCACTTTGTCGTCCTATGCACATGCTTCGTAATTATTACCGTCCTTTAGATATCCACAAAAGGTTTTGGCGGGAAAAAAATCAGTCAAATATAATTATCAGTCATGTCATTTCATATAACTCCGTGTTGTTATGTTATATAAACTAGCAAACCGTCCGTCATTTCTCACTTTTAAGTATCATCATCATCATCATCCCCCTCTTCATCCTCTTAGACACGTCTTCTGTTTAGGTAGTAAAAAAAGAAAAAAGAAAAGAAAAAAAAAAAGGATTCGTTTCGCAATCTTTCCGGAACACTTCGTAACGACGTTGATGTAGAACAAGTATAGCTTTGACAATATTTTGCTAGTGTGCAGAAGCTAATATTGTAGATGTGGTTTTTGTGAGTCCTTTATCAAATATTAAATATTTTAAATTACATAATGCTAGAGGTAATTTTGAAACATGGAAAAGATATCCTAATGTTAACAATAAGTCACAAAATTGAATTAAGTTTGAATAAATCATGATATCAGTTTTGCAAATTTCCCATTCGAAACTATCTAAGTAACTTTGTCAATAAGTTGTTTAAAAATCAAAAACAGTAAATTTTAAGGCAGTGGAATACATTGCCGTTTGAATATTTTTGTTCACACAACTTTTTAGGGTCACTCTTGCATCTAGCATCTAAGCACGTAAGTTTAATGATTTTAAGCTTTGTGTATTAACGAATTACATTATGTTTATCTTACTTTTTAGATTTATTATTAAATGATAATATAAAGATAAACTAATGTTATTTAGGAAGTCATACGACCTACTAACTTTATGATTAAACAACCACTAAAAAGAAACTTTAAAAACATTAATTTATGTGTTTGGGAGTGGCTGTCTATACAACTGTCATACATAAACTCTTTAATCACGCAACAAATTTTATGTTAAAGACTTTTTCATACATTAACGAAATATATAAACTATGCGAGTATCCGTGGATAATAACGAGATTTTATAGCGGCAAATAGTTATAGTTACAATATTTGTAGTTAAATATTTTGTGTAATATTTATATATACAACGTAAAATAGTCAAAATGTAAATGAATAACACAATCAATTTACACCACAATATGATGTGTTATATAGTAGAGGGTGTAAATGTAATTTTCAGAAACTATTATTTAATATATAAGCAAAGTCTACTCTTCTTTTTAGAAATAACATTAACAATAAGTTAGGACTTGGTATACATTACAAAATTGTTAGAGCACGTGGTAAGGTGGTGGTGTGTTAAGTCTTAACACACTGCCACCTCAGCGCTACGTCAGCTTTTCCCTTTTAACCTTAACTCTTGACTTTCCACCCCGGTAAGGTAACTCACCTATAACTCACCTTAACTCACCTTCACCTCAAATATTTTCAATTTCAACCCCAAATTTTAACAAACACTTCATTTATTTAAAACATAACATTAATTAAAACACAACATTACATTACATTACGAAATTAAAAAAAAATAACGATACTAAAAAAAACGAAATCAATAAAACACTACATCACATAATTATTCATAATTGACGCGGAGGCAACCCAAGTTTCATGGCGATTCGATCATTTTCTGCATTAACGAATGCCACCCAATGTGGATCTTTGCCGGTGGTGTCGAGCATCAAAAATTCTAGCTCTTTCATCCTTTGTTGTGCGGCTTGATTTTCGGCTGTCGCCTGATACGCCTTACTCGCCTCTTCACGTTTCGACCTTAACTCGGCGCGCAACATATCCGCAAAAGCTAACGAAGAAATGGACCCACCGGTACTAGCCGTGGCTCCGGTGCTTGTCGTGGCCTCGGATTTTTGTTTCTTGGCGGCCCTTTTTTTGCCAATTGGCCGTGGTTCTTCGTCATGACCAAACAAAGACTCGTTTGTTTGGCTTGGGACGTCGCCGGTTAAATCAATCGCTTCCGGTGCGTCCCATTTTCGATGTTTGCGCAACACCGTCCAAGCGTCTTCATTGGCGAACAACGGGTTTTCTTGACGATAGAGTTGGTGAGCACGTGTTATGACATCCACCTCATTTTCCCCACTCTTTATCTCGCGTTGCGCCTTTTTGTAAAAAGCGTTGAACTTAGTACAATCACGGTTCAACGTTTTTCACTTTGATTGTAGCATATGTTTGTTGCATTCTTTTGGACTTAATCTATTGAAGTCGCCTCTTATACGTTGCCATAACGTTTCCTTGGTTTGTGAAATCCCCAACAGTGAATCCTCTGAACACGCAATCCAACACTCGGCAAGCAACTTTTCCTCATTTGGCGTCCAACGTTCCACCCCCTTTTTTCCAGCACCTGCATCCTCATCTTCAACGGGGTCTTTGGATTTTTTTGCCTTACGTTTTCCATGGCTTTTTGGTTTTTGAGGAGAGGTTGGTGTTTCTGGAACTTCATATATTTCCGTTTGGGAATGTTGTGAGTTTTGGGAGAATTGAAGATTTTGGAAATTGTAATTTAAGTTGCTTTGTTGACTTTCGGTCCAATATTGGGAATCTTGTGGGTTACCCCACATCGGTGGTGCCGAACCGTCGTTTGGATTTGATGAAGAACCCGCGTATGGGTGATTCCACCCACCACCGAGAAGATTCGTAAACGAGTTGTTGTTGCCACCCGACATTCTTTTTTTTTTGCTAATAGAAGAGTATTGTAGATGAAAATAGTTGTGAAAGTGTGAAAAAATATTGTGGGGGTGAAGGGGTATTTATAGTTGTAATAAAATGGGTTTGAAATTTTTATTTATTTTTATTTTTATTTTTATTTTTATTTTATTTTTTTTACACTACTAGCCGTTTACAAACGGTCAAATAATATAGGGGGTGGAAATGAAAGTTTTTTTTTTTTTTTTTTAAAAAAAAAAACTAGCCGTTGGGCTTGATTGTAATTTTTTTTTTATACAATGTTAACGTGCGTTAACCGCTTGCCCAAGCGAGTAAACACACCTCTTGACTTTCAGTAGTGGTAAGGTATCACAGTGTGTTAAGTTGGTGAGCTAAGGCTTAACACACCAAAGTGTGTTACCTTACCGAAGGCTCTTAGGAAGTGATGTTCAAGGCATCTATTATAGTAAATCTTTCTAATGGTCTATAATTATGTTATAACATTAATTTATAAACTTTTTTGTTTTATAAACATGTCCCCGCTATGTATAAATCTTTTGAGTTTTATAAACATCATATAATTCGAATGCATTAAATTATGAAAATGTACAATACCGGCCAAAACACATATTAGTACCTCAAACTTGCCAAACTGAATCATTTAGTACCCTTAACTTTTAATAGTGCAGGATAGTACCCCGAACTTGGCAAACTGAAATTACAACTACCCTATACCAAATTAACTAGTACATAATTTATTATTATTTTTTTAATTTATGCTAAAAAATCAATTTACTAAAGCTAATGTAATATAAATGATTTGTAGTTAAAACGAGCGGAGGAACCCGCGCATTGCTGCGAAAATGCCGTGCTATTTATTTATTTATTTACACCTTAGGGCTTAGGGACTAAATTGCAAAAGACTATTCTTGCTTCCACTGAGGCACTTTAAATGAATTTTGTTAATGGATTTTCCAAATCTTGTCAAAAATATATTCTCATGTAAATTTTTAATAATCAAAATATCATTTTTTTTTTCCAAATATTACAAAAAAAAAAATGAAAATTTTTAATAATCAAAATATCATTTTTTTTTTCCAAAAAAAAAAAAAAAAAAAAAAAAAAAAAAGCTACAGTATCGATGCTACAGTACCACTGCCACAGTACCCGGCACTCACAAAATCACTGTTTCGTCCACTGTAGCAAGCACTGTAGCTGCTACAGTACTGCTACAGTGGAGCGTTCCCCCTTTTAGTATATATAATAATTAGGATAATTAATTATATTTTACTGAAAATTTAGTTTATTTTATTTTTCTTTTGGTTAATATAATATTATATTTAGCTATTGAGAATAAATTTATATTTGAAATAATACATTTTAAAAAGTGAATTTACTGCACTACTTTGATATATATAGATATTCGTATTATATACTAAGTGCTCGTTTCAAATAATTTTGAGACCATAACAAATTAACTATGTATTTGTTCATATACATATGTTAAATTGAAAATTACAAAAACTCCGATACAGTTAGTTATAAGTTGATCTAAAAATTATTTGAAACAAACATTTAATAATATACGATGAAGGTTTATTAAGAGTAGTGCGTTAGAAATATTTTACAGATACTACCTATATACTTTCTATATTCTAAATAATTAATTAAAATACAATATTAATTTTCAAAAATTAAAAATAATTAAATTTTAAGAAAAAAAATATTTATCTAGCCAGAGTTTTACTATAAATTATTTATTAAAA
Organism: Artemisia argyi; assembly: GCA_030686995.1. Classification (NCBI taxonomy): domain Eukaryota; kingdom Viridiplantae; phylum Streptophyta; class Magnoliopsida; order Asterales; family Asteraceae; genus Artemisia; species Artemisia argyi. The sequence continues at coordinate 154,459,643 of CM060705.1, forward strand.
AACTTTACTAAATTGATTTTTAGAAAGAAAAAATAATTAATTATTGAGTTAATTAGTATAGGGTAGTAGAAATTCTATTTTGTCAAGTTCAAGATACCATGTTGCACCCTTAAAAGTTCAGGGTACTAGATGATCCAGTTTACCAAGTTCAAAGTACTAATATGTGTTTTGGCCATATCTTTAGACCTCTTCATGTCATACAAGCTTGAAATGGATGTTCATTATGGTTTACAAGTTTTTAAACCTCTTCATAATTTTATAAGCTTTTTAATAAACCATCACAGTAGATGCCCTTAAATTGCTAAATATACTTTAGGCCAATGCAATTTGACAAAGGTTTCAGGTCCTTGAAACCATAATAATACATAATACTAACTGAGATTTGAGGGTGTAATAGGCATTTTGAAACCATAATAATACATAATACTAATTGAGATTTGAGGGTGTAATAGGGATTTTATTTTTTTCATTTTGAGAGTTTTAAACATTGTTATACATTTTTTATAGTATATAGTAGAGACAATACCAATAGTTAATGTGAATGCAAGTATACAACATAGAGGCATGTAAAATTAGGCCAATTAAAAGCACTTGAAAATAGAAAGTAAACAGAGCATGCTTGAATTACTAAAAAAAATTTAATATTTTAAAACTTATGTATAAAAACTAATGTTGAATATTACTTTGTTAATTAGCATCAAATATAATTTTTTCTGCGTCTCAAAACAAATGTTCAACCTTTTATTTTGGATGGTCCAAAAATAAATATTTTTGTATTTTAATCAATAATAAAAATTTAGTAGAGAAATATTATATTTGATTATTTGAAAGTGTAACAACCGTGGTTTTGACAGGTCAGTTTGACTGATAGTCTTGACTCAGTTGACGTTTGTTTGGTGTGTCTTAGGTGTTTGAAGTGATATAGATGAGTTTTAGCACTAAATCCCTTTGCGTAAATGGTTTTATTGTGATTTGGAAAGTTTGGAATTTGAGAAAGTTCATTTTGATCACCTTTGTGGTGTAGAAATGACTTGTGTAGTTTTGGTGTTTTTGTGTTTTTGCGTAACGAGTCTTCGTTCAAGTGTTTGAGCGTTAGCGGGTTACAAGGAGTTTGTTTTTATGAGTTATGTTTCAAAAGAGTGTGAAATTCTATTTTTGGAAACTTTATTTTTGGAAATTATATTTTTCCGGGTTGTCGTAAAAACTCAGGTTTATCGCGTAAGACGCTAGGATTAGTTACGGGTATTTATAAAATATGAAAAGTATGAGGTTTTGAGTGTAATAAATAAATTTAATAAAAAAACAAAAATATATATGTATGTGTTATAAAAATCGGCTAGAGGGTTTTTAGGGGAAAAAGAAAACCCAATTTGAGTCCAAATATGACTCTTAGGCCCAAGGAATCCTAATTCAACCCAAACAAGCTCAACCCCTACCCATATAAGTCAAATCAATGACCCATAACTCTATTTTCCTGCAAAATTATGATCAACCAAAGCAAGAGGGGAAGAAGAAAAATTAGGGTTTTTATTATTGAAGTTAAAATCAAGAATCAAGGTAAAATCTTTAAACCCTATGTTCAATTAATTAGTTAATTAATCTAATTCATGTAATATTAATATGATGGATCTAGGGTTTGTAAACTTCTGTAAATTAATGTTATTAAACATGTTGGGATCAATAATTAATAATAGTATGATGATTAGTGAAGGAGATTTGGTTATAAAACATGTTAAACATTGAGTTAGGGTTTGGACAGAAAACTATGGCTGTAAAGATGTGAGTGTAAATAATAGATGGTGAAGAGTTAAGTCACGAATTTTAAGTCTAAATTGAAGTTTAATGAAAGAGCTTTCCAAAAAGTCCAGCCATGATTGATTTCATGGTCGGGTAGTTGGTGTTTTGATTTTTCTTTGTTAAGGTGTCAAAGCTGTCAAACCGGGACAGAATTTGGGTAAAAGTTTGAGAGTGAATTGTGGTTGTAAAAGTGGTATTTTGACTAGCCCTTCTGGAATAGTTAAGTATTAGGTTATATTAGACAACCACGAAAAGGATTCGCGATAAAAAATTGTGAAAGTATTTTATGTTAATTAAAACTTTTTGGTGTGCGTTCAGATCCGAATTTAAGTAGTTGACAAGTTTGATTTTCTTTTGAGTACTTGTGTGTGTTATTGGTCCATGGCCTTCTGGGATTAGCTTTTATGCTTATGAGAGACCATGGTAAATTTTTGGTGTGAGTTGTTGAGCTTTAATTATCGTAATTTCATGTGGGCGAATGTACCCAAAAATTCTGCGTTTTCTGATTTTTAAAGTGCAAGGGATTTAGTGAGTGTTAGGTTATGGTAGTGGTTAGTATGGTGTCTAGAAGATGCATGGTGGCTCATATGAATCTTAGACATCCATCATATATGTATTACATGGGTTGTAGCTTTTAGCTTGACCTTGTGTAATGTGGATTATTTTTGTGTGTTATAGATTGTAGATTGTTTTGTGGAAGCTGCGGAGTTTAAGGTGAGTTCATAGTCCCATATTTTTACTTTATTTTAAACTTGGGATGGGAATGATGCTTGTCTTAAATGATTTGAATTACTGTGATTATGTGTATGTCTGTTAAAGAGCTCGGACTTTGAATGTTATCGTATTTATGTTATATGTGAACGGTAATGATATGATGTGTGATTCTGTGTGGTCCAATTGGGAGGGTGCTTACCCATTTTTTTTGGAGCGGGGGTCACGTTCCGGCCCGGTATGTTGTGAATTTGGATCGGTGGGCACGTTCCGCCCAATGGTTGCCTTATGTGTGATGTTGCCTTGTGAATGCATGTAGCGTATATGATAACTGTAATTATTTGTCCAACTATATTTTATAATCACAGTGATTTTGGTTGCCTAGTGTGTATGAGTCTTAAACCTATGAATCTCACCAACATTAGTTGACATTTTAAGCATCATTTTCAGGTGAGCATTCTAAGGCTATGATAGAAGGAGGTGATTAGACGAGACCTTAGTTGCATTGGAAGTGGTTTATCTGAGTGTTTGGAGTTTATCATGTTGTTTTCTTTTGGGTATTGTTATGACACTTTGTGTCTATACTTTATTATTTTTATTGCATGTAGTTATTCTCTATATAGACACCATGTGTTGTGATGATATCCATGAAGTTACACCCGCGCGTTTCCGCCGTGGCGAGGTGTGACAGAAAGCATACTAAGTTAGAAATTTTAAAACTTTGTGCAAAATAACAATGAATATTTAATTTGAAACGGAAGAAGTAAGAACTTATACTAAAATCATTTCAAAGTCAATTATGTAATGTCGTTTGATTAGCATCTAAAAGGCTTATAAGACCATCTGCAATGGTGCCAGTTGGTCTCCCCCTTTGACCGCATTAAGGCCACTACGGCCACTCGTCATCGTGCGTGCTCCCTTACTTTTGGCACCCGTTTGATGGTGCAAATTACAAAACTTTTATTTTTTTTATTTTTTTTTATTTGTGCTTATGTTTGGTTTAGAGGTCACCACTACGACTATCTAGTGGTTGATTTGATGAAGAAAGAGTAAATGTTGAGGGAACAGTGGTAGATATATTGGTGACCATTATACCCGGTCTAAACTGAATTTACTCATACTCAAATGACTAATAAATTGAGTATAAGTTTTAATTCGTGAGGCGAAAATTCTTTCTTTTTGGTTTTGTTTAGTAGTAACTTTTTAGTTCACAACTATTAGCTCTTCCATTAACCAATGATCCAGACTCCGAAAGCCAAAGTTTAACATAATTTCATACAGTCAAATATTTTAATCTAAACTAGACGAATACTAGCGCAAAACGACAGTGTATAACAGCAAATAATTATACTTGCGTAATCATGATTCTGGTTCGACCATTGATATAAAACATGTGTTTTTTGAAATACAAAACGTGTGTTTTTTAAAACTAATATAGCGTGTGTTTTTAAAAAGCTGCCAAGTTTAGAAGTGATCAAGAAAAGACATAACTTAAGTTGATAAGCTTTTAATAAATTGACAAATTTAAAAGTTACTTGAGACTAATTTAGACAAATTACATTAATTTAAATTTTTAACAAGATTTCAAAACTTGGATTAATCATTAATGGTTTATAAGTAGTATAGAACTATAGAGTATAGATGTTTACTAGAAGTTAATTCCAGAATGAACTACTATCTAAAAGACTTAAACCATGTATCATTAGGATTCCATTAATTACTTTCCTTAGGTAATTAACTTGTTGCTGTTGTGGATTCTATACCTCAATTAACTCTAATAATTGAGCATCTAACGACAACTCCCCCACTCAAAACACCCTACAAAACCATTGTCCCTTCTCTCTTTGTTCCTCCCCCTTCCCTCTCTTTCAAAACTCCACATTCTTCACTTGCTTTGCTTCATATTTTGAGTTCAACTTCACGATCAAAGTTGCAAGAGTCAAGATATTGGAGCAACAAATACGAATATACGATTTTGTCCGAAAAATGTCTTTCGGAATTTTCCTCCTGTTTCCGTGCAAATCCAAGCTTCAAGATGGAGAGTGGAACAAAGAGAGATAATTGCCAACAATCTTTATCAAATTTCATCTAAAATTCACGAACTGAATCTAAGTATTGAGCTTCAATTACTTCTTTTGCAGGTAATCTAGTTTATGGTTTTTGTAATAGAATAGTAGTTTAATTAATGAAGCACACCAACAAACTAATCATTTTGGAGTGTTCACCTTTTTTTTTGTTATTAGCCTTTACAAACCAACTTTTATAATTTTAGAACGCGTACATCTGAATTAAATACTTGTCCTCGGATAACCTGAACACGAAAAACGTCAGCTTTCAGTCACTAAAATTTTTGTTATAGTTACAATCTTTTGTGTCTTGATAGTAAAAATTAAAGGAGAATAACTACTTAAAAAAAAAAATGTTTACCCGCCAATAACGAAAATCATGGTTTTTATCATTATGGGTAACTAATGATTTTATTGTTCTCTTGGTAGACATGTCTACGACAGTGATGAGTGATGCAATAGTGATGCCAGCAACAGAATCACAACAGCTAGCAACAAAACTAATAGCCGAAACGAAAGTTGAGTTTGTGATGTGTGAATGTTGTAGCTTAACTGAAGAGTGTACACCCGAGTATATAAACAGGATTCGCGAAAGATATCAAGGAAAATGGATATGTGGACTATGTGGTGAAGCAGTTAAATATGAGATCATTAGAAGCAAAAGGCTGATCACCACTGATGAGGCCATGACGCGCCATATGGCGTTTTGTAAAAAGTCAATATTGTCGGGTCAGAAGACAGACCCGACAGTTGATTTGATTGATGCTATGAAACAGATTCTAAGACGAAGTTTGGATTCACCGAGGCGTGTTAGGTCTACGCCGTGTAGTCCAATGAGGACAATGGATGATAGTGTTGGAGTTGGACTTGCTCGATCTGAGAGCTGTATACCGGATGTTACGTATGTTGTTGAATTGGAAGAAATGATGAGCGATCAAAATGGTGAGTGAAAATATGTTTTTTTGATCGAGATATACTAAGTATGTATCAAATTTTATTAGGAAGTACCAAAAACATGACTATCGAATATCATATGGTCATAGTTATTATGAATATCAAATAAACTGATGACAAAAGTTAGTAATTTTGCATGGGTTGGTTGATGGAAATATATCATTGAAGCTACGTGAATGGTGCTAGTCATTTTGATAATTGTTACTTGTTAGCATCTATTGATCTAACGCGAGTCACAAAAAATTGAGGATGTATTGACAGGCGAAAAAAAAAAAAAAAAAAAAAAAAGTGATATAGCATAGCTAGTTTAGCCAAGGTGGAGCCAGAAATATTTGGTCGAGGGTGCACACTTTGATAAATTTTATAAACTACACTATAAATTGTTACAATGGGGGAGGGGATTACGAAAAAAGCCAAATATATATACATTTTTTTTTTCGCTAGGGGGGCACCTGTCCCTTGTGCCCTCGTTTAACTCCGCCCATGGCTGTTTAGCACATATATATGAGTGATCGAATTGCACTGACGGGCAAAAAACAAAGCTCTTCTCCTTAGAGCTCTATTCATTTGGTGATCCAGTCTTTGGCAAGTCATACACTATAGCTGTTGTTCAGAGTATATGGACTTGTCTCAGATTGGAAATGTAGCACTGAAGTGGTTTGAGCTAGCCTTTGGTGATCCTTCTTTCATGATGATGCCCCTTTGTGATAGGATTTAGGATGCTATTTGTGAGGTGGCAGCTGCAAATGGATCCCAGATAATTTGCAAAGAGGAAATGTAGTCATAAAGATGAGATATCCTAAATTGCACCGTGTTCTCTAAGAGAAATAAAAGTTTTGAATGCCGACTCACCAAGCTTAGGAGTGTAGTTGCTTACTCCGCAAGTCACTCCCTCTTCCGTTTCATAATTAAATTACAACATTAACTTATAACCGGAGACGGACCCAAGATATTTAAAAAAAAAAATAAAAAAAAAAATTAATTAATTAATTAATTAATTAATTTTTCTTAACCGAACCTTAAATGCATCTGGTATAACGGAATGCACATTCATTTATTTTATCGTTTTAATGAAATCTTTGTTTAACACGCTATTGGGTTTTTTTTTCCCCAATGGCGCAGTCATTCTGCACCACCACCGGTGTCAGACGCTCATCATTCGTGCCCTCGTATGGCAATTAATGAGGGCCTATAACAGTTATAGATGGGAATGGTGTTTTCGTTATTGTAGTGTTATTTAGTGTGTGCTTGCACCTAGCTCTCTTATAGCACGGTATAAAACTTTTTGTGAACCATGTCACTTTTGGTCATGGTTCCCTTCTTGCCTGCAACACCAAACTGTTTTTTTGCTGTTAGGTATTCATAAATGCAGAAGTTAATATTACTACGACTTTTTACACTTTTTTTTATAAAATTTATAGTTTTGCTCCACATGAACTACGTGAAACCAAAACTAATACTATAATTAAACACGTAAATTGAAATAAAACTAACCACGTCTTTAAATAAAACCGAGCTAACAAACCACGTTTCTGGGACCAAGTTTTAAAGTGAGTGGTTGCAAAAAAAAAATTGAAAAAATAAATCAATTGTAATATAATGAAGGATGCAATTAGAATAAATCCGAGTTTTTTTTTTTTTTTTTTTTTTTTTTTTTCGAAAATTAACATTTTCGAACCCCGTGACACCATAGGACACCCCTAGTTTCGTTGGTTTGTGAAAGATGTATTAGATTCAGTTGCTTGATGGTAGGTATGTGCCAAACATATCATATCATTTTTGTTTGTTTATAGACATTTTTGGTTATGTGTTCTATGTTGGATTAACACTGTTTTAGTCTATCTTTCTACATTTATGAAACGTTACCAAATTAGTATAGTAACACGAGTTTTGGTCAATACCAAATATGATAAGGATGACATTTCACGAGACACTTGGTCCCTCATAATCCGAATATCAAAATATCAACGAATATCCACTTTTATACTTATAATAGTAAAACATGTATCACAGGTTGGGATGAATCCAAAGTGACAAATAGCGACTTAAAAAGGATAATAGTCGTGTTTATAGATGGATATAAATTTGTCTATACATGTGCATGTGCAAGAAAACCAATTCACATGGTACCACACTACTAGCTACTATCTACAAAAAAAGATTGATATAGGAATGGGAGGACTTTACTAGAACAACATACAGATTTTTTAATAGGGGCTTCATACACAGACCTATAGGCAGGGACGGAGACAGTGGGGGAGCCAGGGGGTGTTTGGCCCCCTCCAACACGCCCAATCGCTTTGATATTTACCTTATAAAATTTAAAAATATGACGCAACTATAGGCAAATGACCCCCCTAACCTTTAGTTAAATTACTTTGTTAGCTTGAGAAAAAAATTTCGACCCCCCTATTCATAATTCCTGGCTCCGTCACTGCCTATAGGTCAGGTGTTAATTTGTGCTTGAAAAAAAAAAAGTTTAATGGCATGTAATAGAAACTCAAAATATTACAAAAATACCCATCCAACTCTTTAAAATTTGTTTCATTATCATACTTTTACTTACGTGACATGATTGGCAACCGGCTACACAGGTTAAAATTAAATACGTGGATTTTTTATTTATTTATTTATTTATTTTATCTTCTTCCTTCGTGACTGAACATGAGCATGAACATGAACATCAAAAATATTCATGAAAAAACTCAGAGATTTATAAACCAACTCCCTCCAACAACAGGAACATCAAACCAAATACAAACACACAAATTATAATATCCATTTATTCATTCCTTTCAAACAGATTGAAAAATCCAAAACACTTCAGATCCCAAAACTTAATAAAAATCCAGATACTGAGGTTGCTTGATGAAGACCACAACGATTAAGACATTTTTGATTGACGGTACATTTGTATGGTGTTTGTGAGTGTTTGGTTTATTGTCGTAGGTTGTTTGATGAGTGTGATACTAAGGATGTTGTGACATGGACTGCGATTATTAATGGTTATGTGAGTGTGGGACGAGTTGAGGAAGCGCGTAAACTGTTTGATGTAATGCCGAATAAGAATAATGTGTCGTGGAGTGTTATGATTAATGGCTATGTGAAAGGTGGGTTGTTTCAAGAGGGTTTGGATTTGTTTAATGAGATGTTGAGGTGTGGTTTTCGGCCTAATCATGCAAGGGTTGTGGTGCTTTGTCTGCGTATGGTTTTCTTGTTGCATTGGATCAGGGGAGATGGATTCATCATTCATGCATATGTTGATAAGAAGAAGATGGAGTTGGATGGGATTTCGGGGACGGCTCTTGTGGATATGTATGCGAAGTGTGGCTGTATTGTGTGGTGTTTTTGAGTGTTATATGTAAGTTGCAGAAAAAAATTACAAAGAAAAGTGGCTGGAAGAAGTGGAGAAGATGGCAGCAATATGATTACCCAATTTTGTAGGTCAAATGATGATATCTAAACAAAAATATGAAAGTTTGTAGGGTATTTTTGTAATATTTTGGGTTCGTATCTGATAATGGAACAAATAGCAAAGTACGTTGCTATTACATGCCATTAACCCAAAAAAAATGCTAATTTGGACAAACTTTTAAAAGATTTTTTTTTTGGCACATTTAGCCTCTATTATTATTATTTATTATTTATTATTATTTTTTATTATTATTATTATTTTAAATGTGCATATATTGCCTATGTAAAAGTTAAATGAGCAGATATTTTTTCTCAATTAAAGAACATGACAATTGTTTTTAAAGAAAACTTATAAACATAATATATTTAATTTTTTAAATATAAATGAGGTGTTATGTTTGAAGAATTTATTTCGTCGTTTTGGGTATTTTCTAAAGCAATTCGTATAACAAGTACCCGTTTGGCCCGTGCCTGTTAAGCCCGTAGCCCATTTGAACCGTGGCCCGTGTCTGTCCAATCCGCCCATTTTGTCACCTCTATACAGACCTCCTAATTTACAAGTTGCACCCCTCCTTACATTTTGCAATTTTTTTTTTTTAATTTTTAAAAACTATAAACCTAAAAAAACTGAAAAAAAATACAGAACAAAAATTAATAAAAAATTGTATCGTATTATAAACAGGGTATGGCAGAAGGTGGAGGAAAAAATGTCACGTCTTGAGAGTACGTATAACAAATCCCTTTTCATAGTTGTTTGACAATTAACCTATATTGACTATATTAATGGCAGAGTGAGAGGGTTTTTGGAGGGCTTTTTAATATTAGTGAAATGAAATAAATTAACTTTTTCGTTGAGTCGGTCTCGGCCTATGTCATAGTTTTTGTTTTTTGTTTTTTTGTTTTTTTTATACCTTTTTTTTGTCTTTAATTTTGGAATTTGACATACTATATATTTTTTTTTTTTGAAGGTTAACTTTCAATAAAACACCAAGGAATTTGACATACTATTAAGCATGAGAATTACTTCTGTTTTTATATTGCAAAATATATTCGTGGATTCTTGGAAATGATTGGGAAATATAGTAGGTAGGAATTAGGAGAGTGCATGAATCAGGCATAGGGTTCAAATTCTACTTGATTAGGTAAACAACCCAATAATTGAGGTATATTTTCTAGATAAAATCTCATTAATATTCTCCATGTGCCATGTTGCCAAGTTGGTAGGTCAACAGTCTCAACTTCAATATTCAGTCGTATAATTACGATTTTTTAAATCTTGGTACGCCTTATAATCTTTGAATTTATTAGTTTATGACATTTTTTAATGGTTGTTTAATTGTTTTGGTACTTGCCGACTCATAAATTTAATATGCCCATTGTTTTTGGAACAAACAAATGACCGTGTCCATGGTTCCACATTTGTCATCAACAATACTTTGCAAATTTTATAAATAAATGCGCTACTACTCTTGTTCACAAATAAGTTTCACAAAATTCAATGTTCATCACGAAATGAAAAAAAATAATGCTTAACGAAATCGTGTGTTGTTGGTATTCATTGTTGATGTGAATATGAATAATACTACGTATTTAATATGCCCATTGTGATATGAATAAGATTTATTGAATGACATGTTAGATATATGTTGAGATTTATTTGGATCTATTAAGTGATTGCACAAAATGTTCATTGTTGTGTTAAGGTCTAATTATTGAAAAATGGTTTAATGTACAATAAAAGTGCATGCTACATTGCTACATGTTTCATTGAGCTCCATAAACATTAACGATTTTGAATTGTTATTTGCCATTTACAAGGATGAAGTCAGAAACTATATTTTTGTTCGCCATTTACACACCTCCTTGAAAATTACTACTTTTTAACCGCACCATCTCAATGTTTGTATAAACAATCACTAGTCTATAAGACAATGGATAATCAAAACATGAAAGCTAATTATGAGTTCAGTAGCAACATGTTCATGCAAAAGGTAATCTCAAAGTATATTTCCATCACTAAATTATCATCGGTATATGACTCGTTAACGATCAAAAAGGAGAAGTCAAATTAGTACTATACATTTATAAGACTAAAAATTCATTCTGTGGGCGTACAAAACAGGGGAGTCGATTCTCTAGGCCATTTCAATGCTAAATAGTAGAATCATTTATTGTTTCTCATTGTGATTCTCTTTCTTTACAATTCTATTCTCTACTACAATTCTATTCTTTGTGATTAAGCCGTACCAAACGTCCTCTAAAAGTCATTGGATGAGCGGGTGCACAAATGTTTTTGAATGTATTACAAGGGAAATAAAAAATGAATTAAAGAAGGATTACAAACAATTTTTTTTAATCATGAGCACTTAAAAAAGTTAAAATTTTTTACAGAAAAAATTAGCACTATGAAACAATATTCTATTGCCATTGCATAATCCTGCCCCTAAGACCATTGATGGTCGTCTAACTTGGTCACCCCACAACGTGTCTTCCCCAGTACACCTTCTCCACCCGACGCGTCCAACATGGTATTTTGCTAGGACTCAGTCGCATACAGTATACTCAAGCGAGTCGTGTGAGGTGGTTGTGCGTGTGGTTGTTTTTAATAAATGATTTTTTTGGAGTATATATATATATATATATATATATATATATATATATATATATATATATATATATTTTACCACGGTCGTTTTATTAAACTAAATTGGTCATGAAAAATGTTGTAGAGAAAGATGGTTGAGTTGTCGCTCATGTGACAATAATGAGTGCATCATACATGCTCGCCATTACAAATAGTACAAGTGCTATTACTTTGTATCCTTAAGAGCATGTGGTAAGGTGACGTTGAGTTAAAACTTAACGTATTGCCACCTCAGCGCCACGTCAGCTTTTCCCTTTTAACCTTAACTTTTGACTTTCCACCCCGGTAACATAACTCACCTATAACTCACCTCCACCCCAAGGGCCAAAAGTGTAATTTATTTTATTTTATTTTTTTAAAAAAAACATGCTGCTTAACGCACGTTAAGCACTTAACGTGCCGAGTTAACGTGTGTTTGCCTTTCTGTCGCGGTAAGGTAACTCGGTCCAAAGTCAAGGTGCGTTAAATGTTAACGTGGGTGAGGTAGTCACCTTACCGAGTGGTCTAAGAGTTTAAGTTGTTTTTTCTTTTTTTATTTTATTTTATTTTATTTTATTTTATTATTATATTTTTAATGTACGAGTTCAAAAATTCATAAGGATATTAGTCATTTTACAATACGTATTACTATTGACAAACATATTATATGTCAAGCTTAATATCATATAATGCCAATATGTAAACAAACATAATTTCACATTACAGTAAGAAGTCACCAAAGTTTCTTGTTTAAGATAGTCTAAAACGCCTAATTTCATGTTAAACTAATCTTCTAGTACATAATATGAAGGAGAAAAATGTTTTGCAACAATTCATCATTTTATTAACTAATAGGAGAGCTTAATTATAAACCCGGGTCTTCTTATTTGCTAATAAAAGTCAAAATTGAATTGGTTTGATCAAACTTTTGATAAATTCAATAGATTAATTTGGTGAAAAAAAATTGAAAATACGCATGGCCTTGTCCTCGTTACTTTATTGACCCGTAAATTCACGGGATAAATGGAAAACCAATAAATCGTAGTTTTGAATTTATTAGGGCAATCTATTAAGTATTATATACTTAAAAGATGTACGAATAGAAAATAGTTATGCTATATAACCATAAAATAAATTTTAGAAACAATACAAAAGGAGATTTGGTATATAGTTTTGACAACATTTCACGTACAAAAGGAGGAACCACCTAATTTAACAACAAAATATAGAAAATCTGTAACAACGAGGAGACAAAATATTTTCTGGCATTTAACAAAAGCTTGAGAACAAAAATACTCTTTAACATTAACACTTATAAAATACGGAATACACTTTCATAAGCTATAATATATATTATATAAAGATAGTTTTGACAACATTTCACATACAAAAAGAGTAACATAGTTTATTGATCCAGTGAATTCACGGGATCAGATGAAAAACCGTGATACCGTTAGAAAAGGTATTATGTAAAAATATATAACAGATAAATTATTGATTGTTGAGAATGTGTAAGTACATAACATGTTAGATCGGAGTTGTAAAATAATGTAACTATTAGATATTAAATAGATGTGTTTATCATATATCCTGATAACAACATCCAAACAACAAAACACCGATCATTTTCGTGGTTTGGTTCTGTCTTCTTAATCTTAAACGGCACAAAGGATTCATAATGTATACGTGTTCATAATGTTATAGTAACAAAAATATGCAAAAAAGAAAGAAAGAAAATTGTATTGTATTGTATTTTATTTATTTATTTATTTATTATTTTTTTTGAATATAAATCTTGACAATTTAGTGTGTAAATGAATTGTTAAAAACTAAATATTTAGATTTTGCGGAAATGGTTTTTTTTTTTAATGGTAAAACTATAACTGCTATCATTTTCGAAAATATAAAAGTTTAATGACCCGTGAACATCACATGACTAAAATTTACCCATTTTGAGTCGTTAATTAACTTGCTTATTTTGACAAATCTACCTAAAACTTGCACCATCAAACACGTTGCCATATTGGGAATTTTATAACTAAATTTGTTTAATATGAAAATGCAAAACATTAAAGTATGTTTAAATGACATACTCCACTTTGTATGCCTTGTCATTTTGTGTTGACGTGCCAATTACATGATTGCCATGTCATCATCTTCTTCATGTCGCTACCAGAACATCTTCTGGAGATATAGTTTCCATAAAATTATAGTGGCATTATCATTTATCGGCCCAAGAAATCATCACACGTAACTAAGAGCTCTAGGTGCAGATGGGGAAGCACCCCTCGCCATCCGAGGTGGCAGTGACAATGGCGAGCCGTTGCTTGCCGCCACACCATATGGGGCTCACCGTTCTTCGTCATAAGCAAACTCCCCGTTGGGACGGCGAGATGAAACTCTGACAATCTTTCTGTTTCGTTTTTTTTTTTTTTTTTTTTTTTTTTTTTTTTTTTTTTTTAACATACAATTATTTTACAAATATGATAACAACATTAAACTTAAAAACGAAAATTAAAAACTATAAACTACCATACGATAATAAAAACTATGATTCAATAAAATGAATCATCCGACACGTATCCCTCCTGACTCGAGTAAGAGGCACTTGAGTCATCCTCACTGGATGGGACAGGTGGAAGTCCCTGAGCCCAACGCCATTCGGCTCTTCTGTTCCTGCGATCTTGTTTTCCTTTGAGGTACACCTCACGCTCCCTTTCCTGACGGGCTTGTTCAGCTTCATACTCCCGTAGCACTTCCATATCCAGCTCATACTGTTCTTGCTCAGTCAATTGACGAATGATGGGCTGGTTTTCAGGTTGATTGTTTGGTTGTTGGTTGTTGGTTGTTTGGTGGTTGGTTGTTTGGCGGTTGGTTGTTTGGCGGTGGAAACATAACTTCTGGTGGAGTTGGAGGTGGTTGGTTGTCGTACTGAAACACTGGAAATATATCTTCCGGCGGTGTGTTTTGTTGGGAATTGTCTTGAGGTGATGCGTTGTGAGACATTTTGCTGGAAGAAGAAAGGAGAATTGTTTGATGATTGTGGGAATTGTGTGTGTATTCAGATTTTGGATACGTATTTATAGAAGGATTTTTGGAAGTATCCCGTTCTGTGGTTTGAATTCAAATTCTCAAATATCCCGCTATATGGTTTGAATTCAAATTTTGAAAAAATCCCGCTCTCTGGTTTCAATTCAAATTTTTGTAATTAGCCCGTTTTGAATTTGAATTCAAATTTTTGTAATTATCCCGTTTTGGATTTGAATTCAAATTTTGAAATTATCCCGCTTTCAATTTGAATTCAAATTTTGAAATTATCCCGCTTTCAAAAAACCCCTATTAATACCATATTATACCATTCAGTTTTGGACACACTTCAATATTTACCATTCAGTTTTACAATGGTTAATCGTTGGTCAGTGGAAGAAGAACGGTTGCTAGCAACTGTATGGCTTGAAGTTCACGATTCTGAAGAACTTGTGAATGAACGTTCTTTTTGGAATGCAGTTACACAAAGGTTCAACAATCAGACAGAAGGTCAGGACCGTAATAAAAATAGTATTACGGCTCAATGGAATAGAATGAACCTTGAATGTCGTAGGTATAATTCTATTTACAAAGAGTTGGAGCGTACAAGTGCAGACCCTAATCGTCTCAGCAATGCAAACCGTATTTATCATGAACGATATGGTAAAGGGATTAAATATCAACATGTGTGGTTCGCTCTGAGAAACACGTTCGCATGGGACAGATTCGATGAGTAATGGTGGATTTCTTTTATGTACTTTATGTTAACTAATTATGTATCATGTGTACTTCTCTTCTGTATTTTAAACGTTTGAATTCAAATGTTAAACGTTTACCCGCCCATTTATTTGAATTTGAATTCAACAAGTTTGAATATTTTGAAATTTGAATATTATCCCGCTCAGGTTTTGAATCTTAAATGTTTATAGACTCCTATATAAACCATACATTATAATACAACTTTGCACAGACTTCACTTTCAAAAAATTTCACAATGGCAACTCGTTGGTCTATTGATGAAGAATGCTGGCTAGCCGAGATGTGGCAAAACGTTCACGAATTCCATGCCAACGAAGGACCTTTCTGGCAAGTTGTAACAGAAAAGTTCAATGAACAATTTGACGGTCCAACTCGTAGCAAAAGCCAGCTAATGGGTAAGTGGGCAAGAATGAACTCAGATTGCCAAAAGTTTCATGAAATTTTCTTGAATTTGCAACCAACACGTGAGCCAGATAAGCGTGTTGAGGATGCGTTGAATGTTTACAAAGAACACCATGATGGGAGAGATTTCAAATATTTTCAAGTTTGGTTGATTTTGAAGAGCAACACCATCTGGAACCGATTTATCAATTAATCGCATTTGTATTATTGTATCGTTTTTTGGTTTATGTTAAGTATTTCCGTTTCGTTTGTGATGTTATGTCAGTGTACGTTTCAGTTTGAATAAAATGTTTAACGGCTAGTTTCTCTAATAAAAATATCTAACGGCTAGTTTCAGTATAAATACCAGCTTTACTCAACTTCTTATTATCAAACAACTGAAACTAAATTCCACACATACACTATGGCTAACCAACCAGCTGAGGTGCAAAGAAGAATACTTACCCGATTGCGCAATGAACTAGAAAATGAACTTAAGTTGATTAACAACTTGTTGGGTGAGATAGCTCGAATTATTCGACAGAGGAAGTCTCGTGCTCCAGATGTCGAAAGGTTACGTGAGCTACCTCAAGACCATCCAATAGTCATGGTCGGTGTACAAACCCTTTTAAGAAATGATGAAACAGATTTGGAACTTCAAGTCGCTTTGAGAATGGTCAGGGAATAAGTATGGCAAGTTTGGGAAGAAAAGTCAGCACTCATCGATAATTATAAGGCTTTATAAATTATTGATGATGTTGCATATCGTATTTATCGGTTTATTTATTTTCGTGCCGTATCGTATGTTTTTTTTTTTTCGCAAATCGTATGTTTTTTTTCCGTATTGTAACTTTTTTTATTTGATGAAATAAAATTAGTATGTTTTGTTATTTTTTAGTATTTGTGAAATGAATTTAATTTATTTAATGAAATAAATAAAAAAAATAAATGTGTAAGAGGTGGGGCCCTAATGGGGAAATTGAGATTTGTTGTTTGGTGAGAGGGGGTTTGTTGTGGTTAGTTGAAGTTGAGGTGTTTGGTGATGTGGCAGGGGTAGGGCCGGAATGAAGAGGGTATGGTTCATCTTTGCACCTAGATCTCTAAAACCACACAAGAGTGGAGAGGATGTATATGGTCTAGTTCCCGATCTGGAGTATGAAAACGGTTTGGCTTTTTTTGGTCCTCGTCTGTAACTTGACAGTTTATGTCACATGACTTTAATGAT
This sequence comes from Artemisia argyi, assembly GCA_030686995.1. NCBI lineage: Eukaryota > Viridiplantae > Streptophyta > Magnoliopsida > Asterales > Asteraceae > Artemisia > Artemisia argyi. The sequence goes on from CM060705.1 coordinate 154,476,600, forward strand.
CGTGTTTAATATATTGACATGATTATCAAGTTGTGTTTATAGGAAAAGATTCACTAACATCTAAGGGGTTGTTTGGTTCAAAAATTTGAAATTCCGGAATTTTAAATTCCGGAATTATGAGAATTTAAAATTCCGGAATTTAAAATATCTTGCCATGTTTGGTTGACAGAATTTAAAATTCCGGAATTTTAATTTTTTTTTTTTTATTTTTTTAATATAAATTTTATAAATATTCTATTTAAAAGTTTATAAAAAATTTATAAAAAAAGTTTATAAAAAATTTATAAAATAAGTTTATAAAAAAAGTTTATAAAAAAATTATAAAAAATTTATAAAAAAATTTTATAAAAATTTTATAAAAAAAAGTTAATAAAATTTTTTAAAAAAAGTTTATAAAAAAGTTTATAAAAAAACAATAAGAAAAAAATGTTATAAAAAAAATTTCCAAGTAAATTAAAATTCCTGACTTTTTGGAGGCATTCTAATTTACTCCATTTGGGCAATTCGTGGAATTGTAAATTCCTCCAAAGTGTCAACCAAACACGATATTTGGGGGCAATTTAAATGCAAATGCCCCCAATATCCTCCAATATCCCCGAACCAAACGCCCCCTAAAGCTGTTGCAAATGCTTCCGGTTTCAAAAGAATCGGATTACAAATGTGGTTTAAAATTATCAAAAAGTGCCATCCAAATCAATATCAGTATGTAAAATAATCACTCCAAGAAGAAACTTAATATGAGAAAAACTTTCGTGCGACTGACTTCAAGTTAACAATCACTTAGTTGATAACGACATATAATTCAGTCCATGCATCACACATTCATACCTTACAAAACTTATACCCATTCTAAATAGAGAGATACTCAGTACTAACCACTGAATTATGTCACAAAATTGAAGGTTATAAAGCAGTTATATGAATGCAATATTGAGCACTTGTTCATTTGGTTCAAAGCAATAAGTGGCATGTGCCAAACCGCCAAGATAACACTGAGAGGAAAGAGGGTTAATGCATAAATCATGTATATCTGTTCTTAAACTTTATTGATGTTCTAACATAAAGAAAGCTAAACCGGGTCCTGTTTAATGAGGTATCTACAAGCCAAAAGGATTGGTCAAACCTCAATGCTTATCCTGAAGCCCAGAATTATACAGTATAAAATAAGCAATTACAATAGAAGACATAAACGAGAACATACCATTATTGTCACAAACTGTCTAAAAATTACTTGGCCTTATGATTAAATGGAGTTTTCTATTCGTACACTGCAATAGAAAAACAAGTACCCATGGATTCGAGTAGTTAATCACAGAGATACATAAAAATCAATACAATCCAACACTTGGAAATGCAAATCTAATAAAAACCAAAAGACAACAGAACCTTATTTTGACTTCTTGCCCTGCTTTTTCTTAATAACCTCATCGACATACATGATACCTTTGCCTTTGTAGGGTTCAGGGGGCTTACAACTACGAACCGCAGCAGCAAACTGGTGCACCCTTTGCTTGTCTATTCCAGTGCAACAAACGATATTGGGTTTGAAACAAAAGACTCTAACAGCAGGAGGCACCGTTAGTTCCACCTCGTGACTGTACCCCAGCTTTAAAAACAATAAACGCCCTTCTGATTCTGCTCTAGCTTTGAATCCAACACCAACTATCTTGAGAAACCGAAAGAATTGAGCTTCCATATTTTAGCTAAAACATGATCATATCAGTTTCTTACAGAGAAAAATGTATAAAAAAACATTAGGACAATATTAAAAAGTAGTAACAAGTGCAGAGGGTGTAGTTTTCTAGTTGTTCCATTCGTGTTATATTTCTTGAATGCAGATTTCCTTACCAACATTGCAAGTTAGTATAAAACTAAGAACTTGTTACGAATTATTGTGAAAAAGATCATATAGTGAGATTACCGTGTATCATTCCTTTTTATGATATCGCTCATGTAGTACACGTATACTTGAAGTGATCCTATACTACTATGGAGTAATTATCAGATAATTGCAGTTTCTAGTGTTTAGGCCTAGTGAAGATAGTTTTGGTTACATTAATAATAATCAGTTTAAAAAGGGATGCAACAAAGGTGACCCTGATTATCTGAGAGGGTCTTCGGGGTTGCTTATCTAAGTGCCTATCTGCTTCTTTTTTTAACAATTAAAGCAGTATTGAATGTTTGGCAAACCTGCTTCTCTGCTTACTATTTTGAAGTAAATAAGCAGTTTAGTATAAGCAATTCCAAAGACTCCTTGATCATGCATTGTTCATTTATACTTGTATATCATCAAACAATAAAAAATATGACACATACTCAAACAACGAATATCACAGCTTCAAAGGACAGAAACACATCCAAACAGTATCACCTATAACCTGCGTTCTCACATATGATTATCTAATGGGAAAATGACAAAACTAACCCATTCTCCACCCTCTTTTCACATATTGACCCAAAAATATAAGAAATTGCGAAACTACCCATAAAACTCGCAAAGTACCTTGCAAGTCCATCAAGAATCTTGCGATTTTCTGGAGGAAAACTAGATGTTATTGTTTGTTAAATCAATTCAAATTTGACGTTGTTATTAACATAAAGTAAACATGTTTTGATGTTTTTTGTTGATTATAATAAGATGAAACACTATATATCCCATCCATATAAAAATTTTATAAAAATAATCAATTTTAAAAAACCTAGTTTTTTGTCTTTAGATTGCAATGTTGTCGGTGAGCTTGCAAAGTAACTCGTGATTTACATAGTTACTTACATGATTCTTACAAATGAAAAGTGATTTAGTCTTGCAATCATCCTGTTTCAAAATTTGAATCACAAAATCACTTTTCAAACACAATGCTAATTGCTAAACATCATACCCTGCCGATATCGAATATTCAATAGCACATAATCACTTTCAAAGTGTAAACCAAACACCCCCTATATAAAGTAAATCAACTACCACCAAAGTGGCCTAGTGATCATATACCCTAATGTGCTCACAAAAGGTCACTAGATACACTTCATGGCGGTGCCCAGGAAAAGGTTCGAAAACGGTCATGGGGATACCCAGTTAGGCCGTGTACATCTGAGTCAAGTACTCGCCCTCGCGGGTAAACTAAACATGGAAAACCTCATTCGTTTAAACCTCTAAGTAATGCCCCTAATAATTTAACATTTTAAAACTTTTCCTTATAGAACATTTGCTACTATAGTACAAAATTAACATGAAAACTAAAAAAAAATAACAAACACATCAATATTGAAGTAGTAAATGGATCATTTAGAAACTAAGTAAATAAGAAATGAAGATGAAAATTAAGATTAAAGTATATATACCTTAAAGTTGCCGGAGAAGATGACCACCCACGTGCTGTCGTTGTTGCCGGAGTGAAAATGAATGAAATGAAGATCGGAGAGTCGCTACTGTTTGGGGTTTGAAGGAAATGTAATCCTTTGATAGTCAGTCTTTTGAGAAATGCATCTTTTGATCCCAAGTTTTGGCCAGTGTTATTAAACGGGTTTTTAATTCTCACCGTGGTTAAAGTTACTCGGGTCAACCCAGTTCGAGTTCTCGAAACTCAAACGGGTTTAGTTTTTTTCATTTTTTTTTAAATATAATGTATTTGGTACTGCTCTATAATTAGAAAGGCTTAAACTTTTAATTGCTTATTATAGAAGAATTTCAAATTTAATTGGTTAGAAAGCAAGTTGGTTAGTTAGGAAGTTTGTTAGGTTGGTTGTTCAAACTAAAATTATTTAGTTTAACCATCTCTACTTATAAAGCATAAAGACAACTAAATGTGTAACTGAATAACTAAATAACACAAAATATAGTCACAGGTACCCGCCGCCGCGTTGTGCGGGTACCGTTCTAGTTTTTTTTTTTTTTTAAATAAAACAAGTTAATTATATAAACTTGCGACGAATTTTATTTTTAAACGTTATCTTTGTTTTTAAACGTTTTTCTGAAAAAAAGAGTTTATTCATTTATAGAAAACTGGGTTGACTTGGTGGTCGAATCGTTTAACCCGATGACTCGACCGAGTCGATTAAAAACCCGGTTTTCAACATTAGTTTTGGCAAATGTTTGTTTTTTAAAAGAAGCAATACTTTTGTCACCATTACCACTAGCCAGACAACTTGAAAGATTATTGCCTTTACCAAAGAAAGTTTTCAGCATGCCGACATTAACACCTTCACGGTCGTATTAAATGAGTTTTTTCATGTTGTTTATGTCGCATGATCATAGAACGTATACTCTACAGTCTAGAACTATATATCCACAAAGATGTGGTCTAGGAACTATATATCAGTCAAGACATTTTCACAGGCGATCGTGTAGTACAAACTAAAAACTCAAAAACTTAGGTATGTGTATGCAAAACTAACTAAAACTAGATCTTGAAATTCAAAACTAGAGATAGAGATAAAATTGAAGCTTATAGCTTTATATGCTAATCAAAGTAGTATTTAATTTTCTAAGTAGCACTTAATTTTTGAAGCTTATAATCTTTGTTGGCTAAACAAAATTTATTTTTAAGAAAAACTGTTTTTTCCGATAAATTAGTTTAAGATCCTTCATAATCTTGTACACCAAACATGCCCATAAACCATCTTTAAAATTGCATAAGTTGGATCATGGATGAAACTACGACATAGTTAGATGGATCAATAACTGCTCCAAATGAGCAAATGGGAAGTACATTTATTTAATCGTTTATGAAGTTACATAACCATAAGCAGTTAAGTGTCGAAACCAAGCCACCACCAATGTTATGCTTCCCATGCCTTCCCTGTACTGAAAGACCAGAAAATGAGGAGAGTTTTAGAAAGGGCAAAAACAAGAAATCTGAATAATGAATGCAAACAAAACAAAACGAATGAGGTTTTCCTTGTTTAGGCTGCCCGGGAGGGTAAGCCTTTTTTACTCAGATGTAGGCGGCCTCACCGGGTTAATCCCCGGACCGTTCCCGACCCTTCCCTGGCCACCCCCAAAAGCACACACCTAGCTAGGTTTGAACCCTTGACCTCTCTTGTGAGAAAATCAGGGACCTTACCACACCCTCAAATGCAAACAAACATACCTGATATAAAGCTGGAGGGTATATTAGCCAAAGTTGATCCCCTGCGCAAGAGGTAGTTCACTCCCATAGTTGATTGTACTGGTAAGCAACAACCAAACATAATCAAATGAAAGATGTAAGCAATAAGCAGTCTAATTAGCGATTTAATAGAGGTGGTTATTGACTTATTTCGACCATACTTATCACTTAGATCATTTTTTTTTTTAACTACTCAAATGGGTAAATTATAAATAAATATCTTGGTAAAAGTGTTATTTCGACCCGTTATCAAACTAGCCCGATCCACCCATCTTTCAGCCTCTATCAAAAAATAATAATACGAGTTGCTATATTACTCATTACTCATCGTTCTTTATAGAATGAAAATTACCAAGTTGAGCGTCTCATATACTGTTTCCAAGAATCACTTCCCGCTTCACGACCACCCCCAGTTCCCTTCTCACCACCGAAAGCGCCACCAATTTCAGCACCATTGGTTGGTATATTCGCATTAACAATACCACAATCACTTCCTTGAGGTCTGCCATAAAAAAGTAGCATATAAGAATCATTCTCAAACATAATTTACTACCTGCAAATATATTCACTCACCCTATCCATTTGAAGATGAGCTCAGGCGAACGAGTGAATATGGAACTAGACAATCCTTGAGGAACTGAATTGTTTATTTCAACAGCTTCTTCGAAAGTCTATACAACATGACAAGCGTCAAGCATTATATTCACAAATTGGTGAACTGGGGGAGTAAGTATATTCGTGGATATTTTATAAGAAATCGGTGAAAACCAACCTTGAACTTTAGAACATATAGGACAGGACCAAAGAGTTCTTCCTTCACAACATCGGCCTTAGGTGATATTTCAACTATCGTTGGCTGTACAAAGTTTCCTTCAGATTCTATAACTGAACCACCTGTGAGGATTTTCCCACCCTGCACAATGTCGATTAATCAAGCAAACTATTAAGAATAAAAAATGCATAAACGAAAAGTGGCAATTTAAAACTTCGTTTTGCATAAGATATGAAGCTGACCAAATGGTGGCTACAAAGGAGGGCTGAGTAAAGGGCCAAATATTAGGGAATCAAAACGGTACAAGTTTTGGTGGCCCTCCCCCTTATACTAAATATGATTACAAAAGCTATTAAAATAATATGCTAAAATTATATATAACAATGAGTAGTTCTAGGATGTTGCAAATACTTAGGTATGCCATAGATCAGTTCAACCCGTTCAACCATTTTTTAAATAACTAAAACGTTAGATTAAATGACAATTTTTGTCCATCTGGGTGTTAAAAATTATGAATTTCATCCCCGATTGTTTTAGTTACAAAATATGTCCCCAAAAGTTATTTTTTGCACTTGTTTGGCCCTTAAACCGTCTAACTTAGCATGCCAGGCATTAAGTTTGATACATGATTGGCCATTTTTGTCATTTTACTCTTTTTCGTCCTTGGTCAAATTACACATGATGGAGAAACACTTACTACATTAATTAGACTGCCGAGGGACCAAAAGCATGCAAGTTATTCTTTTTTTAAACATTATCTGTTAGAAAGAAAACTTATAACTTTTGACATACCTTAGGAACAAAAAATTCAAATTAAAAAATGTCTATGTTTACTTGCTAGCAATAACTTACCTGAGACTTAATAACTTTTATTCCCTTCTCAAAATTCTGCTTTGAAGCTGGAGTGTGCAAAGGTCCAAGCAAGGTACCTTTCTCTAATGGATCCCCGATTTTAACTTGTTTATATGCTTCAAGTAGTTGTGCAACCACAGAGTCATAAATCTTTTCATGAACAAGCTTCAATAAAACAAATACACAGAATAAGCATTCGAGAACACCCTTTTGTAGAAAACAAATAAAATGGAATCTGTAGAAATCATTCCATAGTCGAGCTTACCAGTCTACGACAAGTTGTGCAGCGTTGACCAGCTGTACCAACCGCAGCAAACAAGACAGACCGAACAGCAAGTTTGACATCGGCATCATCCATAACTATTAATGCATTGTTACCACTCAATTCAAGCAGACATTTACCAAACCTTTGACTCACTTTCTGTTGAACCTCAAGACCAACCTGAAGTTTGTGACATTCCATGTGTCAGATACAAATATACAAATTTGTAATGATGAAGGATGCTAAAATTTCCACCTGGAATCATTGCATATAGAGTAAGTAATTAAGGTACCTTTGAACTTCCGGTGAATGAAACCAAGGGAATGCGTGTGTCTGTTGCGATAGCTTGACCAATGTCAGCACCTCCACAAAATGAGGTAAAAATAGAGGCTGGTAAACTGTTCTTTTCTAGCACTTCTGCAATCAGCTTGGTCGTTGCTATTGTTATTAGAGGTGTGGTTGGAGCGCCTTTCCTGCAACCATGTCATATAATAAAACGAAAAATCCTTGTTTTCCACAAAAGACTATCTCAGTCTCAACAGAAGGTAACAGGAAGGGCCATTCCCTCTTTCCTTCGGGAAGGGCTTAAAAGCGCCTTCATCATGTCAAGCTTCAGGCAAGCGATTGGAATAACAAATTATACGATAAAATAGTCATTTACTCCTTGTTTAATTCTTTGAATTAAGTCTCTCCAAAAATTGCAAATTAATTAACCAGAGTCATCAAAGTTTTCTATAATGATACTCATATAATAACAATAAACTGCATGAATTGTCCTTCATAGACATTTAAATATCTCACCAAATTAAGGGAAGTACCTAAAGACTTATTTTTAGAGGCAATAAGATATTCAAGCTGAGACTAAAATCGAAGTTTGTGCCAAAGACTTACCAGACAACACAATTTCCACATACTAGAGCAATGCATGCATTCCATCCTACACAATAGCAATCGACAATTAATGAATCTACTTGTTTCATAACTGTATATTTTAAGCAGGCTTCTATCAGATATATACATGAAACTGGCAACAACCATTTTTTACTTAACTTTTAAAAATATTTTATGCACGTTGAAAACAGCAGGATACAATAACCATGGCTAACGATAAGCAAAAAAGTTAATATCTTGTTTTCAAATCACTAAAAGTTTGCTTGTAATTATCAAGATTAAATGTGCTATGACACTCACCAAGAACAGCACACGGAAAATTGAAAGCTGTAATAACACCAACTACTCCAAGAGGATTCCACATCTGTACATAGAAGATCAACAATTTTAACTTATATTATTGTAATGGATAAGAAGCATCTGTTAAAGCAAACTATTGAGCCAGTTAGCCGCACCTCAAGCATCATATGATTTGGACCTGTCAAAAATAAACGAGGGTCATCAATGGTTCACAATACTAGATAAAGATCAACAATGAAAAGTTTATGAGGTTGTACAATGTATATGAAAACATGTAAGTTTATGTGGTTGTATATTGCATATGAAAAATGAAAGAAAATGTTCTAGCGAAATTATTTACTAGATAGGATCAACAATGAAACTTAAAAAAATCATCTCAATCCCAGGACCACGTAAGTTTTACCATGTCAAAACGGGGTGTGTTCGTATGACATATTATTGTGTCCCTCTTTTCTTAACTTTCTGAATAATCATAGCGTTAACTATGATTACACAATACTATTGAAAATAATCTAAACATTTTATAATAAACCGACTTAGTAAGGTGTAAATATTAGAATACCCTTTGCCGACTTTCAGCCCATATAACCAGCTCAAACTGTTTCATTTTCAGCCCAATAATTCAAACTTCACCCATTTGACCCACTGGATAAAGGCACATAGCTCAAAAAACTGACCCAAAAATGGGTCAATGTTACCACATCTGGCGACAATCCCATGGCCATCGACAAAGAAAATGAAGATAGTAATCTTTCTATACTTCTAATGTTCCAATACTATTAAAGGAGTAAGAACTAAAGCTTACGTTCAGAAGGTATAACTGATCCATTCAACTGTCGGCTTAGCCCAACTGCAAAGTCGCACATATCAATAACTTCCTGCCAAGAAAACACAAAGTGAACCAAATAAGCCATACAGAACGCATATATGTAGGAAACGAAGAAGGCATTCGAATGAGATTCTGAGGCCCATGCATTGATGTATGGATGATCGCACATTGGGTAAAGACCAACAGAGTATCTATACTATTGCTACACTAAGGCTCACATCTTTTACATGTCATATATTAAGGTTCATAATGACTTGTTAGTTTTTCATATTTACAGATTGCTTCATACTCACAATTCCAAAGATGTAAAATATTGATGTATGTCACTCATATAAAGTATTTAATAAGAATAAATACAGATAATTTATTGGCCTATGTGACTACTAATGATAGAAAAAAGGTAAATACATACTTGAACTTCCCCTATTCCTTCTGGAAGGATTTTTCCCATTTCAAGTGATAAAAGCCGACCAAGGTAATCGAGCTTGCTTCTCAAAGCATCACCAATCTGTCTAACAATATCACCTCGTTTTGGTGCAGGAACCTGAAATAAGAAATAATAATACATTAATTACTAAACTATATTAGGAGGTCGTGAATCAACTTATAGTACTAAAATTGAAACTATAAATAGTAAGCCAACTTCAGTCGAAATGAGAACTACAACTTATAAAATAAGTCAATGTCAAAGATAAACCTCGAAAACAAAATAAACTGTAACAATGAAAATTTTGACTTACTTGCATCCAAATCTTTGAGGCTTCATAACAACGAGCTACCCCCTCCTCGTAATCTTGAGGAGAAGCTTCACAGACTTCAGCAATCGGCTGCAAAGGTAGCAAACATTATATGTTTAAATCACTTATCGTTCAAAAGCAACCCTTCAACGGATACAACCAATGTACAACACTAATGCAGTCCTAAGGTAAATGAATGATTGCATTGAAGATAAGACTCAAAACTTCGAAAGGCTGTTTTGAACATAACAAACCACAAATGAAATTTGCTACACTCAAATTTCGGCTGATTTGGATTCCACATGATATCCTAAAGTTGACTAATTTCTTGGCCAAGTTGAGTTTCTGTATAATACGGGGTGTTTAGGGATTGCTTGTTTTTAAGTGCTTATTTTCTTTGCTCAAAAGAGGCAGGTACCGACATGCTTATAATAACCAAATAACGAGTTTTTTACCAAACGCTTGAAGCTGCTAATCTGCTATAAAATGCAGATAAGCACTTATATTTGCAATCTTAAACACCGCCATTTTAAACTGAACTCCCATAATATCACAATAACATTTCATGTTGCAGAACAAGAATATTACGGATCACAATACTGAGTCGAAATAAAGATCTAAAAATCTTGTGACTCTCTAATGCCAATCCTAGTATCTTATCAGATTCAAACAAATTCCGTATGCACTTTGTCATTAACTAAATTTAATCAATATATCCAAAAGTTGCACAGCTTCAAAAATCCAAAACAATGTAACCAAGGAGGGTGTTTGGGATTGCTTATTCATTCTGCTAAATGTGCTTATCTTTAAGCAAATACGCAGTTTGGAATGTTTGGAGAATCCATACTACTTATCTGCATAGTTTGGGGCAAAATAGTCCAACCTGCTTATTTCAAATATTAATTCTAGATAAAACTCTAATGACATCTTGACACTCATATTACTTTTGAACAATTACATTCATAAATTAATTGGTCAATAAATACAATTAATGCAGTTATTAAAACATCTCTTACATAAAAAATACAAATTATCAAGCATATTATACAACCAACTTAAACACAATTCATGCATTAAATGTCACTAATAACAATAATATAGCACATTATACAAATATTCAAGCCCGAACGAGCACAGGCTAAACAGGTACATGTTATACGAATCGCTTTAAAAAAGACGACGAAATAAATTCCTCAGTTAGGGAGTTGAAATACGTCACATGAAATTTTTGATATCCGTAAAGTTAATGTCAAAAAGAACATAATAAACTAAAATACATGATTCACCGGAAAATTTTATTTGAGATACCGCTTGCGCAACGCGTGGTACCCGCTAGTTTTCTATTAAGCCAGTTTGTTTTTTCTTTTTTTTTCTTTTTTTTTTCTTTTTTTTTTTTTTTTTTTCAAGTCGAATTCAAACAAGCAAATAAAATGAAAGTAACTAATAACTACCTGATTGGTAGCAGGATTGATAGAAGTAACAATGGGACCATTCCCAATCCAAACACCGTTAACAAAACTTCCGTTATTCTTGGGCTGAATTCCGATCTCAGTTAAAAACTCGTACTCCTTCGGAAACGAACTCGTCATATCTACACCAAAATCAATCATCTCATAAATAAATCAAACAGATAAACAATTAAAAAACTAATTATATACAATTCAGAGTTATACTTCCAATTGCAAATAGATTAGATTAGATTAAATTGTATGAGTTGATTGATTATTTATGTATGTACCTGAGGGATGTGTTGTAACGTGTATGGGGTTAATTTGGGGGTGAAACGGTTGTAGTTATTGTATTGAGTTGGTTTTGTTGTTATATAGAACAAGAGAAGTAAAGACGTGCGAGTGGAGAAGAGTGAAGAGTGTGATTGTATAATAAGACAAAATGATTGATGACAATGGATTTTGGATGAGTCGGATGTATGTCACTCTCACTTATCAGCTAAAGTTGGTAGTAGTACCACGTATGACTTTATTATCCGTGATTTGCATTTATTTGCACACTTTTTAAATTGATTGTCATACTTTAAATTAAAATGTGTTAATATTTATACTCTTGCAGAGTGAAAATGTAAAAATGTATAAATTAATGTGAGGGTATAATTGTCAACACACTCTAATTTAGAGTGTGCAAATCAATTAAATAAGTGTGCAAATCATCTCAATTTTAAAAAAATACTAGCAGGTACTCGCGCATTGCAACGACGGGTACCTTGTAATAATATATATATATTTTTTTTTTGCAAGATGTGTAGCGTCATTATAAACAAGAAACAATGGAGATACTAAAAGTCATGTATCCAACCAACCCTAACTATGGAGATACTAAGTACATGAACTCGTGAAATAAGGTTGAGTATCGTCAAACCCGACCCGAACTGACAAAAACCGATCCGACCCAAAAACCGAAAAAGAAAAAAACTCAAACCAAGAACCGAACCGAGAAATATATATAAAAACCTAAAACGAACCGAATAACTCAATTCGGGTCGGTTTTCAGGTTTCGAACCGAAAAAAAAAACCGACAAAAACCAAACCGAACCGAAACCAAAAAACCGAAATAAATATACGAAACCAAAACCGAACCAAAAAAGGTTGGTTCGGTTCGATTCGGTTCGGCCCGATTTTTGGTCGAGTTATCGGGTCGGGTCGGTTTTCCGATGGATTTGCTAAGCCCTATCGTGAAATCCCACTTCAACTTCAAATAAGTAATAATGAATTAACCCGATCTCGTCAATCTTGGTAATAGGTTATTCCCGATCTTGTCAATAACACATAACCTAAAAAATTAGTAAGTCAAAAAACACCCACTAACAAAGATTATACCAATATTTAGCATAAAAAAACAAATATTAGCCATAATACACAATTTGCAGCCAAGACAATTAATGACAACACTTTATTTCGTCCTTATGCGTTAGAATAGACAGCCCGATAGTATGACAACCCAAAGCTCCTTGTTAGACCAGGCCCTAGTTACAAACATACACCCGGTCCAACTCCAACCCAATACTAACCCAATCCAAGGATAACCCATCAACTGGTAGAACCCATACCCTAATGTTTAGTCATTTGGTAACCCTAATAACATTGTGTACGGCCAAAACACACACAATGAGAAATATAGCCATCATGTAATCCTATTTCTCTCTTTAAACACAAGTATCACACAACAAACTACTTCTACTACATAATCCATCTTACAGTTTATGAAGATCGAATCAACAAACAACCCCGATTTATTTCCTACAGCTAAAACCGAAGACCTTTTCATTATTTATTCTCCAGTCGAGCTGCAGATAAAACATGTAATTAGTGTATGGTCTCGGCTAAGATCTTAGTAACCAAGGTCTCGGGTAGGCATTTGTATTGTTTTTTCGTTTATAGAACTTAACCGACGTAAAGGAAGAATGGAACATAATTGTTCTTGTTCTTTCTTTTTAATTCGGATACATGAAAGAAGTTTTGCTTCAAAATGATCAATGATGGTTTGCATTTCGTGTACTTGATCTTTAAAGGTCATGAGTTATATTGAATAACACGAAACTTGGTAAGCTGAGATCAATATTTATTTTGTGTTTACGTTAGTTTATACAATAATTTGTCTTTGCTGGACTTGTGCTGCTTTTTTTTTTTTTTTTTTTTTTTTTGTACAATACGTTTTAATTAATTTTATAGTAGCTTGCTTGGTTGTGTCATGTGTTATATTAGTTGTACGAGTGATTCAGACCCGTGCGTTGCACACGGGCTTTATCTAATTGGTCATAGTGTAATGTGCAGTAATTTTTTTCGTTATTAGACTTTTGTAAGTATGACCTTAGTTGATCGATAAATTTTATATTTAAACTTTTTATAACATATTAGTAGTTATTTATAAAGTTTATATTTTGTATTTATTCTCAAGATTGTAACATTATATTTAATCTTTTTATGACATATTAGTAGTTATTTATAAAGTTCAGATTTTGTATTTATTCTCAAAATTGTAACATCCCTTTATTTTGAATAAAACTAATATGTAATCTTCGGCACATATTTTCGTCATTATATATCTAAGTTATGATTGTATCACAACTTTTCTAAGCATGACACACATTTAAAATAGTTTATTGACATGTAAGCTTCGGCACTTATTTTCATCATTATATATCTAAATTGTGATGGTGTCACACATTTTCTAAGCATGTCACACATTAAAAATAGTTTATTGACAATAAGCTCCTAAGTTGTGATGTTACCACAACTTTTGTTGGTCAATAAGTTCCTAAGTTGTGATGTTACCACAACTTTTGTTAGCATGGCATGAAAAATGTTGGTGCCTTTATTTCTGTCAGGTTTAATTGATGTCAAGTCAAAAACTATGTTTGCCACTAATTTTCGTCATAAATAACTTGGGCTGCCTCAGGACCCGTGCGAAAATGATTGTGTAAATTGTTGGGTTGTTAGTACGATGGTGAGGCCCAAATATACAACAATAATTTATTGACATTAAAAGAGTATATGTAAAGAGACTTTTTTTAAGATGTTACATTGAAAAGAGTCTATTCACATGTAATTTTTTAATATATATAAGTTACATAAATTATTTTAAATATGAAGCGATGACATTAATGTTGCAGACCTTTTATATTCATCTCCGTGAGATGCACACAAGTTTGGAATGCCTTAGGACCCATGCAATGCACACATGTTGGATCTAATTGTTTTTTTCGTAATGTTCAGGACTCATTTTCGGTTCATGTTTGAAACTCTCATTTTTTGTAAAAGACGGACTTCGTTATTCAAATAAATGACATTATTAAAAGCGAACTATAAAACAAATTTCCTTTTTAACAAAACTATAAAAACATAAAACATTAAAGTAATTAGTATATTCATTTGTATAAATTATAACTCGTATAATAAAAAAAAATCTGATCCAATGACCCAAGTCTGAATCATAAACTCGCTCCAATCAATCAATAGACCCGACATTTAACTAAACACAATTTTCTTCTCCTTTATATACTTCTTCGATATAGAAGATTCTCATTGTTAAGATGATAGTGTGAAGATATTTTTATTATATACTACCCCATTTTCAATATGTAACATCAACATAATTTACACAGTCATATCAAATATCAAAGTCACGCAATATTCCAAGACGTTTAATAAAAAAAGTGACATTAACACACCGCAAGACAAAAAACTACATTAAGAGCAAAACTATTAAAACGCACCAACAAAGTGTAGTAATAATTATTGACTAAAACTTGAATGCTCGTCACATTATTTTCAATAAACTTACTTGCTAACGAATCAATAGTATTAGCCCATTTATCGGAGTTACATGAAGTAAAATATTGCATTTTTGATTTGTAACGTACTATTAATATGAATGCTAAGTATTCATTCCACCGGCTGCCATGGCGTTGTTCTTGTTCTTGTTGTCTTTGTCGTTGTTGTTCATTGGCCTTTTGCTTGTTTTGTTCTTGATAAATTTTTTTGTGACTTCTCGATCTATTTCTTTAATGCTTCTTGACGCGCTGCAAAAAACAATTAGATACAGTTGATCGTTAGTAACTTAAATACAGTTAATCAATATATTGCATTTTCAATCAAATTGAAAATGTTCGTGCATGTTCCACTTAATAGATAAGACAACGATGTGTAAGATCTCTTAAAACATTAGAGAAGATGATGTTACTACCAAACCTCCTAAGCACCATCTTTATGTCCTACATTTTTACATACACAAAAAACACGTGAAATTTACATAAAACAATATAAATCAATATGCTAGATAAATAAGACGATATGATGCTTACTTTACCACCATAAAAAGTTGTAGCCCAATGTGCACGCGGTGTGTAGGAAGTTGTGGTTTGTTGTGTGTGATTTTTGACATATTATATAGTGGATAAAATATTTATAACTCATGGACGGTAAGGTAAAAAGATTAACCACTATTAATTGAGACGTTTGAGTTGCTGGAAATCAATGTACACATACTAATTGAGATGTTTGAGTTGTTTGGAATCAATGTTGAAGGTTTCATATGATAGAATCAATTCTTGGGACATTTATTATGACCACTTTACATTTATAAGACTACTTAAGCTTTATATAATATAAAATTCCCGAGTGAAAGGATATTTTAAAAACAACATTAATTATATAGTTTAAAAATATGGTGCTCGTTCATGTTTGTAAAAATACATTAAAAGCTAAGCATTTACTATAGTTTATATGTGTTATGGATTTTGTAGAGATGTGCTTTATGGTATTGAACAATTTGCTTTAAAAGCTTGTAAATCTTAATTTTAAGACTAGGAGGACTAGGAGAGAGGTGCATGAGGTGGATGAGGGTCTGCTATTTGGCAGGTGCGACTATAAACCATATATGAAAAAAGTCACCTTTAAAAAAAAAAAAAGGAGAGAGGTACATGAATGCTTTATACATAATAGAGATTTATGATTTGGAAGCTTAACTATATTGCACTTTGTGGTTAAATAGTTATATTTTTGGGTGAGTGATAATGTATTAATTGTATTAGTTGAGTAGGGTTTTTTTTTTTTTTTTTTTTTTTTTTTTTTTTTTTTATGTGCATTAAATACTTGTAAATAGTGCTTATAAAATAGTATTTGCTTAAAATTTTATTTATGATACATTATGCTTAGGTAGTTGTATATATTGGTGAGAGGGTGTTTTAAATTATGTATTATGTATGTAAGAAATAGTTTCTTTTTAGTTTGATTTGTGCTTTATATAATTGTATATTATGTTTTTTTGACTTGTAATTGCTTTAAATCTAATTTAAAAAAATCTTAAAATAATAAATATGAGGGATATGTCTTCCTCCATTGTAGTATAGATATCCATTTAGAAAATTATATAGACGTCTTATACTCTTATCCACTTGTTTATTATTCTCTGCGTTTCATATTAAGTGTTGATAATGGTATCTTTGCTTGTCCCATATTAAATGTCCATTACAATAAATGAAGAAATTTTGATAACTAAATTAACAATTTTGTCCTTTGAGTTTTATATTAGTTAAAAGTATAAATTTTTGTGTTTTTATATTAATTGATGGTATGATTGTCATTTGGTTAGGGGTTGGCAATGGTGATGCATCATAATTCATCATTAAGCATTTTTAACCAATCAAATGTGGCCAACACATTTTATAATTCATCATGTTTTTCCTTCATTTTTTAGTGGCAATGGTGATACAAAATTAACCAACCATATATTTTTTTATTTTTCTTATTCATAAATATACTAAACAATTATATAAAAACATTAAATTTTATTAATAACTCAAAGAAAAATACAAAATGCTTAGGAAAAAAATTATAAAAACATTATTCATCAAGGTATGGTAAGTCTTGAGCCGCTACGTGCTCTGTAAGATCATATCGGAGACGGTTATGGATATCTTCGTCGAGCAACTCCTGTAGTACACTATCATCATAAACTGATGCAACTGGCGGATCCATTATATAAACTGGTGATATTGCCATCCCATCGTCTTTTAAAATCATATTGTTCAATATTATACAAGTATAAACGATTTTTCGAATCTTTTGGACGGACATAGGCCGGAGAGGACGATTTAGAATAAACCATTTTCCCTTTAGACGACCAAAAGCTCGTTCGACATCCTTTCTTGCAGACTCTTGTAGCTTCTTGAATTTCTTTTCTTTTGGGTCAGTGGGATACGGATATGCTTTAACAAATGTTGAATACCTAGGATAGATTCCATCGGTAAGATAGTATCCACGTTTGTAAAGTCGTCCACCCAAAACAAATGAACTATTTGGTGCCGTTCCATTTCTCTCAGTAACATACAACGGAGACTGATTCAAAACATTGATATCGTTATTTGAACCAGGATGACCAAAAAACGAATGCCAAATCCACAAATCATTTGAAGCCGTCGCCTCAAGCATAATAGTCAGGTATTGGTGATCACCTCTCTTATATTGGCCTCTCAAATACTTCGGACAATTTCGCCTCGAATATGCGTGCAACGTCATGGGTTGTCGGCCTACGTAAGAACTCTCGCCCGTATAACTTTAAAATCGCATCACATAATTTATCAAGGCATTCACCTACAACATATTAAATAACACACACACACACACACACACACACACACACACACACACACATATATATATATATATATATATATACACACACACACACACACGAAATATTTATAATAACGAAATAAAAAAATATACGAAATATTTATAGTAGATAACGAAATAATATTAGCAATGTTGCAAAAATCGTGAATCGGTAGCCGGGCGGTCGACCACCCTGCAGCCTGTAATCGGTCAAGGCGGTGATTAATCGGTGATTAATCGGTTTGGCATTTCCTGCATGTTTTGGGAATTTCTGGAGAGCAAACTAAAGATCTTAACTGATTCAAGCCTTCTATGTTTTCAAACCTCAATAAAAGGCTTCAATTCTGATTATGAGGCCCATTGTGCATTATAAGTGAAATAAACGATCCCCAAATTAAGTAAAATGCCTAAATTTTTATTTTTTTAAATTTGACCGATTTGGCCGATTCGGCCGATTTTTGGCCGATTCGGCCGATTTTTGACCGATTCGGCCGATTTTTGACCGATTCGGCCGATTTTTGGCCGATTTTTTTCCCAGACCGATTTTTTTAGCCGATTAATCTAAATCGCCAAGGTCTATGGCCGATTACCTTGGAATCGGCGATTAATCGGCCGATTTTTCCGATTTTTGCAACATTGAATATTAGTAAAAAAATAGTGACCTGACGTTCTTCGTGCCATGTTTAAGTAGTTATCAAATCTATCCGGCGGTTCACCCGTTGCGAGTTGCCGAATGACCGACGTACATTTTTGTAACGCCATAAAACTTTTTTCCCAACGCGTCATAACCCGGTTTAAACCACTCGATTTGCGCTTCAATTTCACCAACAATTCGTTAAACTTTGGTTCTTCAACAAAATAATCATTTTTTAGAGTTTCTAATGCTCTTTCACGAAAACGGGTTATATAACCACGTATTTCCTTATAACTTGCCGTATCTTCAAGTGCCTCATATGCGGCTAACAAAGTTTCAAACGTGCTACCGGATAGCCATAGATCGGATGATTCGGTTGGAATAATAATTTCGTCCGAGGATGAAGAAAATGATGAGGAAGCCATGGCTAGTAGTGTGTGATTAGATGGTAAATATTTTGTGATTTGATTGTGTTTATAAATTGAAAAGATTAAGTTTCAATTTAAAAGGATTTTATTTTTATTTTTTATTTTTATTATTATTATTTTTTTTTGAAATAAGATACAAACAGCTATAAACATTTATGGCCAACGTTCAAAAAATTTTGGATATTGTGCATACCGAATCGGTATCACATACCGATTTCCATGCCTTTCACCCCATGCCGATCGAGTGGCAATCCATGATGCCGAGCGGCATCGTATGCCGAGGTCCCATGCCGAGCCGGTTGCCACCCCCCTTAAGAATCAATTGTAATAATTTATTGTACCTAAACCTTTTTTTTTTTTTTTTTTTTTTTTTAACAATTAATGTGGGACGGAAAATGTATAAAAAAAAGTTAATATATAACTCCGTAATACGAGTAGAAACGTCTATTTGACGAGGTTAGTGGCTTGCTAGTCGTGGTTTGTATGTAGCTGAAGCAAAACTCGAAACTATAAGAAGAGAGAACACATTTGATTAAAAAGTTTTAAAGTAACAATTTTGAAATTACCAATCTAATTTTCTTTTCTGTTTTTTCTAATATTATACTTTACATATATATATATTGTACTTTTCTTCTTATAAACTAAAAGTTCACTCCAATAAACGATGTTATTTCACAACTATAATTCGCTTTGAATTCATGCTATTATGCACGATTACTCGACTAATATAAATAAAATAACCGTATTGAAAAATAAAGCTTCTCTCAAAAGATTCTCTAAATGATCTACTTTTTATTAAAAAGCTAATGAATATAAAAGCTCTCAAAAATATTTTTTTATTAATATAATTCATTTTGAAAACTCAAGCATTATCTGTTAAAAGCTTTGCGAAAACCATGCCATATATATGTTATGGATGGACGTATTACAGGCGGGGAAGGTTGACTGACTGCGCGTGAACACGACACTCGGCTCAATCTTGCTCCAGTCCTTCCATACTCATGGTTCCTTTACCCCAACCTTCCCGAAACACTTTTGTTTGGTGTCTTTCTCTAAAAAGACTTTCGGTGACTTTAAATGAACGAAGGAGAAGGGGAAGCTACCTTACTCATTCACTCTAATGAATAACAACGATCATATTTTTAAATATCATCTCGTAACAGTAATTTTACAAAAAATAAAATCATAAAGTGTCAACATCGTATTGTTTTTCTTTGTTTCGTTTTCATAAGCTTTATGTGCACCAAACAGTTAAGTACTACGGCTAAAATAAGAATAGTTGCAAAAAAATGTTGAGTTTTATTCCCAAATGATAGAATAACGTGACCTCAAAACTTTAATAGCAAGAAGTGTAGCAGCAACAATTCATCAAATGTTTTGCACCCTCTTTTGGCCGACGTAAAAAATGGTGATCAACATGATACATGTGAGCTTTATCCAAACACTTTTCTTAACTTTTTTAAAAGGCATGTGCATGTAATGGAGGGCACTTGGCAATGAAATTATAACATAATAAAACAGCTATAAATAATGTATCGTAAAGTGATATGCACTAATGTGATAATGCATAGTAATAAGTAATTGGATTATACGCATACATGCTCTTGATCAAAGTTTTCCTTTTCTGGTGACAGAATTCTCATTAAGGGTTCATTATGCTTTACAAAAACGATTAAGTTTAGCCCAACTTTAGTGAGCCCATGAACAGCTCAAACCGTTTACTCAACCTCAGTTCATAATTGTCTTGTGCCCATCGACAGCCCAAAGTATTTATTTAATCTGCACCCACTTTGAAATAACATATGATTTGATATGCCTATTCGTTCTAGAAAGACTTTACATAGAAAAACATCATGGTGTAAGTAGGAACGTCTTAGGTCATTTCGACATGTACTATATACAAACTAATAGATATTGACTTGTTACCCAATCAGTCCACACAACCATATTCCCTGTTCTACTTAGCTAATTCGCGTGCTCCGTTTGAATACTCTTTGTTTAAAATGTGACAAGCAGAAGAAACATAGGTTGTTTGACGTCAATATGTTGCTTTCGTGGGACTTGCTGCCCGTTAACTTCTTATCAAAATATCCACAACTCGTATGGTAGCGTAATGCAAATATGTAGCTAGCAACATTGTGGCTTCGATTCATTCTGTCCTAATCGCTTCTTTTACTGTTGTGGACCTTGTGGCGCTATTGGTTATTAATCACTTAAAAATTCGGGAAGTGATTTGCACACTCCCAAAAATGATTGGCACACTCAAATTATGAGTGTGTTGACATTTATACCCTTACAGGATAAGAATAAGTCCAAACAATGTAAGGGTATAAATGTCAACACACTCACATTTTGAGTGTGCCAATCATTTTTGGGAGTGTGCAAATCACTTCCCTAAAAATTCTGGGATTAGGTGTTAATGATATTGTAACTTTTGACACAATTAATTAGGTTTTCGAGTCATTTGAGTCACATATGATACCTGACGTTTGTTTAAAGTAATAAAGTCCAAGCTTTTCAAAAGATTCCTTTTGGGTTCTTTATTTTATACAGTATCAATTTTTTTATGCGTTAAACGAATTAAACGCTTAATTACAATTAACATGTGGGCCATTGGGCCTGACCCATTTCTCATACAATATGTTTGTTGCTAATCAACTTGACTTAAAAAATACGTAACATACTCATAACTGTTGGGCAATTTTTTTTTTTTTTTTTTTTTTTTTTTTTTTTTTAAACAAGTTAAGCAAATAACATGTGGATTAACTTGTTTAAAACAAACAAAAAAAAAAAAAAAAACAAAACAAAACAAAACAAATTTTGCCCAACAGTTGTGAAATGCTTAAGCCACAAAGATAGCTTAGCACATGGAGTATATATCTCGAAGATCCATCGTATCACATTATCTTCACTAAAAATATTTATAATTAAACATTTTTTTAGATCCATCTTGATACGATAAAGCTAGAAACTTATGATTCGTACTTGGTTGAATATTCTTTAATCTTGTTGATCAATCTTTATCTAGAAAAAGAATAATTTATCTTGAAAACAATAATATATATATATATATATATATATATATAGGGATGGGATCAAATAAAAAGAGAATTTTTGGTAAAAAGAATAAGAAGGACTTTAGTCCCTTGATTTAAAACCAATGGATGAGATTAACTTTAGTCCTAACTAAATATTAAAGGTATAAAAGTAAAATTATAATCGTAACAACTTTAAATAAAAAAACACAGCTTCACAATGAAACTATAATCCTAACAACCTTAAATAAAAAAACCCAGCTTCACAATGAAACTATAGTCCTAATTAATCTATATAACAAAACCCAATTTCACATGTACTATAATCCTTCCTGCTTTTACACAACAATTTCTCATGCTCGAAACCAATCTACTTGAATCGCCAGACAAACTCGATAAGCCTTCTGAAATCAAACACGAGCTACCAAATCTCTTCGACATGAAAATAACACTCTAATTTTTACGACAATCAGATAACCATAACGTCCTTGATCTACTATTAATAACCACATACAAGTACACATCATCCATAATTTCATCAGTTTACAAATTAACTTCTTATAAAGACTAATGCACATTTAGCCATTTTGATGCACAAAACAGTAATATTTTATACAAAGGCAAGTTGATTACCCAAGGATGTCACTTTGAATAAATTCCTATCAAATGTAGTGCAAATTTAGCCTATTTTTAGGTACAAAACATTGTTATTTATATAAATGTGTTGATTATCGAAGGATACGTGTTTCACTAACTTATTATGAAAAGTAATGCACATTTTGCCATTCTGATGCACAAAACAGTAATATTTCATACAAAGGCGCGCTGATTGTCTGAGGATATGTCTTGTACTAACCTTTTTATGAAAACTAATGCACATTTAGCCCACCTTTTAATGCACAAAATAGTGTTATATCACAAAACCCATAATTATCCAAACATATTACACTTTTAGTATCCTTTTATGATAACTTATGCATCTTTAGCCCGATTTTAAGTCATAAAACAGTGATATTTCACACAAATCTGGGTTATCCAAACATATCACATTACTTACATTTTTGAAAGTAATACATATTTAGACCACTTTTTAATGCACAAAATAGTGTTATTCCTCACAACACACAATTATCCAATCGTTTCACATTTTACTAATTTCTTATAAAAATTAATGCTTATTTAGACCATTTTAATGCAGAAAACAATGAATCCACACAACTTACGATCATTCGATTGTATTACACTTTTACTATCTTCATACAAAATTGATGCACATGTAGACCACTTTTAGTGCATAAAAAAGTGTTATTCCATACAACCCATGATTATCCAAACGTATTACACTTTAACTTACTTCTTACGAATACTATCGCACGTCAAGCCTATTTTTAATACACAAAACATTGTTGTTTCACATAACTCATAATTACCCAAACATATCAGACTTTTACTAACTTCCAGCGGAAATTCATGTACGTTTAGCTCAATTTTAATACACTGAACAATTTTTTTTTTGCAAAACTCAGGATTACCCAATCATATTACATTTTTAACAACAATTTATGAAAATCAATGCACATATAGCCTTTTAGAAACTGAATCACATAAACGTAACTGAATTAGGTTAAGATGTCACATTCCAACAAACATTTAAATGCACAAAACAATCAAATCTGCTTCTAATCCTTATTTTAATGAACAAACAATCAAAACTCCTTCTCACCCTTATTTTAATGCACAAATAATTTATATAAAAATATACTTAATTACATCAATACACCTAGATTTTGCAGTTTTTAAGGGACGATCGTGGAACTTCTTTCTCCGCTTGTTAGCTCGTTGTTCTTCACTATCCGACAGAGATATCGTTATTGATACTCTTCTTTCACTTCTTAATTTTTTTGCTGCAAAATTTTCAAACAAAACGCATTAAAATCGGGATAATCAACCACAACTACTAAGCATCATAAAGACAAATCAAATCAATAGCATCGCCATATACAATCGAAATCAAGCACAGACAAGCATAAATACATAATCAGTTAGTGAAACTAAGTAAGTTATCATCTACTAAACATCAAAAACTTATCAAATACGAACTCACCAATTATAATTGTAAGAAAACACAAAATAAGCAATTCAAATCACCATAAATGCCTATTTTAATCACATATCAGATATATATAACCACGATTAACAACGCAGGTCACAACGACAAAAGATGCATAATCAAACAACAAGTATAAACAGAGTATTCGCTACTAAGCATCAAAAAACGAATCAAAACGATATGAACTAATAATTATCAATATAATCAGTGTATTAGCATCAGAAAAAGAATCAAAACTATAAATCAGATTTAGTTGACTTACATTTGCCTTTCACTAGCATTTTGTAGAGATTGTATGAAAGTGACGATTGATGATAGGAATTTATAGAGAGATAGTAGATCGGAATTTATAGAGAGCGAAAGTAGATCAGATTTATTGAGAAGTGAGGATTTGATGACTGAGAAAGTAGATCGAAATATATGAAAGTGGGAGAAAGTAGATCGGAATTATTGAGAGAGAAAGTGGTTGGTGGAGAGAGAAAGTTGATCGGGGTTAATGAAAGAGAAATGTGTTTATGTATGTTTTCAAAGGACGTTTTTGCCCTTCTAGCCTTAATTAAATATATAGTTTAATCTCATCCATTGATTTTAAATCTAAAGGTCCAAAATCCTTCTTATTATTTTTATCATAAATACTCTTTTTATTTTAACCCTTCCCTATATATATATATATATATATATATATATATATATATATATATATATATATATATATATATATATATATATATGCTATTTTTAAGACAATATTAAAGGGGATTCCTTCAACTACGTACCTACCATCCTATCTAACGTTGGTCCCAATTCTCCCACATCGGATTATTTCGCATCACGGGCTCATACTATGACAATGTTGTGACAATGTCATTATCTCAATTTAATATGACAACTTGTTTCTTTCGAATTGTTTTATAACAGTCGAGGTCTTAATGATCAGTGCTGTCAAACTACATCTATGGAATTGTATCTTGATAGAAAAGGAGTAATCCTACATCCACATAACTTGTACACAAAAAAAATCCACACAATGATGTGGCCATATATGATTGGGCTAATAAAAAAGAAGAAAGAAAAATTGTACGAAAAACCACCAATCACAAATAGCCACATTATTATATGAATTTTTTTGTGTAAAACTTATGTAGATCTAGCATTACTTATCTTGATAACCTGAAATTAGGGCTGAGCAAATGGACCGGATGGACCGGACCGACCGACAAAACCGACCGGACCGAGACCGACCACATTCGGTCCGGTCCTCGGTCTAAGCTTTTTGCCAAATTCGGTCCTCGGTCCGGTCGGTCCGGACCGACCAAAAAATCGAAAAAACTTGCCTAATTGGACCGGACCGACCGAAGACCGACCGGACCGGACCGGACCGAGACCGGACCGACCATATTCGGTCCGGTCTCGGTCTATGGTTTTTCTGGTTCTCAGTCCTCGGTCCGGTCCGGTCTTGGTCGGTCCGGTCCGGTTTTCGCCCGATGCTCAGCCCTACCTGAAATGGTTGAAACTTTCAACAAAAGACACTTGACGCAATACCATTACTAATCTCTAGAAGATTGATCCAAACATAAATCGCAATAACAAACAAGGAATGTCAAGAGAGCCATAGCGATAAAATTTGAAATTCAACCGAAACAATTGCGTAAAATAAAGTGATTTATCAGAGCATGGGGTAAGGTAACGAGATTGCCTCGTTAAACCTTAACCTTCTCAGCGTTAAGGCCTCGTTACCATACCCAAGTCCCACGTTAAGCCGGCGTTAACGAAGGAAGTTAGCCGGTTAACGCCTCGTTAAGGTTAAAAAAAATTACAATTCACCCCCTTGTAACGTTTATGTTACCGTTAGGTTCAACAACAAAAAAAAATCATTTAGACCCCTTGCACTAAATGGCTAGTTCTTAAAAAAAAAAAAAAAAAAAAAAAAAAAAAAAAAAAAAAACTTTATTTCCACCACTATAAATATCAAACTAACACAACCATTTTTTTCACACTTCCAAAACTTTATATACTTTCTATCTGATAACTCGTATGTTTATTGTATTGAATGAATAATAATGTGTTACAATGTTGAGTATAAATAATGAGCTAAATGGGCCTAATGATAATCCATATATACAATATTTGACATATGATCTGCTAACAGCCCCCCGCAGTTTGAGCGGTTGTTGGGCAAACGCTCAAGCTGGAACGAAACTCATCAAACATAGCAGTCGACAAGCCTTTGGTGAAGATATCCACATACTGATAACGAGAAGGAACATGAAGCACACGTACATGTCTAGTAATAACCAAATCGCGAACAAAGTGAATGTCAATCTCAATATGCTTCGTGCGTTGATGCTGCACGGGATTAGAGGAGAGATAGACAGCACTCACATTATCACAATAAACAATGGTAGCAGTAGAAACCGACGAGTAAAGCTCACGTAGTAAATTACGAACCCAACAAGTCTCAGCAATGGCATTGGTAACACCTCTATACTCAGCTTCAGCACTAGACCGAGATAGTGTAGCCTGACACTTAGAGGACCATGAGAGAAGGTTATTGCCAAGAAAAACACAATACCCTGAGGCAGACCGTCGTGTAGTCGGACAACCCGCCCAATTGGCATCTGAATAGGCAACAAGAGAAGATGTAGATGATGAATAAAGCTGTAGACCATAGTGCAAAGTACCTCGTACATAGCGTAGAATTTGCTTGAGAGCAGCGAAATGTGGTTCCCGAGGGTCATGCATAAAGAGACACACCTGCTGAACAGCATAAGAAATATCCAGTGGAGTAAAAGTAAGATATTGTAATGCACCAGCAAGACCGCGATATAGTGTAGGGTCGGAAACCGGATCACCATTAGCTAAAAGCTTGGAATCAGTGTCAACAGGAGTACGACACGGATTACAAGTAGTCATACCGGCACGCTCAAGAACCTCAGTAGCATACTTCTGCTGAGAAAGAAACATCCCAGAAGGAGTACGTGTCACAGAAACGTCCAAAAAGTAATTAAGCGAACCAAGATCAGTCATAGAGACCTCCGCATGCAAAGAAGCAATAATCCGCTGAAGAAAAACTGTAGAAGATGCAGTCAAGACAATATCATCAACATATAAAAGCAAGTAAGCTGTTGATACGTGGGAATCGCACCAGGTTTTACCTCTCAAGGGATCTTGAGAAGCTTACAACCCCTACCAGGCAGTGTACCTGATCGTTGTAGTATAGTATAGTGACAAGTACCGGGGGATTGAACGTTCAACTCAGGAATAGTGTCGCTAGGATTAGAAAGCCTCCTAAACTAGGTCTAGAGGTGAGGGATGATTCTTTTTGTATTTTTATATTTTATAAAAGCAAGTAAAATATCGGGTTTTGGAAGAGTGGGCGGAATTAGTTGCTTGCCAACTAACCCAATTTACTAAGATGCAATCAAAATAAAATAACAGAAATGAAAATAAAGCTAATTATACTAGTGGTGTAAACAATAATGGGGAAAGTTGTGTTTACTTAGGTTTCATTACTCCCTAGATATCTTTTACAGGTTGATAGCTTGTTACAATTGCATGGTTGACGGGTCATATTCCTAAATACTAGTCGTAGGGCCGTGTACAATATTCCCTAACTCTATAGGATCCTACTTTACTCCTATGTCGAGCCGTTAGAAGCTCCTAACATGGGATCATTAGAATTCTCCTACGCATTAAATACAACCAAAAATCGTAGTACACCTCCGATCATGTTTCTTAAGACGTTCAAGTAAGTTACCAATGGAAGTCTGCCAGTTTTCTTAAGCCTAACATCGAATACAATCATCCGTAACAACTATAAACAAACAATCAACCCATAATTAACATCTAGGTTTCACTACATCTAAGCAAACACAAAAGAAATCTAGCCTAGCATGTTAAATTAAAGACAAGCGTAAGATATAATCAAACAACACATAGACATATTGAATGATTTGAAAGAGTACTTATCTTTAATTGAACATGAAAGATTCAAATGGTTGAAACCTTTGAAAAAGCTGGAAAATTCGACATAGGGTTTTTCCCTCAAAAGTTGCACACTAATGAATGAAATTTGGAAAACTATATATAGATTTTACAGGGTGACGGCGTCATGTATTGAGTTGTGACGCCGTCAACTCGCCGCCATAATAGAAATCGTATTACCTAGATCTGATTTTGACGCCGTCATGTGTAAATTTCTTCTGGGCCGTCATGT
Organism: Artemisia argyi; assembly: GCA_030686995.1. NCBI lineage: Eukaryota > Viridiplantae > Streptophyta > Magnoliopsida > Asterales > Asteraceae > Artemisia > Artemisia argyi. The sequence goes on from CM060705.1 coordinate 154,504,897, forward strand.
ACAAATGGACCCTGACGGCCTTGTTGACGCCGTCAGGTCCTATGCTTGAAAACACTCTGGACCGTCACGTGTATTTTCCACTTCCACCTCTTTTGTAACTCTTGACGCTGTCATGTAGAGAGTTATGACGCCGTCAGGTACTGTTCCCAGCAAGGAAAATTGAGACTTTGCCGTTTTCTTCACTTTTATGCTCCAAAACCGTTCAAAATGTTTCTTTTTCCAGATTTCTCTCCAAAAGTACCTAAAATGACAAAAGAAACGATTTAGGGCAATAATTGATCGAATAATCTCGAATTCGGGCTTAAATGACCCCTTAAAAGTGGTTCACTTTTCGCCTCATCAAATACCCTTACACTTGAGATTTGCTTGTCCTCAAGCAAATGCGCTTTTATTCTAATCAAAATACAAGTTAGGGGTAATTTAACACTAATATAAAAGTAATTACAGCAAATAATCGTTCCACTAAAAACCAAAAACAAGCACGGAGTTCATACACTAGCACCTCACAAATAGTGTTTAGATACTCACATCTCTCTGGTGTAATAAAGTATATATCACAATAAGGAAATGGAAAACATCTCTCACCACCTGTCATAGCAAAATAGATTACCATAGGCTTGGGAAATAATCAAACCTCCACCACTTGGCGTAAGCACCTAGGATAAACTATCAAAGAGGTCTTTCAAATGGTTATACCGTTAGGTGTAGGGATATGGAATACACGATTTTGTTGGATAAAGGCAATATTTACTGGTGGCGAGTTAATCATCTTGGTTAATTACATGTACAATATGGCGTTGCTAAGCCAAGACTAGACTCGACTTAAGCTAATAAATCAAAAATAGCAAAAACTTAAAACAAACATAAAATGAAACGGGATGGTAGTCCGTATGTTTTTCTCTTTTCTTTTTCTATATATTTTTTTTCTTTTTCTAAATTTTTTCGATTTTTTTTTCTTTTTTTTTTTTTTTTTTTTTTTTTGCATACACTCTTACCCTACCATCCAAAATAATACATCATAGGGAATGTACATTCCCCTTACACTTGAATTTTTACATACTTTACAATAAACTAATCTAATGACTCGAATTAAGATAATCAAAACACTTGGAGTAATTTTCAGATTAACACACATATGAGGGTAATAATTTGATGTTCTTCCCCATTACTCCATAACACAAGTACTTTGCCCATGAGTCATGTACAAGATATGACTCGACTTAGCTACCATGTAATCAATTAAATAATTAACTAAGGGTTTAAACATGTAACAATAATGCACTAAAGATGAGTGCATACACGGAAGGCTAAGGCGATTTGGTTGCACATTTGGGTGGGTTGTAACAAATTCTTCCTTTAAGTAAGATGCTTAAAGTTAGAAACAAAAAGATAGGCTCGGAGGGGTGTACTAGGGGTTTCGTGTACTAAAAATGAGTACAACGCTAAGGTGTGGGAAAAATTAATTGACTTTACTAGCCAAGTAATATTACTTAAATGGTCAAGTAATTATAATACGGGTTTAACATAAGGGTGATCCTAATGCCTCTTATCATGTAGTAAATCCTACCACACGAATGTAGTCTCACTAGCGGTCTCGGGATGCATTACTAACGCAAGTTCTAAAATCTAAATGCTACCGGTACACTCATAAGCACTAATAATGAATGCTTTTTCTATCAAATCTAAAGGCGAACCTCACATATTTGGGTGGAAAATTTTTCTGAATGGTACAGTTTTGTGCTAGTCATACAACTCCTATCCATGAGACGCTTGCTAAGGCTAAAGTTTCACTCCTAAATGTTGTAAAAAATTTTAAATTTGGCGCTAAAATTACACTAACAAGTATTTCTCTTAGTTTTATTACACACCTACCATCAAACAGACAAACTCAAGTGCAATAGTATCCTATAAGGTATCATCATTTACCTTCCCCTTACACTTAGGATGAACATTGTGCCCAATGTTCAATTAAAGAATGTAAAAGTAAAACAGGTAAAAAAATGAAAGCAAATACTCCCCTGTTTCGTTCGGTGTGGATAGTGTGGCAACAAGGTTAGATCTTCCTCCAAGAAAATGAACGTTCAAAGCTTCCCTTACAGAAAAATAAATCATCTTCTTGTCATATATAACCTGTTAAACCTGAGAAAACAAACAAAGCAACCTCGCATAAAATCGGCGGCAATCTATATATACTAACAAGTCCTAGAAAGCAAATTAAGATATAATGCTTGTGGAATGAATGTTTGCAGATTTCCTGGAGTTTATAAAACTAAAGAATTAACAAAAACTTTAAGACTTCGTTAGAAAAACAAAACTCGCAAAATTTCCAGATTTTACACATGACGCCGTCAGGAGTTAACTCCTGACGCCGTCAGAAGTGACCTGCAGAAATCCTTACGTTAAGTTTTTGGAAAATTTCTGGAAAAACTTATGTCCTACTTCCTGGAAAATCCTGCAAAACATCATTATGACTCTATACAAGCATTTGACTCTAACAAGTACTAATACACATGTTCGTTTAATATTGTGGCGAATCAAGATCAATTTCGTTCTTAAAAACAAATTTGGGGTTTCCCCTTACACTTAGCTTTTGCAAAATACGTTTATATGAAGTTAAGATGAAGTTAAACAACAAAATAAAGCATTTTCACAATTTTAGTTTGAAACATGATCTAACAACAATAAAAATAAAGCATGCATACGGAAACAAATAACAATCAAAGAAATAAAAAAAAAATCACACAAAACATGGGTTGCCTCCCAAGAAGCGCTTTTCTTTATTTACGAGTCTTATAGCTAAACACAAGGTCATGGGAAATTACGTGACCTCATCGTTGGTCTCATTCTCTAGGTCATCTCCAATCTTAATTTTGTATTCCGGATCCGATTGTAAATATTCTTTATAGAGACCAACCACCTTTTTCTCAATTGCTCCTATAATCCTATTGGCAAATTCCTTATCAACTTTATATTTTGGTACTAGAGTCAAGAAATCTTTATAGAAAAGGCTCTTCTTCTCCCACACATAGTCCATGCCCTTTTTCTTATTGATGAGTGCTCAAACACTCATCATTTTTGGTCAAATCTGAACTGCAAAACATACAAAAACACTCAGAAATGCATCAAAATACTAAAAATATTTCAAAATTGTGTTTTATATGTTTTAGATGCAAAATGAGTAAAAACAAATGAAAACATACAAAGTTTGCAAAATTGGCAGTTTCAGTCCCCCAACTTTCATAAACTGTCAAAATTAGTCCCTGGTAATTCAAAATATGGAAAATTATCACCAAAGGTCCTTTTGAAGTCATAAGTTGTCATATTTTGTCCTTTGATGAAAAATTGGAAAAGTTTTAGAAATTTGCATTTTGGTCCCTGGAGTTTCAAACTTTGGCAGATTTGGTCCCTGGTGGGATATTTTTGAAAGAAAAATCATTTTGGGTCCTTGGGAAGTTACAAAAGTCATTTTTAGTCCTTGGTGTGAAGTTTGGAAAAATTTACATTTTGGTCCCTCATGTTTGGAAAATTACATAATTGGTCCCCGGGTGTGTTATTTTAGAAAATATTAATATTGGTCCTTGTATTATTCTTATATGGCAAGATTGGTCCCTTATGAATACTTTGGAAGATGGACAAAAACAGCCCACAAGTTTCAGCTATTTACAAAATTAGTCCTTGTGGTGTTTTGCTAATAAACCAAATGGACCTTATTTTTATTTACCTAAAACCCAAACCAACAAAAAAATCCAATCCATTACCTACCCCTAGCCCACTACCACTCCCCCTAGCCCAAACAAACACAATTTGGCCCACACCCTAAACTAATACCACTCCCTCGTTGACCCAGTCAAACTCCACAACCAGGGGACTGTTCACCCATCCCCAACCCATTAATACCCGCTTCTGTGTTCCCCCCTCCTCTCCTATCTCCACAAAACCCTCACCAACACTCACCTTCCCCCATTAATTAACCAACCCTCCCCCTCTTCATTTAATACCACACCTAATCCACTCAATCCTCCCCAAACCATTTTCCCGCCAAATCACATTTAAACGGTGGGGATCAACTGAAGTTGATCCAAGGGTCAGAAATTGATGGGAAAGTCAGAGCAAGTATCCATGGCTTATAAAAGAAAAGAAAAAGAGAAGAATAGTAGTTAGTCAGTTAGTAGTTAGTTAATTAGGAATTTTAGTGTAATTTAGGTTTAAATTTGTAATATATGTTTTAATCTAGTGTAATCCCTTTCTAGATATTGTAATCCTGCTTTCTTTTAATAAAATTTAGTTTTATCTTTTTACGATTGTTCAAAGAGTAATGGTTTTCCTTATTTGATAACTTGAATTCACCTTTTCTAACAATAAGCTGAGTATAAGCTTTTATAAGTTTACATTAGTTCCTCTGAGCTCATTCTAGTTTCCTGATAGCTATTAATGAGCTCCACAGCCCAATAGTATTGTCTCATTCTCAAATGCTCAAAAGGCTCCAAATTAGTCAATGAAAGTCAAGGTGGTGCACATGGTGGATTGTGGATGTTCATGGTTTTAGAAACCTCATGTGAGGTGCTAGGATAGCTCTTGGTTCTTGTGTACCTTAGTTTCTTGCCTGGGATAAATTTGTAAGACTTTCACATTATATTGCATAATCTGTGATTGTGATAGCTTATGCTTTTTAGTTACTTTTTATTGCTTATTTTGCTTCATTGTGATTATTTAGATAGTTTTGGATTGGTAGATTATACCTTAGTTCCAGTTTCATCTAGTTTCATTCATATCATGGGATCTAAGGTGTGTTTGGTTTATGCAGCTTCTGCAAAGTCTTTTGTGTTTTTGCTGTTACTTTAAGTTTAGACATGTGTCATTAGGCCAATATAATTCATATCAGTCCATAAATTGGCAAGTTATTTAAACAAAAGTCAAAATCAAAAGTAACTCCCCCTCACAGTTAACTGTGAGGGATTTGAGAACCACAAAACCTCACTTTGGCTTATAAGTGGTAGAATTAAGCTTGTTTTATGTTCATTATATCTTATTACACCATTTTAAGTCATTCCTGATCAATTGAAATCCAAAATAGTCAATTTTCAAGTTCATCTCAAAAAGTCAAAGTGCATGTTTTCAGTTTTTTCCAAAATTTGTAGGATTTTTAGAGAATTTTGTATTGAGTTTCAGACCTTGTGCTTTTTAGGTATCATAATATCCCAGATCTTCTCCAATTTCCCACCTTCCTTTCATTTTTAGGATTTTTGTACTGGGCCCCACATCCTCCCAAAGACACTTGCAGGGCAAGGGGGTTCCCGTGCATCAGCAGGTCACCACCACACAGCCACCTTTGGTGGTGGTTTCTGGCCACCTCAGTGGGCCCCACAACCACCACTTGGATTCTTTCAACCCCCCTCCTGTCCCTCTTCCTCCTTTGACCAAGATTTTGAGCTTAGGACCTCTGGGACCCACCTGATTTAGCCCCTAAAGTCTGTCCCCTTATTCAGTTTTCAAACAAGAAATCAAGTGCTTAATTTGGTGTTCTAGCTTATTCATGCAGCTTATTGATCTGAATTTAGCTTAAACATGTCCACTCAAGTAGTTTGAACCAGAATCACCCTTAGTGGACCCCACTTAAGCTCATTTGAGCTCATTTCCTTCCTTGGTCAACTAAAGTCAACTACCAAGTAAATAAGCACTCAAAGTGCTTATTTTTTATTTACACAAAAGTTGTTTTTGTAAAAGTTTCATGTTTTAAGTTGTAAAATAGTTTTCTAATAGAAAATTCCAGAAAAAACAAATTAATTTCAAGTGATAGTTTCTATTTAATTTTATTTAAATTTTAATTTTTATTTTTAGATTTTTATTAAGCACTTAGCTTTTTTATATTTTTCTTAAATTCCTCTTATATTAAAGTATTTTTAGTAATTTTATCAGATTTTTATATTATCATTTGGTATTTATTAGATTTAATATTAGTTTTATTAGTAATTAATTAATAATTAAGTTTTAAATAGTATAATCAGTTTTTATTAAGTAAGACCTAGTTTTTATATTTTTCCTAGCTTTTATATAATATAATATAATTTTAGGAATTTTTTTAGAATTTTTACTGTTCATTTGCTATTTTTTATAATTTAAAATAGTTTAATTAGGTAATTAATATTTAATTAGTAATTTATTAATAGAAAAATCACAAAAAGACAAAAATACATATTTTTAATTTTAAAACTTGTTTTTAGTTATTTTATAATTTTAGAAATTTAATTTTCACTTTTCTAGCATTTAATTAATATTATATTGTATTTAAGTATTTTAAATATTAATAATTAGTAATAATTAGTAATTAATTATTAATAAATAATTAATTGGTGTAAAAATTTATTTTCTTTTTCTAAAAATTTTCTTTTATCCTTTAGTTTGTAAAAAAGTCATTTTCACCCCCTGTGGGTTTTCAGATTTCAGTTTTCACGTTTTATTTTGTACGTTTACGTTATTCTAAATGTAAATGTACGCGTTTTAGGTTTTAAACGTTTTTGGTTTTTCTAACTTTACAGTCTTGTTATTATAGCTTATTTAAGCTATTTCCTTGTAGATTCCTTAGTTTAACCAATCTCAAACCCTTTCCATCCAAATTCACCCGATCACAAATCCGTTTGATAACCATCCACACCTCGTCGGGACATAACGACCCGGGGAAACCCTATATTCCATGGAGCATTGGTCTAGGTAGTTTGACTTTGTTGACCATATACCTGGTCAATTTAGGTTGACTGTTTAGCATCAATCAAAATTTTGGTGCCGCTGCCGGGGAGGTTGTGCGCGTTTCTTTTAAACAGTTTCCAGATTAGTGAATCGGGATATACATCCATTGTATATTTACCACCCTTGTTCATATTATCTTCTTATTTTAATATAAAAACAAAACAGTTCCTGTAAACTTTTTAAAATCAGTTTTCAACGAACACAAAAACACAAAAACATTTTCTTTCCTATTTGTACAAAATGTTTATACCAAAATCCAAAAATATTCACCTTTACCCTCTCACATCTTTGATTCTTTATCCCTACCCCTCTATACACATTTGATTCTTTCTATGTCTCATCTACACTTTCTTATTTTCCAATGGTGTGGTAATCCTCACAATGGTGGTAATTGCCCCGGCTGTGGCATGGTAGAGTCAGGAAACGAGTCCGTCTATAACCAAGATCCGTATTCCTACCATGACACGACTGATTTATTCCATCAGCTACCACACCATGAGACTCAGCAGTTTTACTGTTGTGAGTACTGTGGTGGTTCACACTACAGTTCTGATTGTCAATCGGGAAACACGCTTGTCTATGAGCAGTTTCCTGATAACGATTATAACTCTAGCACATACGACTCACAGCCACATCAGTTTTACTGTTGTGATTACTGTGGAGGTCCACACTTCAGTTCTGATTTTCAAACAAGGAATCCATTTCCTTGTAACAATTTTGACACATCGTATTATGACGAACCTCCACCTCAGCCAATTCCTCAAAGTCTTCTCCTTGATCTTTTGGATTAGTGAAAGATTTGAGAGGAATCACACATACCCCAGATAATCCAAACCAAAAATCGATAGAAGAATTGTTAGCTGACGAACAGGCTGCTAAAATAAATTCCCAAGATGCTTATGAAAAATCTATTAGGGAATCAATAGCAAAAGAAAAAGCAGCCAGATCTAGCTCTCGATTTCGTTTCATTCCTGATGATAGTGATGATGAAGATACCCTTGATATCCTTGGATTTTATAAAGATTCATCAGGTTCATCAGATGAGATTCCATCAGTTGAGATTCCATCTCAACCCACTCTTATCACACCCCGAGGTTCCCACTCACTCTTTGAGCATGGGGGACGAGCATCTTGACACTGTTCCTGAAAGGGAATCGGATGAATTCATAAAGTCTAGTGTTGAGAACCTTGTCCCAATCCCGAGAGAGTCACAGGGAATTCTTGATCATATATGTGATATTCCTCCTCCTCTTGTCTTCCCGACTAATCATGTTGAGATGTTCTCCGATTCTACTGATGACGATTCGTTATCTTGTGGGGACATCGTTTTTATGGAAGAATTACCTTTTGAGCTAGTCAGCTTAGAAGAAGAGAATGATGAGATTGACACTGAAATCAAAGATGAAGCACTTCGTGCAACATTATTGAATGTCGATCTCCTCATTTCTAAAATCGAGGCTTTCAAAGAGAAACCTATTTCATCTCCTATCCCCATAAAGGATAGTGACATTTTCTCCGACGATCCTATTTCGGAGTTTGAAGCCTTTACTTTTGATCATATAGGAGAGAAGATTAGTGGCAGTGCCACTTCTCATTCTCAAATTTCTCTCCCCGAGTATGATTCATTCACCTTTGAGGAGTTCTCCGGTGAACTCACTCATATCATATCTCCACCAGAGTATGATAACTTTTACTTTGATCTAGACAAAGATGATCTTTGTGTTTCGGAGGGAAATATTTTCAACCTTGAGAATTTGCTTGATATCAAAATCCCAACCCTCCCACCCATAATATGTCTAGATCATATGAGCTTAAATGATGAGATTCATGATATACCAATTATGGACTCTCTTTCTGATGATGATGACTTTATCTTGATTGTCATCAAGATCTTCCTCACTTTCTTCACCTACCGGGTGACTTCTCCAGTTCTTCACTCCTTCGGGAATGAGGACATTATCTTTGACCCCGGCATCACCGCTTATAGTTTATACTATTTTAAGCCGGGTACTTATCTCATTGGTGTGGAACTTTCACGTGCTTCAAATGTTTGTCCAAACATCTTGAATGAAAGTCCGATGGAGATTTTCTCTTCCACATCATGCTTCCCCATGGACAAATGAATTTGGGGTCGAGTCAAGCTAGCGACTCGGTAAACAAAAACAGTAGCATGCTTATAGGGTTTTCACCCTAAGTGTGGGGGAGTTACCCCTACAGTGGTTACTTATGAAGTGAAAATACAAAAGGGTATTTCCACATTTAGCTTGTAATGTTGCCCTTTTACGTTCAAAGAGTCGGCATAATAGCCGGGACTTTGAATATTGAGGACAATATTCATTCTAAGTGTGGGGGGGGGGGGTATTCTAGCGAATTTTATCACATTTTACTATCTAGTACCCCCGTTTTTTGCCAAAATCTAAAAAAAAATTAATTTTTTTTTCACTGGTGCTTCAAAATTTTTGTGGTTATCAGTCCACCTTGTCTAAACGACAAAAGTATTGGATAATCCAGGAAAAACGGCTCGTGGTAAAGATATCTCAAATCCGTTGATGGCTTGCAATTTGCCCAAAATTGTATGGTACCTCAACTCGCCATATCCTAAAAAGCGAATGAGTTGGCTAGCCCGCAAGATTATGGCTTGTGGTAAAGGTAGTGGAAAAACCATAATTGGTAATTAGCTCACCAAGATGTTGACTTTGTCCATCAAGAGTTGGCTAGTCCAGAAGCAAACGGTTTTTGGTAAAGACTAATCAAATCCGTTGACAGCTGGTGGTTTGCTCAAAATCACATGGTTATCAGGTGGACCATAGTTCTTACTTGAATCGATACATCTGGCTATTCCAGAAGTGATGGCTTTTGGTAAAGAGTTTAAAATCCATTAAGTTTTCAAAACAGTTATTGCTAGGGACTAGCAATATTTTAGTGTGGGGATTGATAAGTGCTCAAACACTCATCATTTTTGGTCAAATCTGAACTGCAAAACATACAAAAACACTCAGAAATGCATCAAAATACTAAAAATATTTCAAAATTGTGTTTTATATGTTTTAGATGCAAAATGAGTAAAAACAAATGAAAACATACAAAGTTTGCAAAATTGGTAGTTTCAGTCCCCCAACTTTCATAAAATGTCAAAATTAGTCCCTGGTAATTCAAAATATGGAAAATTATCACCAAAGGTCCTTTTGAAGTCATAAGTTGTCATATTTTGTCGTTTGGTGAAAAATTGGAAAAGTTTTGGAAATTTGCATTTTGGTCCCTGGAGTTTCAAACTTTGGCAGATTTGGTCCCTGGTGGGATATTTTTGAAAGAAAAATCATTTTGGGTCCTTGGGAAGTTACAAAAGTCATTTTTAGTCCTTGTTGTGAAGTTTGGAAAAATTTACATTTTGGTCCCTCATGTTTAGAAAATTACATAATTGGTCCCCGGGTGTGTTATTTTGGAAAATATTAATATTGGTCCTTGTATTATTCTTATATGGCAAGATTGGTCCCTTATGAATACTTTGGAAGATGGACAAAAACAGCCCACAAGTTTCAGCTATTTACAAAATTAGTCCTTGTGGTGTTTTGCTAATAAACCAAACGGACCTTATTTTTATTTACCTAAAATCCAAACCAACAAACAAATCCAATCAATTACCTACCCCTAGCCCACTACCACTCCCCCTAGCCCAACGAAACACAATCCGGCCCACCCCCTAAACTAATACCACTCCCTCGTTGACCCCAGTCAAACTCCACATCCAGGGTACTATTCACCCATCCCCAACCCCTTAATACCCGCTTCTGTGTTCCCCCCTCCTCTCCTATCTCTACAAAAACCTCACCAACACTCACCTTCCTCCATTAATTAACCAACCCTCCCCCCTCTTCATTTAATACCACACCTAATCCACTCAATCCTCCCCAAACCATTTTCCCGCCAAATCACATTTAAACGGTGGGGATCAATTAAAGTTGAACCAAGGGTCAGAAATTGATGGGAAAGTCAGAGCAAGTATCCAGGGCTTATAAAAGAAAAGAAAAAAGAGAAGAAGAGTAGTTAGTCAGTTAGTAGTTAGTTAATTAGGAATTTTAGTGCAATTTAGGTTTAAATTTGTAATATATGTTTTAATCTAGTGTAATCCCTTTCTAGATATTGTAATCCTGCTTTCTTTTAATTAAATTTAGTTTTATCTTTTTATGATTGTTCAAAGAGTAATGGTTTTCCTTATTGATAACTTAAATTCACCTTTTCTAACAATAAGCTGAGTATAAGCTTTTATAAGTTTACATTAGTTCCTGTGAGCTCATTCTAGTTTCCTGATAGCTATTAATGAGCTCCACAGCCCAATAGTATTGTCTCATTCTCAAATGCTCAAAAGGCTCCAAATTAGTCAATGAAAGTCAAGGTGGTGCACATGGTGGATTGTGGATGTTCATGGTTTTAGAAACCTCATGTGAGGTGCTAGGATAGCTCTTGGTTCTTGTGTAGCTTAGTTTCTTGCCTGGGATAAATTTGTAAGACTTTCACATTATATTGCATAATCTGTGATTGTGATAGCTTAAGCTTTTTAGTTACTTTTTATTGCTTATTTTGCTTCATTGTGGTTATTTAGATAGTTTTTGATTGGTTGATTATACCTTAGTTCCAGTTTCATCTAGTTTCATTCATATCATGGGATCTAAGGTGTGTTTGGTTTAAGCAGCTTCTGCAAGTCTTTTGTGTTTTTGCTGTTACTTTAAGTTTAGACATGTGTCATTAGGCCAATATAATTCATATCAGTCCATAAATTGGCAAGTTATTTAAACAAAAGTCAAAATCAAAAGTAACTCCCCCTCACAGTTAACTGTGAGGGATTTGAGAACCACAAAACCTCACTTTGGCTTATAAGTGGTAGAATTAAGCTTGTTTTATGTTCATTATATCTTATTACACCATTTTAAGTCATTCCTGATCAATTGAAATCCAAAATAGTCAATTTTCAAGTTCATCTCAAAAAGTCAAAGTGCATTTTTTCAGTTTTTTCCAAAATTTGTAGGATTTTTAGAGAATTTTGTATTGAGTTTCAGACCTTGTGCTTTTTAGGTATCATAATATCCCAGCTCTTCTCCAATTTCCCACCTTCCTTTCATTTTTAGGATTTTTGTACTGGGCCCCACATCCTCCCAAAGACACTTGCAGGGCAAGGGGGTTCCCCTGCATCAGCAGGTCACCACCACACAGCTACCTTTGGTGGTGGTTTCTGGCCACCTCAGTGGGCCCCATAACCACCACTTGGCTTCTTTCAACCCCCCTCCTGTCCCTCTTCCTCCTTTGACCAAGATTTTGAGCTTAGGACCTCTGGGACCCACCTGATTTAGCCCCTAAAGTCTGTCCCTTTATTCAGTTTTCAAACAAGAAATCAAGTGCTTAATTTGGTGTTCTAGCTTATTCATGCAGCTTATTGATCTGAATTTAGCTTAAACATGTCCACTCAAGTAGTTTGAACCAGAATCACCCTTAGTGGACCCCACTTAAGCTCATTTGAGCTCATTTCCTTCCTTGGTCAACTAAAGTCAACTGCCAAGCAAATAAGCACTTAAAGTGCTTATTTTTGATTTCCACAAAAGTTGTTTTTGTAAAAGTTTCATGTTTTAAGTTTTAAAATAGTTTTCTAAAAGAAAAATCCAGAAAAAACAAATTAATTTCAAGTGATAGTTTCTATTTAATTTTATTTAAATTTTTATTTTTATTTTTAGATTTTTATTAAGCACTTAGATTTTTTATATTTTTCTTAAATTCCTCTTATATTAAAGTATTGTTAGTAATTTTATCAGATTTTTATATTATCATTTGGTGTTTATTAGATTTAATATTAGTTTTATTAGTAATTAATTAATAATTAAGTTTTAAATAGCATAATTAGTTTTTATTAAGTAAGACCTAGTTTTTATATTTTTTCTAGCTTTTATATAATATAATATAATATTAGGAATTTTTCTAGAACTTTTACTGTTCATTTGCTATTTTTTATAATTTAAAATAGTTTAATTAGGTAATTAATATTTAATTAGTAATTAATTAATAGAAAAATCACAAAAGGACAAAAATACATATTTTTAATTTTAAAACTTGTTTTTAGTTATTTTATAATTTTAGAAATTTAATTTTCACTTTTCTAGCATTTAATTAATATTATATTGTATTTAAGTATTTTAAATATTAATAATTAGTAGTAATTTGTAATTAATTAATAATAAATAATTAATTAGTGTAAAAATTTATTTTCTTTTTTTAAAAATTTTCTTTTATCCTTTAGTTTGTAAAAAAGTCATTTTCACCCCCTGTGGGTTTTCAGATTTCAGATTTCACGTTTATGCAATCAAAATAAAATAACAGAAATGAAAATAAAGCTAATTATACTAGTGGTGTAAACAATGATTGGGAAAGTTGTGTTTACTTAGGTTTCATTACTCCCTAGATATCTTTTACAGGTTGATAGCTTGTTACAATTGCATGGATGACTGGTCATATTCCTTAATACTAGTCGTAGGGCCGTGTACAATATTCCCTAACTCTATAGGATCCTACTTTACTCCTATGTCGAGCCGTTAGAAGCTCCTAACATGTGATCATTAGAATTCTCCTACGCATTAAATACAACCAAAAATCGTAGTACACCTCCGATCATATTTCTTAAGACGTTCAAGCAAGTTACCAATGGAAGTCTGCCAGTTTTCTTAAGCCTAACATCGAATACAATCATCCGTAACAACTATAAACAAACAATTAACCCATAATTAACATCTAGGTTTCACTACATCTAAGCAAACACAAAAGAAATCTAGCCTAACATGTTAAATTGAAGACAAGCGTAAGATATAATCAAACAACACATAGACATATTGAATGATTTGAAAGAGTACTTATCTTTAATTGAACCTGAAAAATTCAAAGGGTTGAAACCCTTGAAAAAGCTGGAAAATTCGACCTAGGGTTTTTCCCTCAAAAGTTGCACACTAATTAATGAAATTTGGAAAACTATATATAGATTTACAGGGTGACGGCGTCATCTATTGAGTAGTGACGCCGTCAACTCGCCGCCATAATAGAAATCGTATTGCATAGATCTGATTTGACGCCGTCATGTGTAAATTTCTTCTGGGCCGTCATGTACAAATGGACCCTGACGGCCTTGGTGACACCGTCAGGTCCTATGCTTGAAAACACTCTGGACCGTCACGTGTATTTTCCACTTCCACCTCTTTTGTAACTCTTGACGCTGTCATGTAGAGAGTTGTGATGCCGTCAAGTACTGTTCCCAGCAAGGAAAATTGAGACTTTGCTATTTTCTTCACTTTTATGCTCCAAAAACGTCCAAAATGTTTCCTTTCCCAGATTTATCGCCAAAAGTACCTAAAATGACAAAAGGAACGATTTAGGGCAATAATTGATCGAATAATCTCGAATTCGGGCTTAAATGACCCCTTAAAAGTGGTTCACTTTTCGCCTCATCAGCTGTGTCTACCCCCTGTCTGTAAATGAATAGCTAAGTATCACAACGACTGTGCGTAAAACCAACTCGAGCAGCATAAGCTGCAAATCTCTGAAACCAAGCCCGAGGAGCTTGTTTAAGCCCATAAAGTGATCGTTGTAAGAGACACACATGATCCGGATGTGTTGGATCTCGAAAACCAGGAGGTTGATACATATAGACCGTCTCTGACAATGATCCATGTAAAAAAGCATTCTTGACATCCAACTGATGAACATGCCAGTGTCGAGAAATAGCAAGACTAAGCACCGTACGAATAGTGGCCGGTTTAACAACCGGACTAAATGTCTCATCAACATCAATACCTGCTAGTTGAGTGCTGCCATTCACAACAAGGCGAGCCTTGTAGTGATTAAGACTATCATCTGCATTATGTTTGTGCCGAAACAACCACATAGAACGAACAATGTTCGCGTCTGGTGGTCGAGGCACAAGAATCCAAGTATTATTTTTAATTAAGGCAGTATATTCATCAAGCATAGCACTAAACCAATGAGGGTTATTAAACGCATGGTTGTAAGATTTTGGAATGGGGGAAATGGTGGACACATTTAAGGTAAAACGTTGAGTGGGCTTATTAGAACCAACACGAAAACGGGTGACCATGAGGTGAGTTGACATGGGATTGGGGTTGACAGCTTGGGTCTGTTGAAGCGGAGCAGGTGATTGTGTAGGGGTATTGCTATTTGTAGAGGGAGTAGGATTTGTAGTGGGAGTAGGGGTAGGCGGTTGTATTGGTGGGCCTCGGTTGGAAGGAGGTGAGAGGGGTTCAGGTGTTTGAGTGGGTTGGGAAGGATTTTCGGATACAAGTGGTGTAGATGTGGTTATCGGTTTTATTGAGGAAGTGTTGTTGTATGAGGTAGGAGTCATTGACCCGTGTACAAAGGTAACATGGCAAGATAAAATTATTTTGTTGGTGTTAAGATCAAGGCACCGGTATCCTCGATGATTCGAGGGGTACCCAAGAAAAATGGCCGGGGTAGCACGTGGTTCAAGTTTATTATGGGTATGTAGGTGAGGATAACAGAGACAGCCAAAAACACGGAGATCCGCGTTATTGGGTACGGTCTTGTAGAGACGTGTGTGTGGAATCTCATTTTTGATGGCGGTGGAAGGGAGGATGTTTAAAAGGTAGGCAGCCATGTGAAGAGCTTCGACCCAAAAAGTTAGTGGTAAATGTGCCTGAAATAAAAGGGTTCGAATGAGGTTATTAATGGTACGAATCATCCATTCGGACTTGCCATTTTGTTGTGAGGTTTTCGGACAAGAGAAACGAATGGTAATACCATTAGTGGCAAATAAGTGGTGTAGGGCGTTGTTGTCAAACTCACCCCCATGATCACATTGTAATGATTTAATGTCACAATTAAATTGGTTCTTAACAAAGGCACGAAAATGAAGAAATTTTGACAAGGCATCGGATTTATTACGCAAAGGATACACCCATAAATAGTGAGAAAACTGGTCTAAAAACAATACATAATATTTAATGCCCGTAACACTAGAAAGTGGAGATGTCCATAAATCGGAATGAATAATATCAAAAGGAGACTTAAAAACCGTCTCAGAAACAAAAAATGGAAGTCGCACGTGCTTGCCAAGCTGACAAGCATGACAAAGCACGGGAGACTTAGTCTTATTACAAGAAATGAAATTATTAGAGACTAAATTACGTAGCACATCACTTCCCGGATGACCAAGACGCTGGTGCCACGTATGCTGAGTAACAAGAAACGCTTGTGGTGTTGTAGGGCTTGTAATGGGATAGAGATCACCAGTACTATCACATTTGAGTAGAATTTGACTGGTCCAAAAATCCTTCACAGAAAAACCAAACTCATCAAATTCAATGGTACATTTATTCTCACGCACAAATTGACGGACAAAAATTAAGTTTTTGATAATATTGGGTGTAACGAGAACATTATTTAAGTGTAGAGGACGGTATGGTGTGGTTATAGTGTTATGGCCCGTATTAGTGACGGGAATTGATTTCCCGTCACCAACAAGGACATACGGATAAATGCGAGAATTAAAAATAGTACTTAAATTATCAGCAGAGGAGTTAAGATGAGAAGACGAACCGGTGTCCATGTTCCAATTAGCATTGGCGGGTTCCTGAAGAGTCATGGTGTTGAAAGCTTGTGGAAGCAACGTCTCCTGACCATGTAGTGAAGACTGAGTACCCGAGCCGTGAACTGACTGAGCTAGGAAAGCTTGCTGTGGAGTAGTCGAATGATACTGCATAGGCTGTTGACCCAAGGGGAGCCTAAAACCTGGGCCTGGGGCCTAATATAGATTGTTGTGGCTGAATATTATACAACCGAACCTGTCCCAAAGAATTAGACAAACCACATTGAGCCAAAAGTAGTTATTGGGCTTGTAAAAGAGCAAGCAGGTTATTTTGATTATCAATTCCACTAGTTGTGCCACGAGACCCACTATTATGATTTCCAGTATTACCATTCGACCTAGCATTACCATTCGACCTAGTGTTATTATTCCCGCGACTCGAGTCGTGAATGAAACGACATTCAGCACCCCAACGACAAAAACCTCTACTGAAATTGCGACACACTTCGGTTTTCATGTTATTGCGAGAGTCACGTTCACGTGTGTTACGTGAATTCTGACTTCGAGAGGGAGCAGTTTCGGTTAATAGAACATGTGGAGCAGATGATGTCATATTAGAGGATTGGATTGGAGCTTTTGATTTGAGTCGCAGCTCCTCGGTCGTCACCATAGACCGCATTGTTGCAAGATCGGGAAAGGGATCTTTGTGTGCGATTACAGTAGCAAGATTGGCGTATTTGTCACTTAAGCCATTTTTAGCATAAGTGACAACATCGTCGTCTGACATGGTTGAGCCAAGGTCGTTGAGAAAATCTTCGACAAATATGCATTAGCCGTTTGGTCACCCATTTGTATCACACGTAATTCACCTTTTAAGGCAATCGTCCGTGTGCGCTTGTTGTCTTGAAAAATTTCTTCTATTTGTTCTCAGGCAAGAAGGTAAGAACGTGGGTATTACTTAGCTGACGGAATTTACCCACGGTGGGCAACTTTTGTCAAATCTTTCTCGGCAACGACTGATGAAAAACATGGGTATTTTAAAAGGAAACAAGAAAGTGCACGAAAGGATGTCGAACGTGCTTTTGGTGTGCTTCAAGGACGTTGGGGTATACTACAACAACCGGCACGTGCACTGGAACTTGTCAAGATATGTAGAATCATGAATACTTTCATTATTTTGCATAACATGATTTTAAAAGATCAAAAGTTTGCATTACGTGATTATAACAAATTGTGCGCGGATCCGACACCACATTTAAGGCAGTAAACTTGGGTCGAAAGATGTGATACCCAACGTCGCGTGCAAAGAGAATTACGTGACCAACAAATACATACTCAACTCCAAACGAGACCTAATGGATCATGTTTGGGCGAATTATCTTCAACGACAACAACATGAAGAAGAAGGTTCCGAAGACGAAATAAGTATTTGTAATAAATATGTTTTGTTTTTAAATTTCCTATTTTTCTTTTTTTTTCTTTTTTTTTATTTCGTTATAATTTTTTTTAGTTTATTTATATTTCGTATTGTAATGTTTAAAAATTAATATTATGTTTTTTAATAAATGAAGTGTTAGTATTAGTTTATGAGTTGAATTTGAAAATAGTTTGGTTAAAGTTTGATTATTATAACGAGGATTTTTTATTAAAGTTTGATTAAAATTTAGTGGCTGACGTGGAGTTGACGTAACATATTTTAACTTGTGGTGATCTTACCCCATGCTCTCATAGGAAAATAAATAATTGACAAAAAAAGCTATGGCCTTAGGATCTAAGACTACCACAGCATTATGTAGCCACTATATTATAATATATTTTAAAAATGATTGTGTGTACTGTAGCAACAGTGCACATGGAAGTTTCGTCGTTGCCCCATTTTAGTCCTTGAGGTTGGTGGTCAAGTGCGAAGTTAGTCCTTAATAGTCCTTAACGGTCGTTATCTAACATGTGTTGGGACCAACTGTGCAACAGGATGCCACGTTAAGGGACTGAAACTAAAAATTCATTTGCTACAGTACCAAACAGTGCATAATAGTACTGCTACAGTGCCAAACAGTACAAAATAGTGCCTGGTACTGTTCCTAAGAAATTTACGCTTTTAGTCCCTCGGTTAGCTGTAAATTCCACCGTTAGTCCCGCGTTAGCGATTTTTTTCAAATTTAGTCCTTACTAAAAAAAAAATCTATCATTTTATTTCGAGTTTATATTTAACACAACAATCCCGCAGCAAAGCGCGGGTACCCCAGCTCGTTAATTACTATATCCCCATAAACTGAAGTTCATTTTATATTGATGTCATCATATTTTTAAAAAACGCATCTCAAACAATGTTTAATTATTTCCCGTAAACTTTTTTTTTGAACAGAGTATTTCCCGTAAACTGAGTTTTGCATCTACACATGAACATATTTCATAAAAGACATTCTTATGTTTTTTTGGTATATTTTGGCAAAAGTAAAACGTTTATCATTTTCATTGCAACGACCTTATCTTTACAAACCTACCAAACTTTCTATTATTAACTTCTTACACAAATAAAAACAGAGCAATGGCATGGGCGTTTCCAATTGGCCCATCTACACTAATAATTTGCTCAAAAAATAATAATTTACAAGCAGACATCATAGTGCTAGGTACCAAAGCTTCACAAAGTGGCCCATCCACCATCCACCTCACTTTTTTTTTTTTTTTTTTTTTTTAAGCAAGTTAATGTGTGTAAGAGAACTAGGAGTGGTAACTTGAGTTAACACCAAAAATCCCTTCACATTATTGCCATATCATATTAATACCAAATAACATAACACAAAAAATCACCCTTTATCATAATACCAAATAACATCATTTTCTGAGACCAACCCTTAAAAAAAAAACAATTTACAAATTAAACCTTTAACTAATATTTCAATCATTAAATAAGCCACTCACTAATATTTCATTCATAAACATAAACATTAAGTAAACATTAAAAAAAATACGATTCGATACAAAAAAAACATACGATACGAAATACATAAACATATCTTAATCTGAATGCTCACCGCATGCAGAATCATACTCAGGTTCCTCCACAAACCCAAATTCCAACTTGAGCGCCACCGTTTCTGCTTCTTTTTTCTTGAGTCTCTCCTCCCACTCTTGTTGAATCCTTGCTTGTTCTACTTCAACTTCTCTTAAAGCCTCTTCGTCTTGCATAATTTCATAATATTGTCTCGCAGTTAATCCATGCTCATCAACTTCCTCGTCTTCATAACCCGTAAATTGATAATGTTGTTGCTCAATAAATCCATGCGCATCAGCTGAAGTTGATGCATCTAGCCCAAGTTGATGCAATTTTTGTGATACCGAACCAACAATTTTGTTTTATTCATAACTACAATGGATTTTATGGCTGATATTGTCTTGTATCTATGAAACACACTTCCACAGCGTTTCACTAATTTCGTAATCTTTCTTGGCTTCATCGCAAAAAAATTTGTCGATGACTCATGTCTTTCCGGCGAAATGTCTTTGTACTTCGCGTATATTTTTCTCACCCATTCCTTTTTTTGCCTTTGCGTGCTCAAACATCTTGATAACTTCGACAATAACATTCTGGCGAGCCGTATCCTCTTGCTCGCATTGTTTCTGAACATAAGTTTGCATTTCTTCTACAGAATTGGGGAGATAACAAGCCATAATATTTGTGTTACAATTATTTATATTGTTCGAGTTAAATGTGAAAATATTGGGTAAAAGGGGTGTTGTATTTATAGAGGAGTTAAATATTAATTACAAAAAAAAAAAAGAAAACACACACACACACACACACACTTACCGTTAACCACAAAGGGGGTGTTTTGAAAATATTTTGAATTTTGAAAATATAGCCGTTGGGCTAAAAATGATTTTTTTTCCAAACTGCGTTCCAACGTACGTTGATATACCAACGTAAACCACAACGCCAAGCCAATGCCCCACAGGACGGTATGGATAACACCTGGCAACGCATGCCACATCGGCCATAACGCCGTGGATGCGTTGCCACTCCTAGCTCTCTAAGTTTACCTAAAGTGCTAAGGACATTTAAGCGATCGAGTGTAATAGGTCAAGATCAATTTATCGAGTTTCGATTCTTTTAGCCTAGATTCAAATTTATGCATGGCTTTTTTTAGCCATGGTAAGAAAGTAAAGATAGAGTAAAGGTACCTTGAAGGAAGAAAATGAATAATGGAGTCCGGAAAATAAGCCGAGTAACTCTTGAAGAAAGCACAGCAAGACAAAAATTCTAACAGAAGCTTTATGAAAGGTACAAAGTAGCGGAGTAGGTGTAAGGGTGAATGACGAGTTTGTGGTATTTATAGGGCTCCGAGAAAGGTTACCTGTGGAAAAACTAGAAGGGGGGGGGGGGTTGAATAGTTTTACGTCCGTTTTAAAATTTATAAAAATAAGTTTGTTTTAAAAACTTCGATTCTAGTTTATGTGATATCAATACTTGCACTATATGAACAATTATATAGTTACTAACTAACTAAGCTAATATTGTATAAGTAAATAAGTAAGTAATGAAAAGAGTTGGAAAGATCAAACCACAACACATGGATTTATAGTGGTTCGGCTACAAGGTCACCTTCCTTGTTCCTACTCCACTCCCCGAGTCACCTACTCGAAAGTTTTCTTCACTATGTCAACAAACTCCCTTATGGCGGAGAAAACCTTACACACTAATGTACACACCACAGCTTTGTCACAAGTTAATCACAACTACTACACAACTTCTTCACACCAATCTACTTCACACCAATTCTTCTTTACACCTTTCTACTTCACACCTATCTACTTCACACCAATCTTCTTCACACCAATCTTCTTCACAACTACACTACTTCACTACTAAATAACTTCTTCTCCCTACACAACTTCTATTTCTTCTAAACTACTTATTACAAGCACAACTCAACTTCACAAATAATATACACAATATACACAACTATTCTTCAATACTTCTTGAACTTAGTTGTAGAAGGAGTATTTTTCTTTTGCACTTTGGATGAAGATGGATGAGAAGGGATTGAATCACTTGAAACAAGGATTAGTAATCTAATGATCAAAGGGTTTTGGAAGATGTTTAGAGAGTTTTAGATCTAAATTTTTTGTGCAAAAGGTATTTATAGGAGAAAAATTCTGACAGATTCTGACACAGGAGCCTGGCCGGTCCCCTTAATTCATGGCCGGTCCCCTTAATTTTAAGGGGACCGCCCCTTATAATTAAGGGGGCCGCCCAGCTGTAACGGCCAGAAAATTTGTTATTTAGTGGGGAAAGTTTATTTGGTGAAAAACTAACTGATTTTGGTTAAAAATTTGAATTCATATATTTAGTATGATTAAAACATTTTTCTTTATTTCCAAAAGTGTTTTTCAAAAATATATAATATGTTTATATAATTAAATAAACTTTGTAATAATTAATTAAATACCCCTTTGATCATGAAATGTATTAAGCACTTGTTTATTCATACCTTAAGTGATTAAGTTGGATATAATGATATAAACTAGCTTAATACTTGTTTACGTAGTAATCTTGCGTTTGATGATTTTACATTTTTTGATCGTCAAAACATTGAGATATCGAAAAATATAAATAACGTTTTTATGCATTATTTATGTCAACAATCTCCTCCTTTTTGATGATTACAAAATCTAAACTCATTAAGCGGAAAATTAGTATATATACAAGTATTATTGTGAGTTTATATCAATTCTCCCCCTTTTTGTTAGCATCGAAAAGGTTATCCCGATATAATTGTAGCTCCCCCTTGATGTATACTCCCCCTCGTTTTGAGGTCATAACGGAATCGAGATATGGAATTCTTGCAAAAAATATTTAGGGACAAGCAACACACACACACACACACACACACACACACACACACACACACACACACACACACACACATATATATATATATATATATATATATATATATATATATATATATATATATATATATATATATATATATATATATATAGCATGCAAGAATAGAAACAAAACACAACCATGATCATTGATAGAATTAAAAGGTTACAAAAAGCAATACATCAACAAACTAAATGATGTTAAAATAAACCAAAGCTCTAACATGAAGGTCCTCTCTAGAGCTTGCCATCCAAAATGGTTTAGGACAATTTTATTTGCAAAATACCAAGCATGTTTAACTGGGTAGAATTGATGGTGAACATGGAGATGGTGATGGTGGAGGAGTGTTTGTTGATGGTGGTGGAGGAGATGTGTTTGTTGTTGGTGGTTGATGCAACAAGTTTTCAATGTGTGAAAACATGTATTGTATCTCATCTCTTAGTCCGAACACAATTGTTCGGTTGTGGATGCAATAAAGTCAAGTGTCACAATGAGCTTCAAGTAAGCTCCATGGGACGGGGTTATAGGTTGGTGGATTGATAGGGGATGATGAGAAGTGTGCATCAAGAGGTGTTAATGGTGATAATGAGAGGGTTAATGCAAGAGTTGTGTTTTCAATGGTAGGTTGTGGTGGTTGAACTATTGGTGGAAGAGACAAGTGGGTGTTTATGTAGTCATTTATGGATGAAGTGGATGGTATGGAAGAAGTGGAGGTTCCATTTGTTGATGGTGTTTTGGAAGGTGCATTTGGTGCACTAGGAGATGAGCATTGAGGCGGTGGTGATGGAGTGGTGTTGTCTTCATTGGTGAGATCAATGAAGAGTTGTTTTGGTGGAATAATGACAATTTTTTGTTTCTTGGCATTGTTTGAGTGGGCGGTTCTTGGTGATGACATGGTGAAAGGATGAGGTTTGATGAAGGTTGAGGATGATGGAATGTGAATTAAACATGCATGGGGATTATATAGTA
Organism: Artemisia argyi; assembly: GCA_030686995.1. Classification (NCBI taxonomy): domain Eukaryota; kingdom Viridiplantae; phylum Streptophyta; class Magnoliopsida; order Asterales; family Asteraceae; genus Artemisia; species Artemisia argyi. The sequence goes on from CM060705.1 coordinate 154,528,098, forward strand.
TGAAAACATGTTTAGAAATGGAATTCATTTGAAAATAGATGGTTAGATACCAAAAGCAGTTTAGATTTAAAGGGAAATGGTAGCTAAGACTAGCAAAAGAAGTCAAAAATGTAAAAAAAATAAAAAATAATAAAAAAAATAATAAAAAAAAAACAGTGAAAACTACTGTATGTGTGGCCGGTCCCCTTAAATGCAGGTGATACGTGAGAATCACACCAGGCTTTACCTCTCAAGGGATCTTGAGAAGCTTACAACCCCCACCAGGCAGTGTACCTGATCGTTGTAGTATAGTATAGTGACAAGTACCGGAGGATTGATCGTTCAGCTAGGAATAGTGTCGCTAGGATTAGAAAACCTAAATACTAGTTCTAAGGGTGAGGGATGATTATTTTTGTGTTTTTTATATTTTTTTAGAAAGCAAGTAAAAATCTCGGGTTTGAAGGATTTGGGCGGAATTAGTTGCTAGTCAACTAACCCAATACTAAAGATGCAATCAAAATAAAATACTAAAAATGAAAATAAACTAAATTATACTAAGGTTGTGAGCAATAAGTGGAGAAAATGTGTTTACTTAGATTTCATTACTCCCTAGACATCTTTTACACGTTAATTACTTGTTATAGTTGCGTGGATGACGGATTGTATTCCTTAATACCATTCATGGGGTGGCGCACTTAACTCCCCAATCCTATGAGCTCTTATCTCCTTCTATGCCATGCCCAGCACAACCATAGGGATTATAAACAGTGGCTCATACATTAAATACAACCAATAAAAACCTAGTGCACATCAGTTCATGTTTCCTAAGACGTTCAAGCATGTTACCATTTGGAGATCTGCCAGTTTTCTTAAGCCTAACATCAAATTCATTCATCCAAAACAACTATAAACAAGTAATCAACACATAATTAACATTTAGGTTTCATTAGATCCAAGCAAACACAAGATAGATCTAGCCTAGCATGATGGAATTAAGACAAGAACAAGATATAGACAACCAACACATAGACAACCAACACATAGACATATTGATTGAATTAAAAGAATACTAATCTCAATTATACATGAAAGGTATCAAGGGATTAGAACCCTTGAAAACCCTGTAAAATTCGCACCAAGTTCGTACTTAGGGTTTCTGATGCGTGGGAATCGCAACAGGCTTTACCTCTCGAGGGATCTCGAGAAGCTTACAACCCCCACCAGGCAGTGTACCTGATCGTTGTAGTATAGTATAGTGACAAGTACCGGGGGATTGATCGTTTAGCTAGGAATAGTGTCGTTAGGATTGAAATTAATCTAACTAGGTCTAAAGGTGAATGATGATTCTTTTTGTATTTTTAAATTTTACGAAAAGCAAGTAAAAATCTCGGGTATTGGGAGAGTGGGCGGAATTAGTTGCTAATCAACTAACCCAAAAGCTACTATTTAAGCTAATTAACAAGAAAAGTAAACTAGTGTTCTACAAGATAAGTGAAGCATGTCTACCTATGATATGTTACTCCTTGCTAGCTATCCAATCCTACCTATTAAATTGTAACCTTGTTTTAATTGACGGGTTGTATTCCTTAATACCATTCATAGGGTGGCATACATAACCCCCCAATTCTATGAGCTCTTATCTCCTCCTACACCATGCCCAGCACAACTATAGGGATTGTAAACTGTGGCTCATGCATTAAATACAACCAATAAAGACCTAGTACGCCTCGGTTCATGTTTCTTAAGACGTTCAAGCATGTTACCATTTGGAGATCTGCCAGTTTTCTTAAGCCTAACATATAAATTATTCAATCAAAACAAGAATCAATAGGAAACAAGGATTATAAACTAAACCAATTAGATCTATCGAAGTGTCACGCCCTAATTGATGAAGATAGACACAAACATCAACAAGGAATCAATAAAATCTAATCAATTATATACAAGTTTCACACAATCATAAGTAGACACAAGGTGAATTAACAAAACATAATCAAAGAAGGACAATTGATGAGGCGAAAAATGATCCGTTTTTAGGGGGTCATTTAAGCCCGAATCCGAATTTATTTGATCAAATATTGCCCTAAATCGTTCCTTTTGTGATTTTAGGTGTTTGGAGAGTGAATTCTGGAAAAGAGGCTATTTTGGACGTTTTTGGAGCATAAAGTGAAGAAAACGACAAAGTACCAAAAACCCAAGCTGGGAATACAAGGTGACGGCGTCAAGGGTTTGCTCTTGACGGCGTCAGACATGAAGAATAATTTACCGTAGCTGGTGACGGCGTCAGATGGAGTGATGACGGCGTCAAAGTGACCAAGATTAATTTACCGTGGGTGGTGACGGCGTCACATAGGCCGTCACGATTGGATCTAGGGCGTCCGAGGAAGTGTATGGCGGCGAGTTGACGGCGTCAGATTTAACTCTTGACGCCGTTAGGAAGATTTTCCTATATATAGTTTTCTAGTTTTTTCATTAAATAGAGAGAAGTTTTGGTGAAACCCTAAAGACGATTTTGGTGCCTCTTTTACAGGTTTTTCAAGGGTTCCAAACCCTTGGGACCTTGAATTGTAATTGAGATAAGTATACTCTTAATTCAATCAATATGTCTATGTGTTGGTTGTTTATCTTTTGTTCTTATCTTAATTCTACTATGCTAGGCTAGATCTCTCTTGTGTTTGCTTAGATCTAATGAAACCTAGATGTTGATTATGTGTTGATTACTTGTCTATTCTTGTTTTGAATGAATGATATTATATGTTAGGCTTAAGAAAACTGGCAGATCTCCAAATGGTAACATGCTTGAACGTCTTAAGAAACATGAACCGAGGCGTACTAGGTCTTTATTGGTTGTATTTAATGCATGAGCCACTGTTTACAATCCCTATAGTTGTGCTGGGTCATGGTGTAGGAGGAGATAAGAGCTCATAGAGTTGGGGAGTTATGTATGCCACTCCACGAATGGTATTAAGGAATACAACCCGTCATTCATACAAGTGTAACAAGTAATTAACATGTAAAAGATATCTATGGAGTAATGAAGTCTAAGTAAACACAATTTCTCCACATACTGCTCACAACCTTAGTTTAATTAGTTTAATTTCATTTTTTATTATTTTATTTTGATTGCATCTTAGCTTTGGGTTAGTTGATTAGCAACTAATTCCGCCCACTCTTTCAAAACCCGAGATTTTAATTGCTTTCACAAAATATAAAAACACAAAAATAATCATCTTTCACCTCTAGAACTATTAATTAGGCTTCCTAATCCTAGCGACACTATTCCTAAGCTGAACGATCAATCCCCCGGTACTTGTCACTATACTATACTACAACGATCAGGTACACTGCCTGGTGGGGGTTGTAAGCCTCGCGAGATCCCTCGAGAGGTAAAGCAAGGTGCGATTCCCACGCATCAAGTTTTTGGCGCCGCAGCCTGGGGAATAGTTATTGTCTAGGTTAGGATTTCTTTTTATTAGGTCTACTTGCTAGATTCCTTTCTAGTAAGATTTTTATTTTTATTTTTAGGTCTTCTTTAGTCTATCTTATTTCTTCGTGCTTTTGTTCGTAACTCTTTACCGTCCGACATTAGAACCCACCATTAGAACCCCTTAGGCCCCGAACCTTAGGAGAATATTCCCGACCTAGCCACCAAGGCTACCGAAACACCATTGAGCTCACCGGAGCCAATGTGACTCCCTTGCGATCCGACACCATCCGGTTGGTGCAAAGCGGATGTGCATTCCATGGACTTCGTTCCGAAGATCCAAACCAACACCTTAAGGACTTCCTCAAAATCGTAGATTCCATAGACCTAGGTGTTGAAACTAGAGAGACTACCCGTTTACGCCTATTCCAATTCTCTCTACGGGATCAAGCTAGTCAATGGCTTGAGCGTTTACCCGCGGGATCCATCACCACATGGGATGATCTCACCACTCGTTTCCTTGCTCAATTTTTCCCACCGGGGAGAACTACTAAGCTTAGGAATGACATCTTGATGTTCCAACAACGTCAAAATGAATCTCTTTATGAAGCATGGACTCGTTTCAAGGACTTACTCCAAAAAGTCCCTCATCATGGCATAGATATGTGGCTCCAAGTCCAAATTTTTTATGACCATATCGATATCCCCACGAGGCGAACCATTGACCAATCGGCCGGTGGTAAGCTACGTGATCTTAGTGCGGAACAATCATGGGAACTCATAGAAGATCTTGCTCTCTATGACAACGAAAGTTGGAATGATCCCCGTGATTTGAACAAAACGGTCAAGGCAATATCTTTGCCTTCAAATAATTCAAGCACTCCCGACCGTAGGATCATGGAACTTGAGGACCAAGTCAAGTTTCTCATGAAATCTTACGAAGCTCCGAAGCATTCAAGCCAAGTGAACAAAATCACTTCTTCATGCGAATTATGTAGTGGTCCCCATGACACTCGTGATTGTATGGAACTCCCCGGAACAGCTTTTGCGGACTACGCATCCACGCGTACCGACGAAGCGGGAGATAAGTGGTACACTTTCAAGCCCGAGCCGAACACATACGGTGATTCATATAACCCCTCATGGAAAAATCACCCAAACCTTAGGTGGAAACAAAATCAACCCAATTCATCCAACCCACCTAATCGTTACCAATCAAACGGTCCACCATCCAACCGTACCTTCAACAACAATCCTTCTAACAACTATGGTAGTACCAACAATCTTGAAGGATTGATGTCGAAATTTATGGCATCTCAAGAAGCTCGCATAGCTAGGTTTGAAACCGAATTCAACCAACAACAAACGGAGATGACCAACAAGATCGATAACTTGTTGAAAGCCCTCAACAACCAAACATTAGCCACACCTAGGAAGGACACTAGGGACACCAATAGTGGAATCCAAGCTAAAGACCCCTCATCATCCAAACATGTCCACTTTGTCAATGTTGTCACCATTAAGCCGATAGATAGGGAGATAGAGGAGAGTGACAAAGATGAAGTTAGAGTAGAAGCCAATAGTGAGGATGAGAGTAGGGAAGTTGAGGTTAATAAGGATGAGGAATTAGAGGAGGTAGAACCTATAGAGGAATATTTTGATAAGTTGCCAACCAAGGAAGAACGGGAATACCATAAGTATTTATTCGATAGTCCCGAGACAACATATATCTTTGGCGATCCCCTGATCAAAATGGGAGACCCCTCTAACATTAACATCCCATGCAATATCGGGCACATGCATGTATGGAAATCTTACATAGACCCTAGATCCCCCGTGAACATCATGTCTAGGACTTATTACAATTGGGTGATGAAGAAGCAACTCAATTTTAGGATAATGCCCGGTAAAAGTTGGATAAGTAATTTTGCAGGAAGAGTTAAGGGAGTACATGTGATTATAGGGAATCTCACCTATGAGATTGATTTCATGATAGTGGAAGACACGCGTCCGGTGATAGATTCTTGCCTGAGTCAAATAATATTTGGGAAACCATTTGTTGAGGCCACTAGGATGAGTTATGATCCGACGTTAGGGATAGTTAGATTCAAGGAAGAGAATGATGAGGTTGCTTATCAAATGCCCTACAAGATTGAGCAGTACCGCCTTCTCTCTAATTTCGAAAAGGAACGTAAGCAAGCGGCTTATTATAGGAATGATGAAGATAGACGTAGAGGAGTAGAGTATGTTAGAAATAGGATGCTTGGTTTCTACAAAGAATGCTTGCAACTAGGTCCGGAATACAAAACTGGTTTAGAAGACGACCTAGAGAGTGGAACCAATAATGGAATCACGTAGTAACCCACGACTTTGAGTCTAGCTACAAGACTCGTAAATAAAGAAAAGCGCTTCTTTGGAGGCAACCCATGTTTTGTGTGATTTTTATTTGTTTGATTGTTATTTGCTTCCGTATGCATGTTTTATTTTTATTGTTGGTTAATCATGTTTCTCAATTAAAACGTGAAATACTTTATTATGTTGTTTAGCCTAGTCTTAACTCCAACCTAAAGGTATTTTTGCAAAAGATAAGTGTAAGGGGAAACCCTAAATATGTTTTTAAGAAACAAACCGATCATGATTATCCACAATATTTAATGAACATGTATATTCGTATTTGTTAGAGTCAAATGCTTGTATTGAGTCATAATGAAGTTTTGCAGGATTTTCCAGGAAGTAGGACAAGGTTTTTCCAGAAATTTTCCGGAAACTTAACATAAAGATTTCTGCAGGTCCATTCTGACGGCGTCAGGCAATTGCTCTTGACGGCGTCAGGAGTCAAAAATCTGGAAATTTTACCAGTTTTGTTTTTCTAACGGAGTCTTATGGTTTTTGTGAATTATTAAGTTTTATAATCTCCAGGAAATCTGCAAACTTCATTCCACAAGCATTATATCTTATTTTGTTTTCTAGGATTTAGTAACTTATATAGGATGCCGCCGATTTTACGCGAGGTTGCCTTGTCTACTTTTGTCAGGATTTACAGGTTATTTGTGACAAGAAGATGATTTATATTCTGGAAGGGAAGCTTTGATTGTTCGTTTTCTTGGAAGAAGATTTAACCTGGCCAACTAAAATCCATACCGAGCGAATCAGGGGAGTATTTGATTTCATTCTCTTTACTTTTTACTTTTACATTCTTTACTTGAACATTGGGGACAATGTTCATCTTAAGTGTAAGGGGAGGGTAAAAAGATGATACCTTACATTTGCACTTTCGCTTGAGTTTGTTTTGTTTGATAGTAGATGTGTAATAAAACTATGAGAAATACTTGTTAGTGTAATTTTAGCGCCAAATTTAAAATTTTTTACAACATTTAGGAGTGAAACTTTAGCCGTAGCAAGTGTCTCATGGATAGGAGATTGTATGACTAGCACATAACCGTATATTCAGAAAAATTTTCCACCCAAAATTGTGAGGTTCGCCTTTAGATTTGATAGGAAAAGCATTCATTATTAGTGCTTATCAGTGTACCGGTAGCATTTAGATTCTAGAACTTGCATTAGTGATGCATCCCGAGACCGCTAGTGAGACTACATTCGTGTGGTAGGATTTACTACATGATAAGAGGCATTAGGATCACCCTTGTGTTAAACCCGTATTATAATTACTTGACCATTTAAGTCATATTACTTGGCTAGTTAAGTCAACTAATTTTTCCCACACCCTTTGCGTTGTACTCATTTTTAGTACACGATACCCCTAGTACACCCCTCCGAGCCTATCTTTTCGTTTCTAACTTTAAGCATCTTACTTAAAGGAAGAATTTGTTACACCCCACTTAAATGTACAACCAAATCGCCTTAGCCTTCCGTGTATGCGCTCATTTTTAGTGCATTGTTGTTATTTGTTAAACCCTAAGTTAACTTTTTAATTGATTACATGGTTGCTAAGTCGAGTCATATCCTTGTACATATTGTTTTGGGACGATTGGGACTCATGGGTAAGTACTTATTTTATGAAGTAATGGGGAAGAACATCACTTATTACCCCCATATGTACGTTAATTTTAAAAGTGCTCCAAGTGTTTTGATTTTCTTAATTCGAGTCATTAGAATAGTTAAATGTAAAGTATGTAAAGATTCAAGTGTAAGGGGAGTGCTCAAACCCCTATGATGTATTATTTTGGATGGTAGGGTAAGAGTGTATGCAAAAAAAAAAAAAAAAAAAAAAAAAAAAAAAAAAAAAAAAAATCGAAAAAAAAATAGAAAAAAAAGAAAAAAAATATAGAAAAGAAGAAGAGAAAAAAACATACGGACTACCATCCCGTTTTTATTTTATGTTCATTTTATGTTTTTGTTATTTTTCATTTATTAGCTTAAGTCGAGTCTAGTCTTGGCTTAGCAACGCCATCTTGTACATGTAATTTACTAAGATTGTTAACTCGCCACCAGTAAAATTCCCTTTATCCAACAAAACCGTGTAATTCATATCCCTACACCTAACGTTATAACCTTTTTTAAAAGACCTCTTTGATAGTTTATCCTAGGTGCTTACGCCATGTGGTGGAGGTTTGATCCTTTCCCAAGCCTATGGTAATCTATTTTGCTATGACAGGTAGTGAGAGATATCTTCCATTTCCATAATGTTATATTACTTTATTACACCCGAGAGATGTGAGTATCTAAACACTATTTGTGAGGTGCTTGTGTATGACCTCCGTGCTTGTCTATTGGTCTTTAGTGGAACGATTATTTGTTGTAATTACTTTTATATTAGTGTTAAATGACCGTAACTTGTCTTTTGAGTAGAATAAAAGCTCATTTGCTTGAGGACAAGCAAATCTCAAGTGTAAGGGTATATGATGAGGCGAAAAATGATCCGTTTTTAGGGGGTTATTTAAGCCCGAATCCGAATTTATTTGATCAAATATTGCCCTAAATCGTTCCTTTTGTGATTTTAGGTGTTTGGAGAGTGAATTCTGGAAAAGAGGCTATTTTGGACGTTTTTGGAGCATAAAGTGAAGAAAACGACAAAGTACCAAAAATCCAAGCTGGGAATACAAGGTGACGGCGTCAAGGGTTTGCTCTTGACGGCGTCAGACATGAAGAATAATTTACCGTAGCTGGTGACGGCGTCAGATGGAGTGATGACGGCGTCAAAGTGACCAAGATTAATTTACCGTGGGTGGTGACGGCGTCACATAGGCCGTCACGATTGGATCTAGGGCGTCCGAGGAAGTGTATGGCGGCGAGTTGACGGCGTCAGATTTAACTCTTGACGCCGTCAGGACGATTTTCCTATATATAGTTTTCTAGTTTTTTCATTAAATAGAGAGAAGTTTTGGTGAAACCCTAAAGACGATTTTGGTGCCTCTTTTACAGGTTTTTCAAGGGTTCCAAACCCTTGGGACCTTGAATTGTAATTGAGATAAGTATACTCTTAATTCAATCAATATGTCTATGTGTTGGTTGTTTATCTTTTGTTCTTATCTTAATTCTACTATGCTAGGCTAGATCTCTCTTGTGTTTGCTTAGATCTAATGAAACCTAGATGTTGATTATGTGTTGATTACTTGTCTATTCTTGTTTTGAATGAATGATATTATATGTTAGGCTTAAGAAAACTGGCAGATCTCCAAATGGTAACATGCTTGAACGTCTTAAGAAACATGAACCGAGGCGTACTAGGTCTTTATTGGTTGTATTTAATGCATGAGCCACTGTTTACAATCCCTATAGTTGTGCTGGGTCATGGTGTAGGAGGAGATAAGAGCTCATAGAGTTGGGGAGTTATGTATGCCACTCCACGAATGGTATTAAGGAATACAACCCGTCATTCATACAAGTGTAACAAGTAATTAACATGTAAAAGATATCTAGGGAGTAATAAAGTCTAAGTAAACACAATTTCTCCACATACTGCTCACAACCTTAGTTTAATTAGTTTAATTTCATTTTTTATTATTTTATTTTGATTGCATCTTAGCTTCGGGTTAGTTGATTAGCAACTAATTCCGCTCACTCTTTCAAAACCCGAGATTTTAATTGCTTTCACAAAATATAAAAACACAAAAATAATCATCTTTCACCTCTAGAACTATTAATTAGGCTTTCTAATCCTAGCGACACTATTCCTAAGTTGAACGATCAATCCCCCGGTACTTGTCACTATACTATACTACAACGATCAGGTACACTGCCTGGTGGGGGTTGTAAGCCTCGCGAGATCCCTCGAGAGGTAAAGCAAGGTGCGATTCCCACGCATCAACAATCAACAAGAATAATGAAAGACATAGTTGAGATAGAATCATCAAACCAATACATGATGTTTATGGAGTGATTGAAACCCTCTAAGTTGCTGGAAAAACACCCACCTAAACCCAGGAATCGACGGAGGTCATACACAAGCACCTCACAAATAGTGTTTAGATACTCACATCTCTCGGGTGTAATAAAGTGTAAATTACAATATGGAAACGGAAGATATCTCTCACTACCTGTCATAGCAAAATAGATTACCATAGGCTTGGGAAAGGATCAAACCTCCACCACATGACGTAAGCACCTAGGATAAACTATCAAAGAGGTCTTTTAAAGGGTTGTAACGTTAGGTATAGGGATATGAATTACACAGTTTTGTTGGATAAAGGAAATTTTACTTGTGGCGAGTTAACAATCTCGGTTAATTACATGTACAATATGGCGTTGCTAAGCCAAGACTAGACTCGACTTATGCCAATAAATGAAAAATAACAAAAACATAAAATAAACATAGAATGAAACGGGATGGTAGTCCGTATGTTTTTTCTCTTTTTCTTTTTTTTCTATATATTTTTTTTCTTTTTTCTTGATTTTTCGATTTTTTTTTTTTTTTTTTTTTTTTTTTTTTTTTTTTTTTTTTTGCATACACTCTTACCCTATCATCCAAAATAATACATCATAGGGAATGAACATTTCCTTTACACTTGAATCTTTACATACTTTACAATTAACTAATCTAATGACTCGAATTAAGAAAATTAAAACACTTGGAGCACTTTTAAGATTAACGTACATGATTGAGCCTGAACCGTCAGATTATTATTGACCAAGGTCAACAAGTTAAAGACAGCCTAGAATCAATACTCCGGTGATAGTATAGTGTTTCCCCGGGTCGTTAAAGTCCCAGCGAGATTGAAATGGTGCTTTTGGAAATCGTTTATGAGTGAGTGGGACTGAGGACAGTAGCCAGATGATGTGGGAATAATATTGCTACTGTTATTTTGGTATTTGTACACAGATATAATATTCACAAAAATCAGATACCAGATATATACACGTATTCACAATTAAGATCACGTATCGGACTGGAAAAGTGGGTTTTTGGTAATTATCAAACTACAGGGGGTGCTTTTGACACTTTTTCAAACTTGAAAATTAAAAATGAAAATGAAATTATAAAAATGATTAAAATACTATTTAAATATTATTTAATTAATTAAACTATTTAAAATCTAAATTAAAGTCTAATTTAAATAAACTAATAATTATAACTAATACAAATTAAACTAAAACTTTGCCAAAATATTTTCTAAACCTAAAATAGAACTTGAAGAAAGTATAAAAAATAAAAATAAATATTTTTGTCTTTTTGTGAGTTTTTTATAAATTGAAAACTATTTAACTTAATTAAACTAATTAAACTACTTTTAATTAATATTAATACTAAATTAACTTAGAAAATTAAGATAAAATTTATAAAATTACTTAACCATCACAGGAATCCTAAAAAATTATAAAAACTCTAAAAATTATGTTTTAAGATTAAACCACTAATTATTTACCTTTTAATTAACTTAAGCCTATTTTAAACAAATAAAATAAGAAAAATAGAAAATGAACAGTAGAATCTCAAAATATATTTTCTAAAAACTTATTATACTATATTAGAACTAGTAAAATTATAAAAACTAGATTTAACCTTATAAAAACTAATTAAGCTATTTAATACTTGATATTAATTAATAATAAAGAAAATTAAAATTAAATCTAATTAATACTAAATGACAAAATAAAAATCTGAAAAAATTATCAAAATTACTTTACTATATAAGGTATTTAATAAAAATATAAAAACACTAGTGACTTAATTAAAATTTAAAAATGAAAATTAAAATTAAATTGAGTTAAATAGAAACTATCACTTACTTTAAAACTTGAATTTTCTTGGTTTTTCTTTTACAAACTACTTTTATACCTAAAAATAAAAACTTTTTGTGAAAACAATATTTTTACAACTTAAAAATAAGCTGAGAACACCCCCTATTACTTATCAGTTTGACTTTGGTTGACTGTTTGGGCATTTGAGCTCAAATGAGCTTGTGTGGGGCCCACTTTGGTTAAGACAGATACAAACAAGTTTAACAAACTCAATTAAGCTAGGAACAACAAACAATAAGCACAAATAAGCTGTTAAGAGAACAAATAAGCACTTTGCTCTTTTGAAATTGAACCAGGTTTGGGGACAAACTTTAATCCTATTTCCAGGTGGGGTCCACTTGTCTCAAGGTCAAACAAATGGTCAATGGCTGCTCCTTGGTAGGAGGGGGGATGTGAAAACCTAACTATGGGGTCTGTGGTCCACTGAGGTGGTCACAAAACACCACCAAAGTGGTGGTGGTGACTGGGTGTCTGGGTGAGCAGGGCACAACCTTGCCCTGCAGGTCACTTTGAGGGTCTATGGGGCCCAGTATAAAAATGCTAAAAATTTAAGCTGTATGGGAACTTAAATTAGAGGTGGTAGACAACAATGGAAACAAATTTCAAGACCTGAAACCTTCTCCTAAATTCAAAAGAAATCAGGGAGTTTTGGGAAAAATCTAAGCTGAGCAAATTTGACTTTTTATCAAACTTTGCTATGTTGACTTTTATGAGATTCTAACTTATTTAAACTACTGATTAAGATATAATAAGCTATTATGAACCTATTTTAAGCTAAAGCTATGACTTATAAGGTAATGGGTGGGTTTGTGGATCACAAATCTTACACAGTTAACTGTGTAAGATCATACTAAGTGATTTTGACTTTTTATTGTTTAACACCTATGTTTTATTGACTGAACTGAGTTAATTATGATTTAGTGAACATGTATGAACCAAGTTTACCAGCATAAACTAACAAGAACTCACTTTGCAGTCTAAAACAAACACCCCTATAACTATGACAGTCTATGATTTTCAAAGCTAAACATGAATTTAAGTCACAATACTGATTCCTAACACTAGATTATAACTATATAAGATTAAATTAACAATAATCAAACACAACACAAGCTGAAAACTCAGATTTGTCACAAGTGAGTTTTAACTGTGAGATTTTCAATTTTTTAGCAATAAGGAAATCTGATTAACAAGCTATCTATATTATGCTAGATATTGATAAACTAACACCAAATAAACTCAAAAGCACACAGATAGGAAAAAATAAACTAAGCTACAGTAGGATACTAGAAATTAAAGAACAAGCTTACTAGGTGCATTCCAGCTTATGCCATGAACCAAGAACCAAGAATCAAACCCTATCATCCCCCATGGGATTCTAAACCAGGGGCATCCAATTTATACCCTGCTCCAGCTATGATCACCAAGAACACTTGACTTTGACTTTTTTTGACCTTTTTTGGTATTTTGAATTTTTTATTTCTAAACTGTTTTAAGTTATTACTAATAGCTTCAATAAGCTACTTAGGAGCTTATATGTATCTAAGAGTCCAATACATAAGGCTTAAAACAACAATTGAACAATATGAGATATTAAAATATAATTAAAATTGCATACGATGAAATAATAAAAGAAGCTTGAAATTAATAACTGAAATTAAGTTACAATACAATAAAAAAGAAGGTTACCACTGCTTAAGAGCTTGGGTGTACCCTAGAATTGGAAATTGCAATTACACGACATGAACTAAAATTAAAATTAACTACTATATCATCCTTGTGCTTCCTCTTCTATTTATAGCTCCCAATTAGGGTTCCCAGATGCATTGCCATCATTTCCCACCTCTTTCTTCATCTTTTGGTCCACTCTCCATGTAACACGTGTATTTGGCGGGAAAATTTGCAAACAGAGCAAATTGCTCTGTTGCGTGTAGGGGGGTAGTAGAAGCATTAATTGTGGGGGGTTCTCCTTGGATTGTGATTGGAGGGGCTGAGAGGTTGGATGTGATGGAGGAGGCAGGTGGATGAGGGAAGTAGCAAGTGGTGGTGTTGAGGAGGGAAAGGGGACGGGGTAGGGTTGTTTGACTGGGAGTTGACCAGGTCAACGTTGACCCTGGTTTAACTCTTTGGGTGTGGACTGGGCTGATTTGTAACTGGGCTTGGGAATAGTGGGTGGGCTGGTTGTGTTTGGGTTTGTTTATTTGTTTGTAATAATAAGTAAGGGTCCGGTTGGTTTTATGGTTTAGTAAACAAGGACCAAAAATGTAAAAACTTGAAAGTTGTGGACCTGTGTTGGCAAGTTTCAATAGATATCAAAAGGGAATAAACTTGCCATGTTTAGATAACCAAAGGATCAAAAATGTAATTTTCCCATTTTACATCACCCGGGGACCTTTTCTGTCAATTCCCAAACTCTAGGGACCATTGTTGTAATTTTCTGATGTTTGAAGGGTTAAAGTTGTAAATTCTCAAAAGTTATCATAAGGACCAATTTTGTCATTTTAGAATAGTATAAGGTTTATTTTTCACATTTTCCATTTTTCAAAACCTTAGGGACTATTTTTGACACTTTTCAAAGTTGAGGGACCAAAGTTGTAAATATGTGATTTTAATCTTTAAAGGACTATTTCTTACAACTTATGAATCCCAAGGACCTTTTATGACATTTGTACAAGTTTTGATTCACCAGGGACTAGTTTTGCAAATTTATGAAACTTGAGGGACTGAAACTGCCAATTATGCAAACTTTGTACGTTTTTCATTTGTTTTTAAACGTTTTGCATCTAAAACATATAAAACACACTTTTGAGATAATTTCAGTATTTTGATGCATTATTGGGTGTTTTTGGACGTTTTGGCAGTTCATATAAGACAAAAATGATGAGTATTTACACACTCATCAGTACATATAGGGGTAATAATATGATGTTCTTCCCCATTACTCCATAAAATAAGTACTTACCCATGAGTCTCAATCGTCCCAAAACAATATGTACAAGGATATGACTCGACTTAGCAACCATGTAATCAATTAGAAAGTTAACTTAGGGTTTAACAAATAACAAAAATGCACTAAAAATGAGCGCATACACGGAAGGCTAAGGCGATTTGGGTGTACATTTAAGTGGGGTGTAACAAATTCTTCCTTTAAGTAAGATGCTTAAAGTTATAAACGAAAAGATAGGCTCGGAGGGGTGTACTAGGGGTTTCGTGTACTAAAAATGAGTACAACGCTAAGGGTGTGGGAAAAATTAGTTGACTTAACTAGCCAAGTAGTATGACTTAAATGGTCAAGTAATTATGATACGGGTTTAACACAAGGGTGATCCTAATGCCTCTTATCATGTAGTAAATCCTACTACACGAATGTAGTCTCACTAGCGGTCTCGGGATGCATCACTAACGCAAGTTCTAGAATCTAAATGCTACCGGTACACTCATAAGCACTAATAGTAAATGCTTTTCCTATCAAATCTAAAGGCGAACCTCACATTTTTGGGTGGAAAATTTTTCTGAATATACGGTTATGTGCTAGTCATACAACCTCCTATCCATGAGACGCTTGCTATGGCTAAAGTTTCACTCCTAAATGTTGTAAAAAATTTTAAATTTGGCGCTAAAATTGCACTAACAAGTATTTCTCATAGTTTTATTACACATCTACCATCAAACAAAACAAACTCAAGCGAAAGTGCATATGTAAGGTATCATCTTTTTACCCTCCCCTTACACTTAAGATGAACATTGTCCCCAATGTTCAAGTAAAGAATGTAAAAGTGAAAAAGTAAAGAGAATGAAATCAAATACTCCCCTGATTCGCTCGGTATGGATTATAGGTTGGCTAGATTAGATCTTCCTCCAAGAAAATGAACAATCAAAGCTTCCTTTCCAGAATATAAATCATCTCCTTGTCGAACATAACCTGTAAATCCTGACAAAACAACTACAAAAACCCAAAGCATCAAGCCGAACAAAGATAACTCACAACTAGATGTAATTCCAGACTTAGGAATAAAAACAAAACAATTAAAGATATAATGCTTGTGGAATGAATGTTTGCAGATTTCCTGGAGATTATAAAACTTAATAATTCACAAAAACCATAAGACTCCGTTAGAAAAACAAAACTGGTAAAATTTCCAGATTTTTACACGTGACGCCGTCAAGAATAAACTCGTGACGCCGTCAGAAGTGACCTGCAGAAATTCTTATGTTAAGTTTCCGGAAAATTTCTGGAAAAACTTCGTCCTACTTCCTGGAAAATCCTGCAAAACATCATTACGACTCGATACAAGCATTTGACTCTAACAAGTACTAATACACATGTCCATTTAATATTGTTATGGTTCATGCTCAATTTCGTTCTTATAAACAAATTTGGATCTCCCTTACACTTATCTTTTGCAAAATACCTTTATATGCAATTAAGACGAAGTTAAAAACAAAATAAAGCATTTTCACAATTTACTTTGAAACATGAGCCACAAACAATAAAAATAAAATATGCATACGGAAACAAATAAAATCAAACAAACAAACAAATAAAAACACACAAAACATGGGTTGCCTCCCAAGAAGCGCTTGTTTTTGTTCGAGTCACGAGCCTGACTCTACCCTTATTTAATGGAAATAGCGGAGGTTCTCCCTACACTTAGGATCAAGTGTGGGTGAAAGTAACGATACAAACCCTTAGGGTGTGAATATGCCACGTGAGGTGAAGGGGGTGAGTGAATGGCTTCCTTCATCCTAAAACTACCCAGATAATATTGGTTGATGGGTGGGTCGGTTCCTCTTTTGTTTCCTATAAATATATCTAAGGATGGAAAGGTGTGTAAAGATTGAGGTTCCGGTTCATCAACACTAGGAAATTCCCTAGAACTAGGAGTAAGGTTATCACTACAAGTGTTCAAACCTATATCCTCAAGTGGTGCCTGGTCCAAGGGTTCTACCTCCATTGGAATTCCTAAAGTTTCTTCTATTTCTTCCGGGTAAGTCACGGGCGGTGCGTGTGCCTCAAATGATGGTTGAGTATTTTGTGGGCTTATGTTGTTCACCTCATCATTCCATGTATCAGGATCTAGCCCTAACATTCTCCCAAGTATCTCACGTGCTTCTCTAGGCATCTCAACTTCTATGTCCGAATCATAAGGATCATCTTCAATATTCTGACTGCTATATACAAATTGCCCAAGAGATTCATCATCTGTTTCTTGAGATTCATCATCATCAATCATAGAACCTAGGTCTTTTTGATCAATGTGATCATGCTCGGCTAAATCCTCCTCAATTGTATTCTTAGGTAGTGATAATAGCAAACCTAGTGCTTCATCCAACTTATGATTTGTTGCAATGGCTCTCTCCATAATTCCTTGGCAAACTAGGTCGCATTTCCTATTGGCCTCACTAAAACTAGATCTTAAACATGGAGGTTGTTCATAAGAATCTATCCTAGGTGAAGGCTCATATGATTCATAGGTGTCTCTAAATGAGGTATTTTGAACTCTTTGGTGTGTTAGCCGCTCAACCCTATCTTGTAATCTTAGAAGTCTAAGTGTAAAGTCCATTTGAAGCAAATTACAAACAAAATCACAAAGAAAAGATAGATTATGAGAAAGCTACAAAGTAAAAAGAAAAAAATCTCACTTGATAGGAATCTAATGAGTAGACCTAATAAAAATCAAATTCAACCTAAACAATAACTATTCCCCGGCAACAGCGCCAAAAACTTGATGCGTGGGAATCGCAAGAGGCTTTACCTCTCGAGGGATCTCGAGAAGCTTACAACCCCCACCAGGCAGTGTACCTGATCGTTGTAGTATAGTATAGTGACAAGTACCGGGGGATTGATCGTTCAGCTAGGAATAGTGTCGTTAGGATTGAAATTAATCTGACTAGGTCTAAAGGTGAAGGATGATTCTTTTTGTATTTTTAAATTTTACGAAAAGCAAGTAAAAATCTCGGGTATTGGGAGAGTGGGCGGAATTAGTTGCTAATCAACTAACCCAAAAGCTACTATTTAAGCTAATTAACAAGAAAAGTAAACTAGTGTTCTACAAGATAAGTGAAGCATGTCTACCTATGATATGTTACTCCTTGCTAGCTATCCAATCCTACCTATTAAATTGTAACCTTGTTTTAATTGACGGGTTGTATTCCTTAATACCATTCATGGGGTGGCATACATAACTCCCCAATTCTATGAGCTCTTATCTCCTCCTACACCATGCCCAGCACAACTATAGGGATTGTAAACAGTGGCTCATGCATTAAATATAACCAATAAAGACCTAGTACGCCTCGGTTCATGTTTCTTAAGACGTTCAAGCATGTTACCATTTGGAGATCTGCCAGTTTTCTTAAGCCTAACATATAAATTATTCAATCAAAACAAGAATCAATAGGAAACAAGGATTATAAACTAAACCAATTAGATCTATCGAAGTGTCACGCCCTAATTGATGAAGATAGACACAAACATCAACAAGGAATCAATAAGATCTAATCAATTATATACAAGTTTCACACAATCATAAGTAGACACAAGGTGAATTAACAAAACATAATCAAAGAAGGACAATCAACAAGAATAATGAAAGACATAGTTGAGATAGAATCATCAAACCAATACATGATGTTTATGGAGTGATTGAAACCCTCTAAGTTACTGGAAAAACACCCACCTAAACCCAGGAATCGACTTTAGGGTTTAGGGCTTACAAAAAGTGAAGTTATGAAGTTATATTTATAGGCATGTTTTCTGTCGGCCCTTCTTGATGGCGTCAGCCCGTTACTCTTGACGCCGTCAAGACCACTTTTTCACCAAATTGTAGATCTCTTCGTCCTCTTCGCGTGGGCTTTTGAATCACCTAAATCCGAGTTCGTATGCAAAAGTTATGACCAAAACAATATTAGCTTCTTCGCGCGCAAGTTTTGACAAATTTACACGTGACGGCCTTGGTGACGCCGTCATCAACCACGGTATTTTATTCTTGGGACTCTGACGCCGTCAAGAGCAACTCTTGACGCCTTCATGCACTGTTCCCAGCATAGAAATTTGAGACTTTGCCGTTTTCTTCACTTTTATGCTCCAAAAACGTTCAAAATGGCTTCTTTTCCAGAATTCACCCTCCAAGTACCTAAAATCACAAAAGGAACGATTTAGGGCAATATTTGATCAAATAAAGTCGGATTCGGGTTTAAATGACCCCCTAAAAACGGATCATTTTTCGCCTCATCAGTTTCTCCAAAACTTCTCTCTTTTATGTGTGAAAATTAGAAAAATATATATAGGAAATAGGGTCTGACGGCGTCAAGACAAATCTTGTGACGCCGTCACCTCGCCGCCAAAATACTTCTCGGACTGCCTTGATCTACTTTTGACGTCGTCATGTGTTAGCATTTTAGAGGCCGTCATGCATTTTATTCTTGACGCCCTACTTCGTGACGCCATCAAATCTGTACTGGGTCGTGATGGAAATTACTCTTGAAGCCGTCAGAAATTCCTTCTTGAGGTCGTCACCTACTGTTCCCAGCAAGAAAAATTAAGACTTTGGCGTTTTCTTCACTTTTATGCTCCAAAAACGTTCGAATTGCTTCCTTTTCCAGATTTCTCTCCCAAAGTACCTAAAATCACAAAAGGAACGATTTAGGGCAATATTTGATCAAATAAGTTCAATTCCGGGCTTAAATGACCCCCTAAAAGTGGTTCATTTTTCGCCTCATCAGCAGGCCGGTCCCCTTAAATTTAAGGGGGCCGCCCATCTGACGACCCAGAATTCAAAATTTTTTAAAATTTTTCTGAAAAAACGTTATATTCTGTTTTGTTTTTGCAGCAAGCTCTATTTGGACATTTCACATTTGTTTTGGTCTATTAGAAAGCATACATGTAATATATATATATATATATATATATATATATATATATATATATATATATATATATATATATATATATATATATATATATATATATATATATATATATATATAGTGAAGCGTTCAAATGATAAGCTTAAATTTTGTGAGAACGAGAGAAGCAATCCTAGCCACTCATTTTATCATCCTTTAACTTTAATCTAATGGCTAATATTAGTTAATCAACTTTTTGAAATATTTCTTAAAAAATTTTGAAAAATTTTAAAAAAATTTCGAAAATTTTCAAAACAATTTCGAAAAAAAAAATCGAAAAAAAAGCACAAAAAAGGACAAAAAAGAGCACAACATCTACCAAAACCTTTTGTTAAAAACTTTTTTTTTTTTTTTGTTTTGCATACACTCTTACCCTACCATCCAAGATAATACATGATTCGCCTTAAACTAGTTATCTTTTATTTCTCAACCACTTGTGAATGGTCAATAATAAAGTCAAACTAATCAAAGGCAAATGCTTCCGTGAAATACAGTGTTTTCCCGGGTCGTAATGTCCCAACGAGGTTGTGATGGTATTAAAAACGAATCTGTGATCAGTGAATGTGAACAGGAAAGGTATAAAGTGTGTGTGAGTGATTTAAACTAGGGTTTTATAACTTAAAATAACTTAGGAAAACTAAATTAATGATTACGTGAAACCTAGGTATTTAAAACGTACACCAAATTAAAATCAGACGCGATTGCGTACTGAGAAAAAGGTGAGTTTTAATAAAAATAAACTATAAGGGTTAAAAATTAAAATCCTACAAACTTAAACTTAAAATAAAAATTAAACTAAAAAGAAAATTATTTTTTAGATTATTTTATTATTTATTATTAATTATTTAATTAAAAACTAATTTAACTATTTAATTAAAATTAACTTAAATAAAAACTAAAAATGATTAACACTACAAATTAAACTAAAAACTTACGAAAATAATTTCTAAACTTAAATTAGAACTTGAAGAAAGTATAAAAAATAAAAATAAATCTTTTTGTCTTTTTATGAACTTTCTATTAATTAAAAACTATTTATATTAATTATACTAATTAAACTATTCTAAATTACAAATAATATTAAACTAACTTAAAAAAATTATGAAAAAAATTTATAAAACTATTTAACCATCACAGGAATCCTAAAAAATTATAAAAACTTTATTTTATGTATTTTTAAACTAGTTTACTAATTATTATTCTATTTATTAGTTAATTACCAATTACACTAATTAAATTATAAAAACTATTAAACGAACAGTATAAATTCTATAAAAATTACTAAAATTCTATTATGACTTATAAAATCTATAAAAAATATAAAAACTAGGTGTTGCTATATAAAAACTAATTATGCTAATTATAACTTAATTATTAATAAAACTATTTTTAATTCTAATAAATATCAAATGACAATATAAAAATCTGAGAAAATTATTTAAATTACTTTAACCTATAAGGAAATTAATAAAAATATAAAAATACAACTTACTTAATAAAAATGTAAAAATGAAAATTAAAATTAAATTGTATTAAATAGAAATTATCACTTACTATTATATTGTTTTTTCTTGAATTTTCTTTTTCCAAACTATATTATACCTAAATATAACTAACTTTAGTAAAAACAATAATTTTATAAGCTAAAATTAAGCACTGTGGAAGCTTATTGCCACCATAGTTGACTTTTGTTGACTTGAAAGGGAAATAAGCTCAAATGAGCTTGTGTGGGACCCACTATGGCTAAATCTGGTTCTAATAAGTACTTTGGACTTGTCAAAACTCAAAATGATCAAATAAGCTCAGTAGATAAGCTAATAAGCCATATTAAGCTAATCCAAAACTTAGTTCAACACAGAAATGGGGACAAGGTTTATAGCTTATTCTAGGTGGGGTCCACTGAGGTTTAGGTCAAACAAAAGGTCAATCTAGATAGCCTACTAGGAGGGGGGTTGAGGGAACCTAACTAGAGGGTGTGGGGCCCACTGTGGTGGTCACAAAACACCACCAAAGGTGGTGTTGTGACTGAGGTCTGATGGAGCAGGGCACACCCTTGCCCTGCAAGTGTGTTTGGAGGTCTGTGGGGCCCACTCTAAAATTGCTAAAAATATAAGGCTTATGAGAACTTAAAGATGAGGTGGTAGTATGTTACTAAAACAAATTTCAAGTCTTAAAACCTTCTCCTAAATTCTAAAGAAATCTGGGAGTTTTGGGAAAAATCTGAGTTGAGCAAATCTTGACTTTTAATGAAACTTGGTGTGTTGACTTATTTGAGTTTCTAACATTTACTACTGATTAATTAAGTTAATATAAGCTATATAGAACCTATTTTGAGCTTAAGCTACAACTAATGAAGTAATATGAGGATTTGTGGATCACAAATCCCTCACAGTTAACTGTGAGGGGTGATCAAATGGTTCTTTGACTTTTTACACTAGACTTACCCAATTATATGACTTACCTAACTGTGTTAGACCTATTATGACTTGCCTGAACCAGAAACAACAACCAATTCATCCTTGAACACAATGAACACAGATTATCCAAACACACCCTTAAATTTAGGTATTGATGATTTTCAAAGCAAATGATGGTTTTAATCCATGAAACTGATTCAGATGATTATAATATGATAATACAAGACCAACTAAGCATGAAATAGCAACAACACAAGTATAAAACACAATTTTGTCAAAGATAAGTTTTTGACTGTGAGATTTTCAATTTTTTAGCACCAAGTTAATCTAATTAACAAGTAAACTATATTATACTATATTCTGACTAATAACACCAAATGAGCATAAAAGCATTCAGATAAGCATAAATAAGCTAA
Organism: Artemisia argyi; assembly: GCA_030686995.1. Lineage (NCBI taxonomy): Eukaryota > Viridiplantae > Streptophyta > Magnoliopsida > Asterales > Asteraceae > Artemisia > Artemisia argyi. The sequence goes on from CM060705.1 coordinate 154,550,441, forward strand.
GCTATAGTAGATTTTATAAAAATAGAAAAATAAGCTTACAATTGGAAATGAACTGAGCAACAATGAACCATGGACCAAACTTACTTCCTAATGTCTCCCATAAGACAATTAACCCAGAAACAATCCAAAACAACACTGCTCCAATCTTCTTCCTTCTTCTTTACAACTAATTTTCTATTTTATTGATTTTCTTGGGTATTTTCTTCTTTTATAATTAAAACAGATGATTGAGGTTTTCTTAGACTTTTATTAGCTTTGTCAGAGCTTATTAAAGCTTATGAAATCATACAATAACAACAACAAACAACCTACAACTTTTTGAGATTTTGATCAAATATTGAAAATGGCATTAACTGAAATAGTAACTGAAGCTTGAAATTGATTATGCAGAAAGATTAAAATACATGAATTTAACTGAGTACAAGTGTTTTTAATGGAAATTACAACTGAATAAAGAGTTTACACTACATACGACCTAATTTTACTAAACCTAAACTAATAATCCATCACCACTGCCTCTTTTGCCTTTTGTAAAGTTTTTCTGAGCATTGTGGGACCCACTTGTCATTTCCCACCATATCCAAGCCGTTGATATGGTCTAATTAATCCCCACCGTTTAAATATCAAATTTGGCGCCAAAGTCTCTTTTGTCAGTTGTGGGTAACGTACGAGGGTTTTAGGGGTTTAATGAGGGTTTGGAATGTTGTAGAGGTGGAGGGGAGTGGGTAGTGACTGGGGGTGTAGGTGGCAAGGGTGAGGTGGATGGTGGTTTTGGTTTGCAGTGGTGGTGTGTGGTGGTATGGTTTTGGGAGGGAAAAGGGATACGGGGTGGTTTTGGTGGTGTTGACCGGGTTGACTAAGGGGGGTGAACTGGGCTGGTTAGTGGGCTAGGAATTAGGATAGTGGGTGGGCTTGGTAATGGTTTGAGTTTATTTTTGTTTTGGTAATAACATTTTGGATCCGTTTGGTTTTATTGAAATTACAAGGACCAATTTTGTAATTTAAGTAAAGTTGAGGGGCTGTTTGTGGCATTTTTCCAATTTTATCACAAGGACCAAACTTGCCAATATTGAATAACACACGGGTATTTTTGATAAATTTCATTTTTTAATTACCCGGGGACTATTTTTGCCAAAACTGAAACTCCAGGGACTTAACATGTAATTTATCCAAACTTTTAATCCAGGGACTAATAGTGAAAATTATGAATTCCCTAGGACCCTTAATGATAATTTTCTCATTTTGAACACCCAGGGACTGAAACTGTCAAGTTTGAAACTTTGAGGGACCTGTTTTGCCAAACTGTGAAACTTCAGGGACCAATCATGTAAATTCTCCAAACTTATCACCCAAGGACCATTCCTGCAAAAGATTATTAGTATAAGGACTAAAATTGCTTTTCTCAAAGTTTTTAACATCCCAGGTACCATTTCTGTCAATTTCCAAAGTATAGGGACTAAACTTGTAATTTTGTGAAACTTTGCACCAAAGGACTAAATATGTAATTTTATGATTAAAAAGGACCTTTGATGACTTTTTCAAGTTTTTAGAATGACCAGGGACTAGTTTTGCCAATTTATGAAACTTGAGGGACTGAAACTGCCAATTATGCAAACTTTGTACATTTTTCATCTGTTTTTGCATATTTTGCATTTGAAACATATAAAACACACCTTTAAGATATTTTAAGTATTTTGATACATATTTGAGTGTTTTTGTATGTTTTGGCAGTTCAGATTAGTATAAAATGATGAGTATTTAGACACTCATCAATCCCCCACACTAAACTATTGCTAGTCCCTAGCAATCTTTTGAGAAAAACTTAATGGATTTGAAAAACTCTTTACCAAAATCCATCACTTCTGGAGTAGCCAGGTGTAAGAACTGTGGCACACCTGATAACCGTGTGATTTTTAGCAAACCACCAGCTGTCAACGGATTTGATTAGTCTTTACCAAAAGCCGTTTGCTTCTGGACTAGCCAACTCTTGATGGAATAGTCAACATCTTGGTGAGCTGATTACCAATTATGGTTTTTCCACGGCCTTTACGACAAGCCATAATCTTGCGGGCTAGCCAACTCATTAGCTTTTGAGGATAATGGGGAGTTGAGGAACCATACAATTTTTGGCAAATTGCAAGCCATAAACGGGTTTGAGTTATCTTTACCAAGAACCGTTTGCTCCTGGATTAGCCAATCCTGTTGTGGGTTAGACATGGAGGATTGATACCATTTATTGCGTTCTAAGTGAGAAAAATTTTAAAATTTTGGCTAAAATGGGGGTTCTTGATGGAACATGTGTTTAAATTCGTTAGAATAACGAATCTCCCCCCACACTTAGAACTGAATATTGTCCTCAATATTCAAAGTACCGGGTGTTAAACCAACACTTAGAACGTAAGAAGAAAATATTCTATAGCCTTTATTTAAGATGTTTATACATACATATATTTTTTAGATAAAACTTCTTAAATAGAAGCTATCACTATATTTACATTTTTTTTACCTATATATATATATATATATATATATATATATATATATATATATATATATATATATATATATATATATATATATATACACAACATGTGGGGTATCTCCCCCACACTAGGGTGAAACATGGGTGAAAACCTATGTACATGCTATTGTTTTTGATTTCCGAGTCGCTAACTTGACTCGACCCCGAATTTATTTGTCCATGGGGAAGTAAGTGGAAGACAATCTCATCGGACTTCCATTCAAGACGTTTAGATAAACATTTGAAGCACGTGAAAGTTCCACTCCGATGAGACATAATGACACCCGGCTCATAATTTATAAATGAGAATGCCGGGGTCAAAGATAATATCCTCACTCCCGAAAGAGTGAAGAATAGGAGAAGCCACGGAATATATGAAGAAAAGAAAGAAGGTCATGATGAAAATCATAACTAACTCCTCATCTTCAATAGGAGAATTCATTGTTTCATGAATCTCCTCTTTTAAGCTCTCTTGATCAAGACATATTATGGGTATATCTAGATCAAAATAGAAATTATCATACTCCGGTGGAGATATGATCTGAGTGAGTTCAAAAGAGAACTCCTCGTAGAGAGAATCATTCACAAGATTTAAATCTGTGAACTCTTGTTCCTTTGTGGACTCATCACAATCCTCATTCTGAATATCAAATAGTGGATTATCAGAAATCAAAGTGAATTCAGATTCGAATTCATATAGAAGATTAGTGAGAGTAGTCTCGACTGCTTGGGGAACAAAATGATTATCATTCTCTTCTTCTGAGTTGACAAGCTCAGAAGGTAATTCCTCCACATAACTGATGTCTCCAGAAGATAAAGAATTTTCATCAGTATGTGAAGTACTAAGCTCGATGTTGGGATTAGAGTTTAAAAGATTTTTAGTTTCTCCCATATCGGCTTCAAAATCAAGAATATCATCATTGCTTCCAGATAGAAGTGGAATGATGTGAGTGAGTTCCTCTGTGAAATCCTCAAGAAGAGGATCAACATCAGAATGAGGCAGTGATGCCTCAATATACTCAATGCCTCCATAAGATATACAATCATTACTGGAATTAGAGACATTCTCAATTTGATCATTTGGATTATCAGGGTGGGTAGGAATATCACACATATGATCAAGAGTTCCCTGTGACTCTCTTGGGATTGGGACAAGGTTCTCAACACTAGACTTTATGAATTCGTCAGATTCCTTTGCAGGATTTGTGTCAAGATGCTCGTCCCCCATGCTCAGAGAGTGAGTGGGAACCTCGGGTGTGATAACATCATACAGAGGGAGCTGAGAAGGACTAGCAGTAATGGAGTCTACAAGTTCCATTATTTCTACTGCTGGTGATTCAGTTATATTATTTTCCCCCTGTATATCCATGGAAGGAGTCTCAACTGATGAACATGATGAGGTATCATCACTGTCATCATCGTCCTCATAAAAAGCAGCATTTTGAAATTTGATACGTGTTATAGCTGCTTGTTCTAAGACTAGTAATTCTTCCATGCTTCTTTCGTCTCTAGCAGCATGTTTTTCAGCAAGTAATTCCGTGATAGATTTATCACGAGAATATTGAGTGAGTGGAGACTGTGGGGGTGTGGATGTGTCAAAACCGGAAGGTTGACATTGATCATCATTATGAGGACCCCCACAATATACACAAGAAGAACTTGGTGCTTTGTGAGACGACATATTAGCCAACTCCTCCTTAAGATCTTTGAGTTTTTCAAGAACCTCTATATAAGGGTCTTGCTGGATGTGAGGAGTTGCTTGAATTATTTGGCACTGTGGAGGTGGGTCTTGAAACGAATAGTCATAATTGTTACAAGGAAATGGATTCCTTGTTTGACAATCAGAGCTAAAGTGTGGACCTCCACAGTACTCACAACAGTTGAACTGATGTGGCTGTGAGTCGTATGTGTTTGAGTCATAATTGTTATTAGGAACCTGCTCATAGACAAGCGTGTCTCCTGATTGACAATCAGAACTGTAATGTGCACCACCACAATACTCACAACAGTTAAACTGCTGAGTCTGGCTTTGTGTATTTTGATACGAAGCATCATTGAGATTTGGATAATATGATTCTTGCTCGTATGAATGTGATGGGTAGTTGGAAAAATTTGAGGAGTCGTTGAATGAGCTTTGATTAGGATCATAAGCAAATGAATTACTCGATCCACAAAACAAACAACTCCCGTCTCGAATATCATTACCACATTGTTCAAATGTACACCAACGACATGGAAAACCGAAAAGCGGCTCACCACAACCTACACAAGGAACAAAATCTGGAGGTGGGACAAGTGGTGTGCTCTTAGAGCTAGGAATTTCCACCACTTCCGTTATGGTCTCGGGTTTTGGTTCTTGATAAACGTGAAGGTTAGGTAAGTCGTTCTTTTCAGTCACTACCCTAAGCTCTGTACGTTTGCTTGACAAACTTTTAACCGTAAACCGTGAAAGATCAGGATTGATTCTTGAAGGTTTAGGAGTATTTGTGAGCTCAGGTTTTTGGACAACCGTGGTTTGGACGTATTTAGCACCTCCATCGTCAGAGGAAAGTAAAAGGTCCTTTGTCACCTTGGTTTCATGATCTCTTTCCTTCACCGGAGAGGGAATAGGAATCGAAGGTTCATCATAATCAACATAACATCTCGACATTTTTGACAAGGCCATAAGTTTTTCAACTTCGCTTTTACAGGCCCTTTGTTTAAAGAAATCGTCATCGAGAGATGCCATTAGAATCAATTATGGGACAAGTGGAAGAAAGTAGAATCAAAGGGTTTTGGGGATGAGAAATGAAGAATCAAATAGGTAGGGGTGTAAAGGTGAATATTTTTGTGTTTTGTTTTATAAAAATATGGATAAAAGATGGTAAATATACAATGGATGTATCTCCAGATTCACTAATACGCAAAAATCGTTTACAATAAGCGCACAACCTCCCCGGCAGCGGCGCCAAATTTTGATTCGCCTTAAACTAGTTATCTTTTATTTCTCAACCACTTGTGAATGGTCAATAATAAAGTCAAACTAATCAAAGGCAAATGCTTCCGTGAAATACAGTGTTTTCCCGGGTCGTAATGTCCCAACGAGGTTGTGATGGTATTAAAAACGAATCTGTGATCAGTGAATGTGAACAGGAAAGGTATAAAGTGTGTGTGAGTGATTTAAACTAGGGTTTTATAACTTAAAATAACTTATGAAAACTAAATTAATGATTACGTGAAACATAGGTATTTAAAACGTACACCAAATTAAAATCAGACGCGATTGCGTACTGAGAAAAAGGTGAGTTTTAATAAAAATAAACTATAAGGGTTAAAAATGAAAATCCTACAAACTTAAACTTAAAATAAAAATTAAACTAAAAAGAAAATTATTTTTTAGATTATTTTATTATTTATTATTAATTATTTAATTAAAAACTAATTTAACTATTTAATTAAAATTAACTTAAATAAAAACTAAAAATGATTAACACTACAAATTAAACTAAAAACTTACGAAAATAATTTCTAAACTTAAATTAGAACTTGAAGAAAGTATAAAAAATAAAAATAAATCTTTTTGTCTTTTTATGAACTTTCTATTAATTAAAAACTATTTATATTAATTATACTAATTAAACTATTCTAAATTACAAATAATATTAAACTAACTTAAAAAAATTATGAAAAAAATTTATAAAACTATTTAACCATCACAGGAATCCTAAAAAATTATAAAAACTTTATTTTATGTATTTTTAAACTAGTTTACTAATTATTATTCTATTTATTAGTTAATTACCAATTACACTAATTAAATTATAAAAACTATTAAATGAACAGTATAAATTCTATAAAAATTACTAAAATTCTATTATGACTTATAAAAGCTATAAAAAATATAAAAACTAGATGTTGCTATATAAAAACTAATTATGCTAATTATAACTTAATTATTTATTAATTATTAATAAAAATATTTTTAATTCTAATAAATATCAAATAACAATATAAAAATCTGAGAAAATTATTTAAATTACTTTAACCTATAAGGAAATTAATAAAAATATAAAAATACAACTTACTTAATAAAAATGTAAAAATGAAAATTAAAATTAAATTGTATTAAATAGAAACTATCACTTACTATTATATTGTTTTTTCTTGAATTTTCTTTTTCCAAACTATATTATATATATATTCTAAAAGGCATTACGTGTATGTGAGTGTGGGAGCACTGTTCATGCTACAGTGCAGAACAGTGCAGCACAGTGCACCACTTTTTTTTTTTTTTTTCGTTTGCTACAGTGTAAAACAGTACCCAATTTTTTTTTTTTTTTTTTTTTTTTAAGTATCAACTTTTTTTTTTTTTTTTTTTTTTTTTTTTTTTTTTTTTAAATATAAAAGAGATGCACCGCCCTCTAATTAAATTTTCGTTTTAGACCATGAGGTTATAGATCTATTGCAAAGTTAGTCCGGCCGTTAATATTGTACAGAAGAAGGCCCTCATATTAACTTTTAATTTCAAAGTTAGTCCCTAAATACTAACTTTGCAACATACCGACAATCTCAGGCCGTAAAAAAAAATACTATTTTCAGAAACACTTTACGAAAATAGTACTTACGGTTATCAACCTTTTGCATATTTAGTCCTTAATAACAAATTTTTTTTATACAACCGTTTAATTTCGAGTTTAGATTAAACAAAAAATTCCCGCAGCAACGCGCGGGTAAACCCACTCGTTATACCTAAATATAACTAACTTTAGTAAAAACAATAATTTTATAAGCTAAAATTAAGCACTGTGGAAGCTTATTGCTACCACAGTTGACTTTTGTTGACTTGAAAGGGAAATAAGCTCAAATGAGCTTGTGTGGGACCCACTATGGCTAAATCTGGTTCTAATAAGTACTTTGGACTTGTCAAAACTCAAAATGATCAAATAAGCTCAGTAGATAAGCTAATAAGTCATATTAAGCTAATCCAAAACTTAGTTCAACACAGAAATGGGGACAAGGTTTATAGCTTATTCTAGGTGGGGTCCACTGAGGTTTAGGTCAAACAAAAGGTCAATCTAGATAGCCTACTAGGAGGGGGGTTGAGGGAACCTAACTAGAGGGTGTGGGGCCCACTGTGGTGGTCACAAAACACCACCAAAGGTGGTGTTGTGACTGAGGTCTGATGGAGCAGGGCACACCCTTGCCCTGCAAGTGTGTTTGGAGGTCTGTGGGGCCCACTCTAAAATTGCTAAAAATATAAGGCTTATGAGAACTTAAAGATGAGGTGGTAGTATGTTACTAAAACAAATTTCAAGTCTTAAAACCTTCTCCTAAATTCTAAAGAAATCTGGGAGTTTTGGGAAAAATCTGAGTTGAGCAAATCTTGACTTTTAATGAAACTTGGTGTGTTGACTTATTTGAGTTTCTAACATTTACTACTGATTAATTAAGTTAATATAAGCTATATAGAACCTATTTTGAGCTTAAGCTACAACTAATGAAGTAATATGAGGATTTGTGGATCACAACTCCCTCACAGTTAACTGTGAGGGGTGATCAAATGGTTCTTTGACTTTTTACACTAGACTTACCCAATTATATGACTTACCTAACTGTGTTAGACCTATTATGACTTGCCTGAACCAGAAACAACAACCAATTCATCCTTGAACACAATGAACACAGATTATCCAAACACACCCTTAAATTTAGGTATTGATGATTTTCAAAGCAAATGATGGTTTTAATCCATGAAACTGATTCAGATGATTATAATATGATAATACAAGACCAACTAAGCATGAAATAGCAACAACACAAGTATAAAACACAATTTTGTCAAAGATAAGTTTTTGACTGTGAGATTTTCAAATTTTTAGCACCAAGTTAATTTAATTAACAAGTAAACTATATTATACTATATTATGACTAATAACACCAAATAAGCATAAAAGCATTCAGATAAGCATAAATAAGCTAAGCTATAGTAGATTTTATAAAAATAGAAAAATAAGCTTACAATTGGAAATGAACTGAGCAACAATGAACCATGGACCAAACTTACTTCCTAATGTCTCCCATAAGACAATTAACCCAGAAACAATCCAAAACAACACTGCTCCAATCTTCTTCCTTCTTCTTTACAACTAATTTTCTATTTTATTGATTTTCTTGGTATTTTCTTCTTTTATAATTTAAACAGATGATTGAGGTTTTCTTAGACTTTTATTAGCTTTGTCAGAGCTTATTAAAGCTTATGAAATCATACAATAACAACAACAAACAACCTACAACTTTTTGAGATTTTGATCAAATATTGAAAATGGCATTAACTGAAATAGTAACTGAAGCTTGAAATTGATTATGCAGAAAGATTAAAATACATGAATTTAACTGAGTACAAGTGTTTTTAATGGAAATTACAACTGAATAAAGAGTTTACACTACATACGACCTAATTTTACTAAACCTAAACTAATAATCCATCACCACTGCCTCTTTTGCCTTTTGTAAAGTTTTTCTGAGCATTGTGGGACCCACTTGTCATTTCCCACCATATCCAAGCCGTTGATATGGTCTAATTAATCCCCACCGTTTAAATATCAAACTTGGCGCCAAAGTCTCTTTTGTCAGTTGTGGGTAACGTACGAGGGTTTTAGGGGTTTAATGAGGGTTTGGAATGTTGTGGAGGTGGAGGGGAGTGGGTAGTGACTGGGGGTGTAGGTGGCAAGGGTGAGGTGGATGGTGGTTTTGGTTTGCAGTGGTGGTGTGTGGTGGTATGGTTTTGGGAGGGAAAAGGGATACGGGGTGGTTTTGGTGGTGTTGACCGGGTTGACTAAGGGGGTGGACTGGGCTGGTTAGTGGGCTAGGAATTAGGATAGTGGGTGGGCTTGGTAATGGTTTGGGTTTATTTTGGTTTTGGTAATAACATTTTGGATCCGTTTGGTTTTATTGAAATTACAAGGACCAATTTTGTAATTTAGGTAAAGTTGAGGGGCTGTTTGTGGCATTTTTCCAATTTTATCACAAGGACCAAACTTGCCAATATTGAATAACACACGGGTATTTTTGATAAATTTCATTTTTTAATTACCCAGGGACTATTTTTGCCAAAACTGAAACTCCAGGGACTTAACATCTAATTTATCCAAACTTTTAATCCAGGGACTAATAGTGAAAATTATGAATTCCCTAGGACCCATAATGATAATTTTCTCATTTTGAACACCCAGGGACTGAAACTGTCAAGTTTGAAACTTTGAGGGACCTGTTTTGCCAAACTGTGAAACTTCAGGGACCAATCATGTAAATTCTCCAAACTTATCACCCAAGGACCATTCCTGCAAAAGATTATTAGTATAAGGACCAAAATTGCTTTTCTCAAAGTTTTTAACATCCTAGGGACCATTTCTGTCAATTTCCAAAGTATAGGGACTAAACTTGTAATTTTGTGAAACTTTGCACCAAAGGACTAAATATGTAATTTTATGATAAAAAAGGACCTTTGATGACTTTTTCAAGTTTTTAGAATGACCAGGGACTAGTTTTGCCAATTTATGAAACTTGAGGGACTGAAACTGCCAATTATGCAAACTTTGTACATTTTTCATCTGTTTTTGCATATTTTGCATTTGAAACATATAAAACACACCTTTAAGATATTTTAAGTATTTTGATACATATTTGAGTGTTTTTGTATGTTTTGGCAGTTCAGATTAGTATAAAATGATGAGTATTTAGACACTCATCAATACATCATTGGGAATGAACATTCCTCTTACACTTGAATTTTTACATACTTTACAATGAACTAAACTAATGACTCGAATTAAGAAAATCAAAACACTTGGAGCACTTTTAAGATTAACGCACATACGGAGGTAATAATATGATGTTCTTCCCCATTACTCCATAAAATAAGTACTTACCCATGAGTCTCAATCGTCTCAAAACAATATGTACAAGGATATGACTCGACTTAGCAACCATGTAATCAATTAGAAAGTTAACTTAGGGTTTAACAAATAACAAAAATGCACTAAAAATGAGCGCATACACGGAAGGCTAAGGCGATTTGGGTGTACATTTAAGTGGGGTGTAACAAATTCTTCCTTTAAGTAAAATGCTTAAAGTTAGAAACGAAAAGATAGGCTCGGAGGGGTGTACTAGGGGTTTCGTGTACTAAAAATGAGTAGAATGCTAAGGGTGTGGGAAAAATTAATTGACTTAACTAGCCAAGTAATATGATTTAAATGGTCAAGTAATTATGATACGGGTTTAACACAAGGGTGATCCTAATGCCTCTTATCATGTAGTAAATCTTACTACACGAATGTAGTCTCACTAGCGGTCTCGGGATGCATCACTAACGCAAGTTCTAGAATCTAAATGCTACCGGTACACTCATAAGCACTAATAATAAATGCTTTTCCTATCAAATCTAAAGGCGAACCTCACATATTTGGGTGGAAAATTTTTCTGAATATACGGTTATGTGCTAGTCATACAATCTCCTATCTATGAGACGCTTGCTATGGCTAAAGTTTCACTCCTAAATGTTGTAAAAAATTTTAAATTTGGCGCTAAAATTGCACTAACAAGTATTTCTCATAGTTTTATTACACATCTACTATCAAACAAACAAACTCAAGCGAAAGTGCGTATGTAAGGTATCATCATTTTACCCTCCCCTTACACTTAAGATGAACATTGTCCCCAATGTTCAAGTAAAGAATGTAAAAGTGAAATAAGTAAAAAGAATGAAATCAAATACTCCCCTGAGTCGCTCGTTATGGATAATAAGGTGGTCAGGTTAAATCTTCCTCCAAGAAAATGAACAATCAAAGCTTCCCTTCCAGAATATAAATCATCTTCTTGTCATACATAACCTGTAAATCCTGAGAAAATAGACAAAAACAGCCTCGCGTAAAATCGGCGGCATCCTATATAAGTTACTAAATCCTAGAAAACAAGATAAGATATAATGCTTGTGGAATGAAGTTTACAGATTTCCTGGAGATTATAAAACTTAATAATTCACAAAAACCATTAGACTCCGTTAGAAAAACAAAACCGGTAAAATTTCCAGATTTTTACACTTGACGCCGTCAAGAGTTAACTCGTGACGCCGTCAGAAGTGGCCTGCAGAAATTCTTATGTTAAGTTTCCGGAAAATTTCTGGAAAAACTTGGTCCTACTTCCTGGAAAATCCTGCAAAACTTCATTATGACTCAATACAAGCATTCGACTCTAACAAATACGAATATACATGTTCATTTAATATTGTGGAGAATCATGATCGGTTTGTTTCTTAAAAACATATTTGTGGTTTCCCCTTACACTTATCTTTTGCAAAAATACTTTTAGGTGGAGTTAAGACTAGGCCAAAACAACAAAGTAAAGTATTTCCACTATTTAGTTTAGAAACATGATCAACCAACAATAAAAATAAAGCATGCATACGGAAGCAAATAACAAACAAACAAAATAAAATCACACAAAACATGGGTTGCATCCCAAGAAGCGCTTTTCTTTATTTACGAGTCTTGTAGATAGACTCAAGTTCATGGGTTAACGTGTATCACTTATGCTCACGTAACCAAGTGTGAGCCATCTAATAGTCGCCTCATCTTTCTTATAATCTTCTTCTAACTCTAAGCATCCGCGATAGTATCTTTTATTCTTTTCATGAGTATACTTAAGCCCTTTTCTCTTGTCATTCTCACTTAGCATTTCTAGGGGCGGATACCTACTACACTTTTCCATGGAGAAATCCTTGAACCTAGGGTGTGTGCGGGGCATTTGATATACAAAATCTTCATCCCCATCCGAGAATGTAATTAACCCTTCTATGAGTTTTTCATCAAGGTTGGTCAACTGTTTGAAAGGTTTTCCAAACACAACTTGGGTCAACTTATTATCAATAAACTCTCCTAGATTCTCCATAACCATGAACTCAACAAGATAAACCAAGCTTCCTGCAAACACATGCAATGGTATTGCCCTAGCAATAATGTTTTCTCCTTTGTATTCTAACTCATCTACCATGATTTTATTGTATTCATTACGCGAGATTACGTTCATTGGAAGAGATGAGTTAAGATAGGCGTTAAAGCTCTTAAATCCGATCTTACAAGGAAATTGCATGTTAAATGAACTATCACACTCAATCCTAGTTCTAGGGTCGACATACCTAAGAGGGTTTATTTCCTCTTCCATTTTATCCTCATTAATCACATCACCATCATCAAGATCCTCGTCGGAGTCTGAATAGTAAAAGGGGCTAGCCCTACGGTCATCATCATGATCAGACTCCTCTAACTCAGAATTATTGTCAAAGTGATGGTTGGGCGAGAGGTTAGGTGGGTTCTCATTCTCCACTAAAGGGAGTGGGGCGGGCATTTGGAAAATCCTACGATGAAAAACACGAATAACAGGAATCAAACGATCAATGTTATTGTTATCCATCGAAATAGTTTACGAACAAAGGACACAAAGAAAAAGATAGACTAAAGAAAACCTAAAAAATAAAAATAAAATCTTACTAGAAAGGAATCTAGCAAGTAGACCTAATAAAAAGAGATTCTAACCTAGACAATAACTATTCCCCGGGCTGCGGCGCCAAAAACTTGATACGTGGGAATCGCACCAGGCTTTACCTCTCAAGGGATCTTGAGAAGCTTACAACCCCCACCAGGCAGTGTACCTGATCGTTGTAGTATAGTATAGTGACAAGTACCGGGGGATTGATCGTTCAGCTAGGAATAGTGTCGCTAGGATTAGAAAACCTAAATACTAGTTCTAAGGGTGAGGGATGATTATTTTTGTGTTTTTTATATTTTTTTAGAAAGCAAGTAAAAATCTCGGGTTTGAAGGATTTGGGCGGAATTAGTTGCTAGTCAACTAACCCAATACTAAAGATGCAATCAAAATAAAATACTAAAAATGAAAATAAACTAAATTATACTAAGGTTGTGAGCAATTAGTGGAGAAAATGTGTTTACTTAGATTTCATTACTCCCTAGACATCTTTTACACGTTAATTACTTGTTATAGTTGCGTGGATGACGGATTGTATTCCTTAATACCATTCATGGGGTGGCGCACTTAACTCCCCAATCCTATGAGCTCTTATCTCCTCCTATGCCATGCCCAACACAACCATAGGGATTATAAACAGTGGCTCATGCATTAAATACAACCAATAAAAACCTAGTGCACATCAGTTCATTTTCCTAAGACGTTCAAGCATGTTACCATTTGGAGATCTGCCAGTTTTCTTAAGCCTAACATCAAATTCATTCATCCAAAACAACTATAAACAAGTAATCAATACATAATTAACATCTAGGTTTCATTAGATCCAAGCAAACACAAGATAGATCTAGCCTAGCATGATGGAATTAATACAAGAACAAGATATAGACAACCAACACATAGACATATTGATTGAATTAAAAGAATACTTATCTCAATTACACATGAAAGGTATCAAGGGCTTAGAACCCTTGAAAAACCTGTAAAATTCGCACCAAGTTCATACTTAGGGTTTCTCCAAAACTTCTCTCTTTTATGTGTGAAAATTAGAAAAATATATATAGGAAATAGGGTCTGACGACGTCAAGACAAATCTTGTGACGCCGTCACCTCGCCGCCAAAATACTTCTCGGACTGCCTTGATCTACTTTTGACGCCGTCATGTGTTAGCATTTTCCAGGCCGTCATGCATTTTATTCTTGACGCCCTACTTCGTGACGCCGTCAAATCTGTACTGGGTCGTCATGGAAATTACTCTTGACGCCGTCAGAAATTCCTTCTTGACGCCGTCACCTACTGTTCCCAGCAAGGAAAATTAAGACTTTGGCGTTTTCTTCACTTTTATGCTCCAAAAACGTCCGAATTGCTTCCTTTTCCAGATTTCTCTCCCAAAGTACCTAAAATCACAAAAGGAACGATTTAGAGCAATATTTTATCAAATAAGTTCAATTCCGGGCTTAAATGACCCCTAAAAGTGGTTCATTTTTCGCCTCATCAGCAGGCCGGTCCCCTTAAATTTAAGTGGGCCGCCCATCTGACGACCCAGAATTCAAAATTTTTGAAAATTTTTCTGGAAAAACGTTATATTCTGTTTTGTTTTTGCAGCAAGCTCTATTTGGACATTTCACATTTGTTTTGGTCTATTAGAAAGCATACATGTTATATATATATATATATATATATATATATATATATATATATATATATATATATATATATATATATATATATATATATATATATATATATAGTGAAGCGTTCAAATGAGAAACTTAAATTTTGTGAGAACGAGAGAAGCAATCCAAGCCACTTATTTTATTCTCCTTTAACTTTAATCTAATGGCTAATATTAGTTAATCAACTTTTTGAAATATTTCCTAAAAAATTTTGAAAAATTTTTAAAAAATTTCGAAAATTTTCAAAAAAATTTCGAAAAAAAAAATTCAAAAAAATTTTTTTTTCAAAAAAAAATTTTCGAAATTTTTTTTTTCGAAATTTTTTTTTTTGAATTTTTTAAAAAACAATTTTTTTTTTTTACGAAAAATTTTTTTCGAAAGAAAAAAATTTCAGAATTTTTTTATCGAAAAAAAAAATTTCCGAAAAGTTTTTTTTCGAATTTTTTTTCTGTAATTTTTTTTCGTCACATGTGAGAAAAAATTTGGAAATTTTCACGAAATTTTTTAGTCACGTGTGAAAAAAAAATTCGTTACATGTGAAGAAAAAAATTTCATCGCATGTAAAAAAAAATTTTCGTCACATGTGAAAAAAAATTCTGTCACATGTGAAAAAAAATTCGTCACATGTGAAAAAAAATTGAAAATTTTCACGAAATTTTTTTTGTCACGTGTGAAAAAAAATCGTCACATGTGAAATTTTTTTTTTCGTCACATGTGAAAAAAAATTTAGAAATTTTCACGAATTTTTTTTGTCACGTGTGAAAAAAAAATCGTCACATGTGAAGAAAAAAAATTCTGTCACATGTGAAAAAATAATTTCGTCGCATGTGAAAAAAATTTTTGAAATTTTCACGAATTTTTTTTTTGTCACGTGTGAAAAAAAAAATCGTCACATGTGAAAAAAAAATTTCGTCGTATGTAAATTTTTTTTTCGTCAAATGTGAAAAAAAATTCCATCACATGTGAAAAAAAAAATTCGTCACATGTGAAAAGAAATTACGAAAATTTTTCAAAAAAAATTTTCGAAAATTTTTTGAAAATTTCTCAAAAAAAATTTTGAAATTTTTTTGAAAATTTTTCAAAAGAGTTTTCAAAATTTTTTTGAAACTTTTTTAAAATTTTTTCAAAATTTTTTTGAAATTTTTCAAAAAAAAAAAATAGTTAGCTAATAATAGCCATTAGATCAAAGTTTAAGGAGGATAAAATGAGTGGCTAGGATTAGTTCTCGCGTTCTCACAAAAATTAGATTTCTCACATGAATGGCCCCCTATATATATATATATATATATATATATATATACACATAAGCTAGGCATGCAATCATAAGCATATATTAAACATAATAAAGCAAGTTATCATCTAATCAAATATCCAAACAATTATCTAAGAGAAAGACAAGTACTTCCGAATATAAGTCGGACAAGTAGCACATAAAAATCATGATCAAAAGTCATAAAAATAAATATTGTTCAACAAACATAAGCAAATCTCCATCATCTCCTTTTCTTCCCGAAGATACCCTTCAACGTCTTCCCGATGGATTTGAAGCCACCTCTAACTTCTTCATGCAAACTCTTTTGTCGTCTAAGCACCTCGGTTGTTCGTTCATGAAGTACTTCGTCGGTTTGATCGCTAGGAGATGGGGTTGTATACTCGGGATAGTCGAGATCCTCTAGATTATCAACGAACTCGGAGAACGAAGGGGTACTAGCACCATGGATGTTTTCCTCTTCATCGTCATCGTCTTGTCGAGAAGATGAACCGTGAAAGCTATGACGACGAGATTTTCCCTTGTCACTTCGAGTTCGTCGAGCTTGTTTTAGAGCGAGAGGAAGTAAGGTGGGATAGATGGACTCATAGATGCTATTGTCAAGACCGGGGCAGAACTCGATAACATGACGATAGAGACGAGTTAGAAACATTCCATATGGAAGATTGGCTTTGGGAGTTTTTCTAGCACACTCAATCCGTTTGATAAAGAAGTAGGCCAAATTGTATGGCTTTTCAACAGCAATACAATACAACATGTGAGCAAGGCACGCCGGGAGATGGTCCCGGTGACCTCCGGTACTGAACGCATTCTCACGAATGAGTTCTTCCCAACGCTTCATGTGGGGGCCTAATTCCTTGAGGAGAATTTGGCATGAAGAGATTTGGACATTTTTGGATTTTATTTTTCGGGTTGTAGTGTCACGCTCTACACCAAGGACTTGGCGAATTTCGTCGGGATGAGGGATGTCGGAGAGATATGGACCAAAGGTTGGTCGACAACGATGTAGAGATTCGAGGTCCCACTCGTTTGTGAAAACGGCTTGACCTCTAAAAGGAATTTGGAGTATTTGACCGAATTGGTCAAGAGTTAAGGTGATAAATTCATTTTGGATCATGAAGGAGATGGTGATGGCACCAAGATCATTGGTTTGTACCGCGACTTGGCTATAGAAATCAACAATGAAACGAGGAACGATGGGTTCATTGATTTCAAAGAGGCAATTGAAGTTGATGCTTGTAAACAAGCGATCAATGTAGTCGGATTCAGCAAAAGCTAGATCTATTACACGTCCCTCATGAACGTTTCTATGTTCAATTTGATATATACGTCCAATGGAAGGAGATGTAGTAGGGAGTTGGGAAACTTTAGGAATGTAGTTTTTAGTGTGGGAAAGATTTTCGGTAGTCGCTTTTGGCATTTTCTCCTAAACACAACAACAATACAAAAGACCAAAATAAATATAAAAAAGAATAAAAATGTATATATTGTTAAGACTTATGTTGGAACGTAAACATACTTCGACTCTAAGACGATAATCCTAAGAAGTAGTTTACCATGTTCCTTGACGAGTGCTCAAACACTCATCATTTTTAGTCAAATCTGAACTGCAAAACATACAAAAACACTCAAAAATGCATCAAAATACTGAAAATATTTCAAAATTGTGTTTTATATGTTTTAGATGCAAAATGCGTAAAAACAGATGAAAAACGTACAAAGTTTGCAAAATTGGCAGTTTCAGTCCCTCAACTTTCATAAAATGTCAAAACTAGTCCCTAGTCATTCAAAATATGGAAAATTATCACCAAAGGTCATTTTAAAATCATAAGTTGTCATATTTAGTCCTTTAGTGAAAAATCTCAAAAGTTTTAGAAATTTACAGTTTCAGTCCCTCAATTTCATAAATTGGCAGATTTGGTCCCTGGTGGGATATTTTTGAAAGAAAAACCATTTTTAGTCCTTGGAAATTCAAAAATGTTCAACAATGGTCCTTGGGATGAAAGTTTTGTAAATTTACATGTTTGGTCCCTGTAATTTGGAATTTTGCAGAATTGGTCCCTAGAAATTCAATTTTGGATGAAATTCATTTGTGGTCCTTGGATTAGTGGAACTTGGCATATTTTACCCTTGGAAGAATTTTGGAACAAATACATTTGCAGCCCCTATTTTTTAGAATATTACACTTTGGTCCTTGTGATATCTATCTTAACCAAATGGACCCTATGATTAAATAAACAACCAAACCCAAACAAACATCACCCCACCCAAACCTTGGCCTGATCCAAACAACACAAACTAAACCCCCCAGGCCCAAGCTAAATCGGCCCACCACCAAAAACATAACTCCCCCGTTTTTAATTATGCAGGGTCAAACCAAGAGTCAAACAAACAACTCATCCCCCCCACTTGATACCTGCTCCCCTGAAATCTCTTCCCCCCTCCTCACCTCCACCTCAGCAAACCCATTACTTGTTCCCTTAGCCTCCAATACCCTCCAAACTCCATTTAATGCTCACAAAAACCTCCAAGTTACCTCACCTGCCAAACCCCTTTTTCCCGCCAAGACCAATTTGAAGGCTGGGATTAATTTGGAGCCATCCAATGGCCAAAAGAAGAGTGGGATTCAACCAGAGGTCCCACAGGTGCTTAAAAAGCTTATATAAAAGAAACAAGAGAGAAGATGGAGGAGTATCTAGTGTAGAGTAGTTTAGTTTTAGTTTAGTAGTGTCGTTTTTATGAATTTTCCATTTTCAAGTGTAATTTCTGGCCTCAATTGTTGTATTAAGTTACATTAGTATAATTTAAACTTATTTCGAGCATAAATTTCAAGTCTCCTTTTTAAATTCAGTTATTGCTTAATTTCAGTCAAAATTTCCATGTGCTTTAATCTTGTTGAAAATGGTTGTTTAGTGCTCTAAAAACTTTCATAAGCTCATTACAAAGTTTCTATAAGCTTATATAAGAACTAAATTCAGTCTAACTAAAAAAAACTCAAAAATACTCAAAAATTCCCATAAATAGGTAATAAATAAAAATTTCAGAGAGGAAGGTGATTCAGGTTGGAAGCATGTTTCATTTTGGGATGTTTTATTGGTTTAGAACTCATGGTGAGTGATTAGGTTATGGATTGGTCCCCTTGTTCTTGTTTCTCAGCTTGATAACACTTGTAAGCATTCTCCATTATTTTGGCAATTCCCTGTGGCATTGCTTGTCATTTGCTTATCTGTGCTTATTCATGCTTCATTTACATGCTTTAGTCATTATAGTATTTAAATAGTAATGCTTGTGCTCTAAATCTCTTTGTGCTCAAAATCTTCATTCAACCGCCATTTTAGCTTATTGTAGAACCCTAGGTTCTTGTGGTTTGATCTTGTATTTTTGTGTTTAATTAAGTTTGCGTATACATAATCAGTTGTTAGAAATCAATTTCACAGTCATTAGGATCCATTTTCTTCAAAAAATCATAAATCATAACTGTTAAGGGAGTGTTTGGTTTTGTTGATTGCACACTGAGTTTGTTGGTTTCTGTGGTTAAAATTTGTTGAAACATGTCACTTGTAGTTTATTAGTTGCACTTTAGGTTTGAAATCAGTAGGTCTAAGCTCCAATAGTCAAAATCACAAAGAACCCCCCCCCCCCCCAACAGTCCACTGTTGGGAGATTTGATTTCACAAGCACTCAAATCATTCCATAGTTAGTTTAGGTTATGAAATTTCAATACATCTAGGCTTATTACAACTTATTAGATCAGTGGTAACCATTAGAATCTCAAAAAAGTCAAAATTCAAGTTTATATCAAAAAGTCAATTTCACTTCTATGCAGAAAATCTATTTTTTGAGAGAATTATTGTGAATTTTGTGTGTGGATTGAGGCCTTGAAACTTTTAGGTTTAGTAGTCCCCCAGCTCTTCCTCATTGTCCCATCACCCTTTTATTTTTGCCATTTTTTTTACTGGGCCCCACACCCCAAGCAACACACCTGCAGGGGGAATACCCTCCCCTGCATCAGTAGATCTCAGTCCACCACCACCACTTTGGTGGTGGTTTCTGACCTCCACAGTGGTCTACAAGCCACCCACTTGGTCCCTTTCAACCCCCCTCCTACCACACTTCAAACCTTGACCATTAGTTTGACCTAAAGCCTAGTGGACCCCACTTGGAATCAACCCTTAAGTTTGTCCCATTTTCTGAGTTGAAACAAATATTCAAGTGCTTAATTAGAGCTTATTGGCTTATTCTGTTGAACTTTTTGGTGGATTATTGCTCATACATGTCCAACACACTAGTTTGAACAAGAATCACCCATAGTGGGTCCCACACAAGCTCATTTGAGCCTATTTCCTTCTTTGGTCAACAAAAGTCAACTGTGGTGCTAATAAGCATCCACAGTGCTTATTTTTAAGTTGTAAAAAAGTTGTTTTCACAAAAAGTGTTTGTTTTTAGGTCTAAAATAGATTTGTAAAAGAAAAATCCAGAGAAAACAATTTAATTATAAGTGATAGTTTCTATTTAATGTAATTTAAATTTTAATTTTCATTTTTAGATTTTTGTTAAGTACTTGGTATTTTTATATTTTTATTAATTTCTTTTTATGTTAAAGTAATTTTAGTAAATTTCTCAGATTTTTATTTTGTCATTTAGTAATTATTAGATTTAATATTAGTTTTATTAATTAATAATTAAGTTTTAAATAGCATAATTGGTTTTTATTAAGTAAGACCTAGTTTTTATATTTTTCCTAGCTTTTATATAATATAATATAATTTTAGAAATTTTTCTAGAATTTTTACTGTTCATTTGCTATTTTTTATAATTTAAAATAGTTTAATTAGGTAATTAATATTTAATTAGTAATTAATTAATAGAAAAATCACAAAAAGACAAAAATACATATTTTTATTTTTAAAACTTGTTTTTAGTTATTTTATAATTTTAGAACTTTTATTTTCATTTTTCTAGTGTTAAATTAATATTATATTGTATTTAAGTATTTTAAATATTAATAATTAGTATTAATTAGTAATTAATTAATATTAAATAATTAATTAGTGTAAAAATTCATTTTAATTTTCTAAAAATTTTCTTTTATCCTTAAGTTTGTAAAAAAGTCATTTTCACCCCCTGGGGGTTTTCATAATTCAGTTTTCACTTTTTATTTTGTACGTTTACGTTTTATTTAAATGTAAACGTACGCGTTTTAGGTTTTAAACGTTTCTGGTTTTTCAAAACTTTCCAGTCTTGTTCATATAGCTTATTTAAGCTATTTCTTCGTATATTCCTTAGTGTAATCACTTACAAACCTTTTCCTGTCCAAATTCACCCTATCACAAACCCGTTTGATAACCATCACACCTCGTCGGGACATAACGACCCGGGGAAACCACTATATTTCGCGGAGCATTGACTCTAGGCAGTTTGACCTTGTTGACTATCCTTTGGTCAATTTAGGTTGACGGTTCTGAGCCAATCATTCCTTATTTTTATTTTTAACTTGTTCTAGATATATTTTATGACGTTTAGCAAGTAGTTATGGACAAATCCAAACGCCCTTTTAAACATCTTAATATATCATGAAATTTACTAGATTTACTTTAGGTTGTATAACTAGCCATTTCTTACGAGTTTCTTATGCATGTGATTTGTTTTCGAAATTGATGGTTTATGTTTTGACTCAAAAATGCCATTTTTCGTACTAAACCAAACGCTTCCTTAACTAGACACTTACACAACTAGTATGTCAATATATATATGAATTATATATGTTGACAAGTCCGAATTACTAGTTTTAGGTTTATAATCTTGACAACGTTTTATAAAAATTACAACGACTTAATTTCGACATTGTTAGGATTTAGTTATGGAAATTTTAGACCCAATTTGAAAGAAATAGTTGTACGTCCGTTTTAAAATATATAAAAACAAGTTTGTTTTAAAAACTTCGATTCTAGTTTATGTGATCTCAATACTTGCACTATATGAACAATTATATAGTTACTAACTAACTAAGCTAATATTGTATAAGTAAATAAGTAAGTAATGAAAAGAGTTGGAAAGATCAAACCACAACACAAGGATTTATAGTGGTTCGGCTACAAGGTCACCTTCCTTGTTCCTACTCCACTCTCCGAGTCACCTACTCGAGAGTTTTCTTCACTATGTCAACAAACTCCCTTATGGCGGAAAAAACCTTATACACCAATGTACACACCGCAGCTTCGTCACAACTTAATCACAACTACTACACAACTTCTTCACACCAATCTACTTTACACCAATTCTTCTTCACACCTTTCTACTTCACACCTATCTACTTCACACCAATCTTCTTCACAACTACACTACTTCACTACTAAATAACTTATTCTCCCTACACAACTTCTATTTCTTCTAAACTACTTATTACAAGCACAACTCAACTTCACAAATAATATACACAATATACACAACTATTCTTCAATACTTCTTGAACTTAGTTGTAGAAGGAGTATTCTTCTTTTGCACTTTGGATGAGGATGGATGAGAAGGGATTGGATCACTTGAACAAGGATTAGTAATCTAATGATCAAAGGGTTTTGGAATATGTTTAGAGAGTTTTAGATAGGGGTGAGCATGGGGCGGGGTGGGGCGGTTTTGTGGTAAAACCAAAAACTGAACCGTATATTTCGGTATTTTAGTTTTTGAAAACTATAAACCGTTTGATTTCGGTTTCGGTTTTTCGGTTTTTGACATTGAATCGGTTCGGTTTCGGTTTATATTCGGTTTTTTCTTACTTGAAAACAAGAAAGTTTTAATTTTATATAAAGTTTACGATTCCAAGTTTTCAAACAATAATATTTAAACAAATATCAATAATAGCATAATATCTAGCAATCCAATGCTTAGAAAAAACATAAGAAACACCAAACATGAATCTAAAATATAGATGTCTTTGCGGCTTTGCACTTTTTGTTCACAAAAAACATTCAAAGAACACTATTGTTCGATAATAAAGATATAATATCTATAAATATAACAAATTTGAAAAACACTATTGTTTTCTTTTTGTAATAGATAAAGTTGCATACTAAAATGTTTAAAATCCAAAACTAAATAGCAAATCTCTTATATAGATAAAAATATATAAAAATGTAAATAAAGGTGGGGCGGGGCGGTTTTTTTGGTTCGGTTTTTCTTATGAAACCAAAAACCGCCCCAAACATTCGGTTTTTACAAAATTCAAAACCACCTCCATCGGTTTGTCAAATGGGGCGGTTTTTTTTATTCGGCTTTTTTGGTTTTTTCGGTTTCGATTCGGTTTTTCGGTTTTTGTGCTCACCCCTAGTTTTAGATTTGAAATTTTTGTGCAAAAGGTAGGGAAAAATTCCAGATTTAAGGTGGTATTTATAGGAGAAAAATTCTGACAGATTCTGACACAGGAGCCTGGCCGGTCCCCTTAATTTATGGCCGGTCCCCTTAATTTTAAGGGGACCGCCCCTTATAATTAAGGGGGCCGCCCAGCTGTAACGGCCAGAAAATCTGTCATTTACTGGGGAAAGTTTATTTGGTGAAAAACTAACTGATTTTGGTTAAAAATTTGAATTCATATATTTAGTATGATTAAAACATTTTTCTTTATTACCAAAAGTGTTTTTCAAACATATATAATATGTTTATATAATTAACTAAACTTTGTAATAATTAATTAAATACCCTTTAATCATGAAATGTATTAAGCACTTGTTTATTCATACCTTAAGTGATTAAGTTGGATATAATGATATAAACTAGCTTAATACTTGTTTACGTAGTAATCTTTCGTTTGATGATTTTACATTTTGCGATCGTCAAAACATAGAGATATCAAAAAATATAAATAACGTTTTTATGGATTATTTATGTCAACATTACCCTTGTGACAGATGGGTGATGTGGACCTGAAAAGCCCATGACGTGTTGAACTCCGGCCAAACCACGACATATGACGTGGTTGGTCGTTGATAATGGGTCATGTCATTTTCCTATAAATTTGGTTATTTATAAATAGAAAATACTTTTTACATTTTTAATAAAGTATTCCTTTTTTTCTTGTTGGGTTTTGAGATTCTGCTGCTCAGGTGCTAAATGGAAAATACTCTAAGTGTCATACTACTGCTAGTGTTAGAGATTCTACTGCTGAAGAATAGTACTGCCGGAGTTATATGATACTGCTGCTAGAGTTATATTCTACTGCTCAAGTGATATTATCTTGTGTATTAAGTTATTGTAAACCGACTAGGACTCCTTAGTGTATAAAAGAAGGTTCCTAGGGTTAGAGTTATGTACGTATTAAGTTTAAGTCGAATCACTTCAAGGTTGTAAAACCCTAACATTGTTGAGTGCTCGTATATTGAATATATTGAAGTGTTGAGTGTGAAATCATTGTTTTATTGTTCTTCTTAAGTTAAACATTACATTCCGCATTATGTTTAAAGTTACAATTCTAAGTCAGCTTCTATAAGATCGATTTGCTCAACTAGGATCAACAAGTGGTATCAGAGCTTATGATCTAGAAGCTGTGATAAAGAAGAACTCGTGTTTACTCTAGTCTGTTCTTAAACAACTACTGAAGTCATGGGTGGTGAAACACACATGGTTACTGCATCAAAGGTGCCTATGCTCAAGCAAGGAGAGTATGAGCTTTGGAAGATAAGAATAAGGCAATACATGAGGATGATTGACTACAACATGTGGAATGTTGTTTTGACTGGTAATAAACTTCCACAGATAGTTGATGGGAAAGAAGTACCTATTGATGAGTCTCGTATTATATATATATATTTATACCCCCGATATTATGTAAATTATATATAGTAAATAACCTTATTATTTGGACTTTTGGTACTTAATATATGAATGAATATACAGGATAAAAGATTGAAGGAAAGACGCAAGAAGTACACGAAACAAATGACTTAAGATAATTATTCATAGTTTGGATAAAAGCACGCCGATCTTATGTAGAAAGTGCGCCGCTTACGGGCACCTTTGGTAAAGGTCAACTATACAACTACGAGTCAATTAGTAAAGTACACCGGTTATATGTTATATGTGCGCCAGTCTTCAGTACAAATAATGACCTTTTGGCGCCAAGTAAAAGGAGAACCCGCCGATTTTACACCAATTGCGCAGCGTACTTCTCATGATAGTTATGTTTCCACATTAATGAGCTACATCAATGATGAGGCCGATCACTTGCTTGTCATAACTCACCAGGGACGTGCTATTTCACTATAAATAAGAGCACAAATCGGAGTTCTATATACACCTCAATCAAGAAAAATCTCTTGATAAATAAGAAGCAGTTAGTAGTGGTTTTGCACCAAAAAACACTAGCTAAAGAGTTGGAGAAAGTAGCAACGTACGGAGAAGAACGTTGGAACACATAAACACTTGTAAACCTCGGCATAATCTTGTTCTATATAATGATAATGCTTATGTACTTTGTTTACGTTGATATGAATAAGGAGTAGTACCTTTATGTTTGTTTAAGGCACTTATGCCATGATGTTAACATAAGAATTGTATCATGATACTTGAATCTATTATGTATGCGTTTGATATGTCATTGTTTAGTCTATTACCATTTGTCTTGATTGATCACTGTGATTGTTTAAAGGTCGAAAGATGCAATTATGTTGATTACATTATGATTTGTCTATCTATAACAAGTCATTGCTATGCTTGTGAGAATTGCTTAGAAAAACAAATGTTAACCTTAACTATGACACGTTTAAGGACTAGTCCAATGTCTAATGACTTGACTAGGGGAAATGCATACTTAATACTTCATATTTGGACCAAATTTTATGCATTTTATGTATCTAGGATCAAAGGCCGAAAGGAGATTCTTTTACATAAGGTAGATATACTAGTTTGCATGATAACCATTCATGCTTTACTTCTATGCCTTGTCAATGTACCATCTGTGATACTCATGCTTATTTATCTCATGTGCTTAGCCTTGAACAAACATATCTTTAGAATTATTTGGCAAAACAATTCAAACAACTTTAAATCCAACAAAAACAGTTTTAGTGATAAGTGACAATCATTGGAATCTAATTTTGCTACTCATAGCTAACATAAGAAACTATTACCTCTATTGGGACGACCAGGTCTTGCCTCAAAACCTTTACTATAAACGGGGGTTATACTTTTACCCATGTGTTTTGTGTATTAAGGAATCGGTAAAAATAGTCTTATAAATTTAAAGCTTTCGAAACACATCACCTATTAAATCTAAGGAAGACAAGGCTTTGAGGAAGTTAGAGATCAAGACTCACAGTATTCTCATGATGGGAATACCTAATGAGCTTCAGTTGGATTTTGAAGGCTGTGAAACTGCTAAGGACTTAATGGATGCTGTTGAAACAAGGTTTGGAGGCAATGCTGCTACAAAGAAGTCAAGGAAGAATTTATTGAAGCATCAATTTGAGAACTTCACTTCTTCAAGTGGAGAAAGCCTTGATGGTACTTATAACAGACTTCAAAAGCTTGTAAGCCATCTAAATCTTGTTGGATATGTAGTTCCTCAAGAAGATATCAATCTCAAGTTTTTCAGAAGCCTGGCACCAGAATGGAGCATGCATACAGTTGTGTGGAGAAACAAAGCTGATTTTGATAGTATGAGCTTGGATAATCTTTACAACAATTTGAAGGTCTATGAATCTGAGATGAATGCATCATCTACTTCATCTACTGCTGCTCAAAATCTAGCTTTTGTGTCTTCCAAAAGCAAAAGCTCCCAAGAAACTCATTCTATTGCTTATTGAGTTTATGCTGCTAGCACTAGTGGTTCTGCTGCTTGTTCTAATAACAGTAACACCATAAGTGATGCTACTATTTGTGCATTCTTGGCTGATCTTACAACATGTACTCAAGTTCTAAATCAGAATATGGATCACATTGATCCTGATGATCTTGAAGAGATTGATTTGAAGTGGCAAATGGCTATGCTGACCATGAAGGCTATAAGGTTTTTAAAGAAAACTGGAAGAGAGCTCAAGTACAAGGCTCAGAACAATATGGGCTTTGACAAATCAAAGATTGAGTGCTACAACTGCAACAGGAAAGGTCACTTTGCTAGAGAATGCAGGCTCCAAATAAGAATGTGGACAACCCAAAGAAAGCTGCTGAAGAACCAAAGACCACTACAGCTTTGGTATCATGTGATGGTTTGGGTGATTATGACTGGACTGACATGGCTGAGGAAGAACCCAACTTTGCACTTATGGCTGAAGATAAACCCAAAGGGCATATCTTTGCTTTAATGGCTTATGCTTCATCATCATCTGGTTCTGACTCTGAGGTATCTAATGAATCCAATGAGTCTGTTTGTTCTTTTAGATCATGTTTAGACACCGTTGAGGAACTTAAAGCTAGGAATGAAAGTCTTAGACAAGAAATTGAAAGCCTAAAACTTGATAACTTAGGTTATAAAGTAGGAATTCAAAATGTGGAAAGAAGACCTGAATATCTTAAACAGTGTGAGTTTGAATATGTGGATAAGATAAATATACAGGATGGCGAGCTTTTTCTTAAAAATAATGAAATTGATGTACTTAAGAAAAAGTTAGAAGAAGCAGAACAAGCAAGAGATGCAGCTCTAGCAGATAAAGATAAACATATAGTAAGAGTTGAAAAACAACAATTTGTTTCTGACATGGTAAATAAGTCTATTGAAAGTCTAGTCAAGTAAAAGGTGTGTGTGTAACCTAGACGTAGGAAAAAACGTCTAGGGTTAGGGTTTATTAGTTTAGCCTCAAGAATCACTTGATTCCTGTTATAGTTCATTGATGTAACCGTATTATTTTAATCAAATAATATTTGGGGCTTGGATGTGAAAAATCTTGGTGATAACATTGATGTTCTTATTTATTATTCCGCTGCATATTCAATGTTATTATATCCTCGATAATATGAGGTCTAAACAACCTCGAGCTACAACGATTCAACATTTCTTTTATCTGCAAAAATTGTAAGCAAGAGTGCCGAAGGATGTGAATCTGAAGGTTTCAAAACAAATTTGAGTCTAACATTATCTCTTTGATATTACGATAGTATTAGATTGGGGGGACATGATGAGGTATTAGGTCCTTCGAATACCTCCGAAGGACTTAATCACCCAACACCAAACATATCTCTTAGAAGATTGTGGAACAACTTCCTTATGTTGGAACAAAATTGCGAAGTAGTTAGGGTAACGAACGTTAACTTAGGTTCGTATTAAATGACAAAGGAAGTAACGTTCCACCTTTCCCGCTGAACAAACACTACCAAGAGTTGTACGGGAAGGTACAAATGGAACAATGTTGACCACTTAGTACGTTAGGCAATAATGACAACCTAAGCCCCGAGAGCAAAGGCTCATGTCTAGTAGCGACTCTCACGCTTCACCAAAATGACAATCACGTCTCCACAATTATCGTGCCATGGAGTATGGATCAAGTAGTATAAATAGGTTCGCTCACCCCAATAAGCGACATGATCACACACACTTCGCTCTGTACTTACTTTTTCTCTCTCTACTTTATCTTTCTAAAAGCATACCAAGCATATATTTTGTCTTACACCAGAGCTTGGTCACGAATTTAACACTGGAGGCGCGCTAACGATGCTTTGTCTTATTTAAGCTAAGAGACGTAAGAGGAAACCTAATACTCCGGAAGAACAAGGCTGAGATCGTTTGCAAGAAATTGCTCAAACACCTGGTTCAACGATGATATTTGGGCTTAGATAATAGACGCTAGGATATTCTCGGCCTTACTACCTGCAGGATTCAAATTTGAATCCTCTACCGAAAAATCTCAAACTTTAACAAGTTACACTTCTAAAGCTAAACAAACTGATCCTATCATATTCATCTGGTATTTGATCTTGTGTCTTGAATTACAATGCTAAATAAGTAAATATCATTCTTATAGATATTTTGGCAAATTTTGACAAAGAAAACCATTATATTTTTCCTTATCTTTACAAACCTACAAAACTTTCTATTCTTAAGTCCATACAGTCATACACAAACAAAAATCAAAGCAATGGCATGGGCGTTTCCAATTGGCGAATTGAATAATTTACAAGTAGACATGATAGTGGTAGGTACCAAACCTTTACAACTGGCCCATACACCATCCACCAATCACACACCTCCACGTATCCACCCATCCCACCATCCATCTCCTTAAACATTTTCCTTTCCTTTTTTATCTCCATCTTCTCATCCCAAACAATCAGGAAACCAAAAAAATGGCAACATTTCAAATTCATCATCTTCTCATTTCCTTCTTATTAATCATCTCACTAAAACCCACTGAATCATCATCAACACATCAAAAAAAGAGCTACGTAATCCACGTGGCAAACTCTCAAAAACCCTTAACACACTCCACTCACACTCACTGGTACACATCCCTCGTCAAAACAGTCGCACCAGATCACCAACCGGAAGATCTACTCTACACTTACGAGAAATACGTCACCGGATTCTCCGTCAAGCTGACACGTGGACAAGCTCATGAGCTACGTCGTCAACCTGGTGTAATCTCCGTTATCCGTGACCGAAAACGTGTACTACACACCACACATACACCCGCTTTTTTGAACTTGGCTGATACTTATGGCTTATGGCCTAACGCTGAGTATGGCGATGACGTCATCGTTGGCGTGTTGGACACTGGTATATGGCCAGAGCGTGAGAGCTTTAGTGACGAAGGATTGCCCCCCGTGCCAGCGAGATGGAAAGGTGGCTGTGTAGTGACGTCAGATTTTCCAGCGAGTGCGTGTAATAAGAAGATTATTGGCGCGAAAGCGTATTATAGAGGATATAGTTCTAGTTTAGGTGGGGCGAATAATGCGACAAATGGCGCGTTATCGCCCCGTGACACGGAGGGTCACGGGACGCATACCGCGTCAACTGCTGCGGGAGATGTGGTACCTAATGCGGGTTTTTATGACTTCGCGAAAGGCGAAGCGAGAGGGATGGCTACTAAAGCTAGGATCGCGGTTTATAAGATATGTTGGGATGAGGGTTGTTATGATTCCGATATTTTAGCGGCTTTTGAACAAGCTATAATAGATGGAGTGGATATTATTTCGCTTTCTGTTGGTAGTTCGGGTTATGCTCCTCAATATTATCGTGACTCTATTGCGATTGGGTCGTTTCATGCTGTGAAGAACGGTATTTTGGTTTCTTGTTCCGCAGGTAATTCAGGTCCAGATGCGTATACCGCTACAAACATCGCGCCGTGGATATTCACTATTGGAGCATCCACGGTTGATCGCGAGTTTCCAGCGGATGCTATTCTGGGCGATGGGAGAGTTTACGGGGGTGTTTCGCTTTACTCTGGTGATGGGCTTGATGAAAAGCAGTATCCATTGGTTTATGGCGCGGATTGTGGTGATAGGTATTGTTATTCGGGGAAATTGAACGCGACTTTGGCTAAGGGTAAGATTGTGATTTGTGACCGTGGGGGTAATGCTAGGGTTGATAAGGGTAATGCGGTTAAGTTAGCTGGAGGTGTTGGTATGATTCATACTAATACAGATGAGAACGGCGAGGAGCTGCTCGCCGATGCTCATGTTATTCCAGCTACGATGCTGGGTGCATCGGCTGGAGATAAGGTGAAAGAGTATGCGAAGACAGGATCGTCGCCTACTGCGACGATTGTGTTCAAAGGGACGGTGATTGGAACATCACCGTCCGCGCCACGTGTGGCGTCTTTCTCAAGCCGTGGACCTAATTACCGCACGGCTGAGATTCTTAAACCAGACGTTATTGCCCCTGGTGTAAATATCTTAGCTGGTTGGACCGGATACACTAGCCCGACATCATTGGATACAGACTCTAGACGTGTCGAGTTCAATATCATATCAGGAACATCTATGTCGTGTCCTCACGTGAGTGGTTTAGCCGCCTTGTTGCGTAAGGCTCATCCAACATGGTCCCCGGCTGCAATAAAGTCCGCTTTGATGACTACCGCTAGGTATTTGGACAACATTGGTGAGAATATTACAGATCTTGCTACTGGTGAACAATCTACACCATTTGTTCATGGATCAGGACATGTGGATCCAAATAGAGCTCTTAACCCCGGGTTGGTGTATGATGCTGGTGTTGATGACTACGCCGCTTTCCTTTGTGCCATTGGATACGATTCCAAGAAAATAGCAACTTTTGTGGCGGATCCAATTGATTGTAGTGTAGGAAAGCTAAGTAGTCCTGGTGATCTAAACTATCCATCTTTCTCGGTCGTGTTTGAGAAAAAGGGTGGTGTGGTGAAGTACAAGAGGACAGTGAAGAATGTTGGTGATGTCGATTGTGTGTACAAGGTGAGCGTGAATGCTCCTTCTGGTGTGGATGTTGTTGTGTCGCCCGCGACCCTTGAGTTTAGTGAAGAAAAGAAAGAGGCTGAATACGAGATCACTTTTACTTCAAGTGGTGGTTCATCCGCAGCTTTTGGTTCGATTGAGTGGAGTGATGGTGTGCACAATGTGAGAAGCCCGATTGCTGCTTCGTATAGTTCGAGTTCTTGGCAAATGAGCATGTAATTTCGGCATTTTATTTTTTCAAATGCTGGCTCAACAAGAGATGGATTGTTGGTTTTACGGTTTGGTTAGTTGGTAAGTTATTGCATCATTAGCTCGATCACACGGGTTTTTCGATGGTAATCTTTGTATTTTCTTTCTTTTGGTTTATGTCGAGGTTACGTCATAATAATGTATCAGTTGCTCTCTTGTTGTAAAAATTGCAAAATATAAGAAAACATGTACTCCGTACTAGTTACCAGTACTCAATTAACGGGTCCTTGTATTGTTTTGTTTCTTTTAGTAAGATCTTGCTACAAGTGTTAGATGATTGATTGATTCCTAATGAGCTTAGAAAGATAATTTGTGTGAAGTTATGAATCACACTAGAAGTTGATATACTATGAGAGGATCCGTATCCACTATGAGTAATACAAAAAGGATGTATGTTGGAAGATTAAATGAACAAAAGGTGACATCTTTAGATTCGAATAAAAATGAGATCCATTTGAATCATGAAAGGACTCATGAAATGAATGGATAATGTATAAAACATGGGTTTTATCTTGCACAAAGTGTTCACCAAAATGAAATTAGCAGATTTGGAAACACGATCGATAGATGAAGAACCACTTTTGCAACATTACAAGATCCAAAATTTGCTTTGGAAAAGATTTTAGTATTTTACTATTTTTAATTGTAGAAGGTGGTGACATGTTTATTATATATACTCCGTAATACTTAAGATAACTATGCTAATTTAACATAGTTTAGAAACCAACGCAGGTGAACATGTTCAAGGAATATATATGTTTTTTAAAAAACAATGAATGCAAACATGTTATAGATAACATCAAATGAAAAGAATATCAACAAAGACACTTTGGCCGAGTGGTTAAGGCGTGTGCCTGCTAAGTACATGGGGTTTCCCCGCGAGAGTTCGAATCTCTCAGGTGTCGACTTTTTTTTTTTTTTTTTTTTTTTTTTAAACAATTGTTTGTTAGATGGAAAACAATGAGTTTTATATACTTCCCAATTAAGTAAGAAATGAAAGCGTATTTTCATTTTATTGGCATCAACGAAGGCGTCAACCAAATTGAAGATTCCTAATGGGTTAATACACAAAAAAATTACTAAACTTTACAAGAAAGTTCGCCTAAGTTACTCAAGTTTCAAATTGTTCAATTAGGTTACTATACTTTGCGTAACCGTTTATATACGTTACTGGTCTTATACTAACTCATGATAACAGGTATTAGTGTGACGTGGCATTAAAATATCATTTTTTTTTTTAATTTTTGGTGGAGAAGGAAATAAGAAGGGCAAATGGCACAAAAAGGAGCTCAACTCATGGTCTATTTCCGTTAACTTTGGGCGGATTTGGGTTTTTTACTAACTTCCTTTAACCCACTTCGTTAGAAAATTACATGTTTGGTCCTTGAGTATATATAATCATTTCATGCACAGTCCATCACCAAAAAAAAGTTCAAAAAAAATATTTTCGCAAAAAAAAACTTTAGAAATTAAAAATAAAAAAAAATTTAAAAATATTAGAATATAAAAAAAAATCAAAAAATTTAGAAATTAAAAATAAAAAAAATTTAAAAACTTTAGAAATTAAAAATAAAAAAAATTTAAAAAATATTGTTTCAATTTTTTTTCTAATTTTTAATAATTAGAAAAAAAAAATCAATTTTTTTTGAAAAAAAATTTAAAAAATATTTTTTTTAATTAGAAAATAATTATCGATTTATTTTTGAAAAAAAAAATTTAATTTTTTTTTCTAATTTTTAATTCTTTTTTTTAAAAATAATTATCGATTTATTTTTTAAATATTCGAATTTTTTTTTTGGAATTTTTTTTTCGAATAAAAACTTTTTTCTTATTTTTTTGGAATTTTTTAAAAAACTTTTTATTTCGAATATATATATATATATTTTTTTTGGAATTTTTTATATAATAAAGATGTGTTTTGACTTTTCAAAGTTTTGACTTTTCAAAGTATCTGTTGACTTTTACCAACATAGCAGGTCACCCATCCAAGGAGTAACCTAAATGATACTTTTTTAAAACATCAGTAACATAATAAATAAATACGCAAAATATAGTAACCTAATTGAACAATTTGAAACTTGAGTAACTTAGGCGAACTTTCTTGTAAAGTTTAGTAACTTTTTTGTGTATTAACCCATTCCTAATTATGTTCATAATTTTACAATTAATTTCTGTGCACCAAAATAAACTAGTACAATACCCGTGCGTTGCCCGGGTACAACGATGCAATAATTTATAAAATATATTGAGAAACTTGTTTCGAGTGTATAATATAAATTCTGAAAACTTGGTTTCTTTTTCTTCTCCGCTGAGAAAACATCTTCCAATTCCATTTTCTATTATACATATAAATAAGAATAGTCAACCCACAAGACACATATGAGGTTATATTTGATTTAGAACTAAATTAGTAATACATTAATTGTTTGTCAATTTTGTATCTTTCTTTAGAATATCATTTAGAGTATATCATTCCATCTTTCATTTTCAATAACATTGTTTCATTTCCATGTCAATAAATTTTACCACCCTTTTTCGTTTTCTTAGAGGTGTGGTACAACTAAAACAAATTATTAGCTTTTAGTGCAAAGGATATAAAATGAGTCAGACAATGAAGGAAAGTTATACATTGTAAAAAAGGGTCACCTCATCAAGGATGAATGGGTATCCAGTTCATCGTTTGTGGTCGGGCTAATGTTCAAAGAAAGGAAAACTATATTAGCCTTCAAACAAATATTGGGAATATGATTATTTGTTGAGATGCGAAACCAATAAAGTTCCAAACCTTTATGCATGCACCTCCGTACAAGTGCTGCGTACAAGTTCCGGCCAGGATGATTGGGAAAGATCAAAGCAATTTGAACCGCTCACATCACAGTAGTAGTAGCGTAAAGGCGTTAAAAAGAATGTTACCTCATCAACAACGAATGAATTCCCATATCCACATTGTTCCCGACTTGCTATTTAAAGAAATGAATAGAAAACATTAGATCTTCGTAAAAATATAAAACTATGAGGTAAGATGTTGAAACGTGTTATAAAAAAAATCAATTTTTGAATAATTCACCGAGATTCATTTTCACTACTTCAGTTAACTCGTTTTGACTTCGTTAATGAGCACGTTAAATTTTAATTGTCCATCCGTATAAATATGAGAAATGCAAGATTTAACATCACCACCTTGAAATATGATGGATGAAATAGATTGCATTGTACTCATACCTTCATTTTGTTGTGTAGTAGTAGTTCTTTGAATCTTGAGAATGAGTAATAATGGTGTGTTTTCCGTAGAAAGAAATGGATTGAATTTCAATTTACAAAATTAAAATAAGTCATCACATGGCTATACGGCAAGAATATTGAGAATTGTTAGGGATTTAGTTTGGAGGCTTTGTTAGTCAATAGTCTAGGATAAGGAGTGTTTTCTTATTCGTATATACATAGTTGCATGTGTCTAATATTCAAATTCAAATGTTAAGAATATTTTATACTTCTTCTAGTAATCAAGCATATGCAATTATCATGTTCCAATGCTTCCGTTATTATCTCAATTTAGTTGCGAAAGATAATTAATGAATTTGAATGGGTCAGATTAATTCTTCTTTAGATCTAACGGATGTAATAAACTTTGGTGAAACGCTTCGGCGGCAATAGAATAGTAATAAATTTTTGCTTATCGATAGCACAAGATTTGTAAATTGATAGGTTATCAAAAAAATTGTTCTACACTAATTCATCAATCAGATCCAAATCTGAATAGATCTCTTTTGTATAATTATGATTCAAAACAAAGCAAAGATAAGCACAATTTACGCTATTAATTTCGAATTGAAGTTTTCAACCTTATAATCATCCATTGTCATGCAATTAATTGCTCCAAATTATGATTTTCAAATATGAACACAAATGGGTTTGTAGGTGTTTTGTGATTTTTTCGCATCATGTGATACTCACTTGCTGTACTTGTTTAGCCTAAAGTCCAAAGAATTTGTTTTCCACTCCAAAAGGCTAGGAAAATAGAGAATTTGTATTCTGTGTAACCGGAATTCTAGAGAAAACTGATTTCTCCGGTTTTTCCCCAAACGTACCAAACACGAGAATTTTATCCATTTCCATTTCATTGAATTTATTTCCTCCAACCAAACATGCCCTAAGGGAGTGTTTGGTATGTTTGTTAGGGTCAGGAATAGAAATAGGAAATTAAAAAATGTTTATATTTCCACTAAATTATTCTTTCTGAATTTATTTCCTCCAACCAAACATGCCATAAGGGAATGTTTGGTATTGTTGAATGGAAAGAGGAGAAAGGGATTTGAGGGCATTTCTCATGTTAGTTGGTCAAGAATAAAAACAGGGATTTAAAAAACGATTATCTTTCTACTAAATTTATTCTTTCTAAAAAGTGGAGAATGGGTGAGAAACAAAAAATGGTCATGCTTCTATTCCTCCACCATTTTCATCGAGAATGAGGAACGCGATAGGATAAATGCCTTCAACCACATGCAAGGCACATTCATTCCAAATAAACCCCCACTTCCAATTCCTCTCTATCAATTGCAAAGCTTCCTTCCCAAAATAAAAAATATTCGCTTATAAAATCAATATGGATGTTGGTGTACATTGTTTTTCATGACTGAGAGTAATATGTGGTTTCTTGTTTTACTCACATTTCTGTTACCCTTAAAAGAGTCAATCATTCTCTATTAGTGGCAAGTGTATAATGTTTAGGAGTCTTGCATAGTGGTAAGTGTATAATGTTTAGGAGTCTCGTATAAGTTGTAATAGGTTACTTAATCAATATTGGGCTTGAACTAGTTGTAAGTTAGACAAATAATACATGTAAATAGACTAGTTAGTAACTAGTCCATCCAATGGTCCAACATGAAGCCCAAGCCCATCACCACACACTTCCTAGGTGTTTATAAGCTCTTGACCACCTCATTTGTCAAGTGTGGTTTGTAAAGTGTGAGTGTGAAGTGTGTGTAGAAATCACCTACTTTGTATTCTATCCCTTTTTTTTTAATAAATAAATTACCTACTTTCTCTTTCTCTGTTTAAGTGTTTTTCTATGTTATTTGTCAGAGTGGCATCGTTGTCTGTGTAAACTCATATTTTAATATGTAATAGTAGACCTGGTGCCAAACATACCATAAGAATAGATGCAAACATAATCACTATGAAGGCTGCAACTATTACAAGACTACAAAATCATTTGAAAGTTAAACTTCTTGTTGTGGAATTGAGGATATTGCATGTTATTACAAGACTAACAAACCACATGAGAGCTAACTTATTGTACTCACAAGAGGTTCAGATTTTTCTCTCGATGTGGGTGATAGCTTGGATCATTGTAGAATGGCTTAGCTTAAAGCTTTAATGAATACAAGTTATGTTGTAAATCGAATGTTATTTTTAACTGAACATTTTTGTTAGGCCAAAATATAAAATGATACTTAATACTCTTAGCTTTTTAAGTATGAATGTGTCATGAATGATGTTACAAAAATGGATAAATTCTACAAACCCCACATGTTGTATATGTGTTTCGAAGTAAGAGAAAATATAGCCTAACTCGTCACTTACATATTCCGTGTGGTTTTTTTGACATCACAAATTTGTAAAAAAAAAAAAAAAAAAAAAAAAAAAGAATGAAAAAAATCCAACAATGTATAGATGCATTATCAAATTAATCAGCAATTAAAAACAGCGATTCTAATACATAAGCGCATTTCCATTCCATTGCATAACATATCCAAATAGAAGAAACATGATTCTGATGTCGATTCTCGTTTGAGTGTTGCCTGTGCTTTGAATGGATTGTGATTGTCTGTGCTTTGAGTGTTGCCTGGTGACTAGTGTGTTACTAGTATGTTAGTTCCAAGTGGATACATGCTGGTTGGAATCAAAAGTTCAATTGTGGTTTTATAAACATATGGTCTGCAGTTTTCCTGTTTGGGCAATCCTAAAGTGAAGGGTTCTGTGATATTTTTGGCTCGATGATCATTTAGGAGTGACATGGAAGATACTCCTTTGTTGTCATTGGCTCAATTTGTTGCAGAAAGTGCTTTTGGAAGATGGTCTTTATGAATGGGCAGAATATAAGGATTCTGCACATCTATATTTTATTGTTTTTTTTTTTTTTTTTTTTTTTTTTTTTTTTTTTTTTTTTTTTTTTTGTCTTGTTTGTCTATTTTGGGTGAGGCACGTCAATGTATCTTGATGGAAGCCTTATCTCAATAGTTTCATGGTTAGTATGTAGTACCCTTGGTGTGTGTGTGTGTGTGTGTTTTTTTTTTTTTTTTTTTTTTTTTTTTTTTTTCGTTCATGTCGATTCTCTAAATATATTAGACACAGGAGGCAATCCTCTTTTTCCGGCCTCATTCTCTGTCTATGCAATTTCATTCTCTATTGCATTTCTGTTCTTAGCAATTCAGTCATACCAAACATCCCCTAAGGATACAATGGGAGTTTTCATTACATTGATGTTGTTTGGTTAAAAAGTTATAGAGGAGTGAAAAACATGTTCTTTCTTTTACTTCTGTACATTAAGCCATGTAATGAGTAAATGGGTAATGACTTATGAATTATGAGTAGTTGAGTACTTTCTTACAATTTCTTATTGAGTAAATTGCAAAAATCATTCTTATGGTTTAGCCAAATTGCATGTTTCATCCCTGCCTTTTCGAAAGTGCAGACATCATCTATGTAGTAACCTTACGAGTGCAATTTTCATCTCCATCCGAAATAAAATGAGTAGAAGGCCCATCATTTCTATTTTATTAAGTAGAAAGAATACAAGAGTAGTTTAATTATTTCACTTTGGCCAAGACGAAATATGCACTCGTAAGTTCCTCACAGAGACGGTGTGTTCACTTTCAAAAAAATAGGGATGAAACATGTAATTTAGCCAAACCATAGAGACGACTTTTGCAATTTACTCTTATTAATGCATTATTGTTCATAGGCAGACCACCAACTAAAGCAAAGAAGCCCACCTTGAAAACAAAATTTGGCACCATTATATTTGGCAGTTTGGGCCATTTAAACCATGAAAACAAAATCTAAAAATTATTTGACTTGGCTTGATTAATCAGTCGACTCTAACGGTCCTAAGTATGACTTGATTTTGATTAGCAATATCTAAAGATTGCGGATCTTACCTTCAAGATCACGATCCTAATATTTGTAGCATAGTAGAGGCTTGAGAGTTTCAAAAGAAAACCGAAATTCAAAACCCCAAAAGCAACAAGTTTGACGAGCTTTGAGGCAATAGCTCTGTTGGTTTCAAAGAAGAGGAGTTTGCAAAAAATAGATCGCGTTCTACAAAGTGGCCGGGCGGACACTTTCTAAGCAGACTATTGAGTGAGTCTGAACGTTGCTCAATGGTTACCATATCTTGTCTTTGGGTTGAGTCACGTGGATATGTTAAACAGGGCTCTCTCCTCCTTTTAGTTGCAACTTTCATATATACTCAAACATGCATTAAAAACATTTTACATTATACACTAGTTATAATGCACGCGCACGCGCGAGTTTTTTTTTTTAAAATTTTTTGAATCATATATTTTTATTTATTAAAAAACAAATAATTTAATTTTTGTTTTGTTTGATTTATGATTTTTAAGTATAGTTTTTATTATTAAAAATAATTATTTAAAAAATTTAATCCTATTGTTAATTACATTTTATCTATATTTTTTGTATTTATTTTCTACTTGTGTTATTGATAAATATAAAATGTTAGCTAATAAGAAAATAATTTTTTTTTTAAATAATATTATTACTAAATAATGTATGGTTTAGTTTTTTGAAAATGGAAAAATCCCCACTTTGGGTTTGTTTTATTATATAAAAGATTCAATACTTGCACTTTGGGTATATATAATGATGAAAGTATGGTGATATATAAAATTAATCATTAAACTAATTACGTACTTTAATTGTTTTTCTCAAATAATAGCAATACATTTTCTTTTATTGATATCAGTAATTCCAAGCTTAGTCTAATACGGAGTACTTAAATTAATGATACTTAATTTCCAAATACATAACGTAGAAGTTACATATACATATGTAGTGAGTAGTGACCCATACTCCAATACATGCATTTGCAACATTTAATGGAAGCATATACTATAAAAACGCATGTGGGACGTTAGCATAAATATAAGCAAACTATATACATATTCAAGATCTTAGAGAGTCAACTCTTGTCCTCCATTCTCAACCTGAATCATGGCATCTCTCCCAACAACCACCCTCGAAATAGAGAAACCACTACCCACCAACACCATACTGCGACACGTAAACAAACGTCGCAGTTTCTGGCGGTTAAGGATGAAGAAGAGGCTGCCAACAGTGAGATTAGGAGGACAAAGACACTTACATGTAAGTCTTGTAATGAATATAGTAATCTACTGATCTTTAATGCAAAAAATACTATATATGTGTAAAAACTTTTATAACCAACAACACTAATTAAATACTCTTTCCGTCTGAAAATTAATGTCCAGATAACAATTTCTTTAGTACACTTATAGAAGCTTGACATTTTTTAGTTATAAACTTCATTACAAGCATCAAGAAATTATAGTTTTAATTTGCTAAAATATGTCTATAGGTTCCTTTATACACTCACATTTTTATATGTTTGATATATGTTATTAGCAAGGTGGTCGATCTGTAATGGTGAAAATGATTCGAAGTATACGATTTAGATGGACGAATTTGAAGAAGGTATGGGCTATAAAGAAGTTGAAAGAGTATTATTTGTGTATCTGGAAGGATATAACGGAAAATGATCGAAGCGTAGAAAATTATCAACAAATGCTTCTTATGGAGACCTCGTTCGCAGTTCCTGTTATGGGGATGTCCTTCAACTCTTTTCGTTGATATTCGATCTGGTTTTCATGAATATCGATTAGGATCATGGTGTTATGGGTGAAATTTAAAGCCTGTCTATTTTAATTTCTCATTTGATCGTGATTCTTAAAGCCAACAAAGATTTAGCGAGAAACTAAAAATTAGTGAGAAACGTAAAATGAATGTTTGTTAATGTGATTAATGGTTTAACTTTGCTTTATAATTTTGTGAATTTGCTGAAAATTTTCTAATCAAATTACTACGTACAAAATTAGTAAATCAATTTATTGTTAGCAATATATATCAAGAAGGTAATAATAACGTGAGCACATTATCCGGAAACTATCGACAATGAGCTATAAATGTGATGTAATTGAGTAATTCACTCTTTAGTGCTCAAGGTGTCCTAGTGTTGAGCCGGCACCACCATCTGCCACGGTACCGGCAGAATCTGCGCCATTCGTGTCTTTACCTCCTTGGCTTGAGCCAAAGCAAATTTGGTGTGAACATTTGTTAGGCTATTCCGCAAGGCATGGGCCGGTTACTTTGTGTATTATTTATTTTATTTTATTTTAATGAGAAAAAAGTTAAATATTTTATATAAACCTTTTTTACATAATCATTTTTACATACAACCTAATCTTTCACTTTCATTTTCACTCTTATTTCT
Source organism: Artemisia argyi (assembly GCA_030686995.1). Classification (NCBI taxonomy): domain Eukaryota; kingdom Viridiplantae; phylum Streptophyta; class Magnoliopsida; order Asterales; family Asteraceae; genus Artemisia; species Artemisia argyi. The sequence goes on from CM060705.1 coordinate 154,591,552, forward strand.
TCACCATATCACAAAAACAAGTCACCCAAATGATATTTTTACAATAGCCTTCTCGGAATGCGGCCGCCATACACATGAGAAAGCACCCCTCAACGGGATGCGGCTGAATCCATTAATCGGGATAATGACCCCGAATTTAGCGAGCCGATGATCCGAGACTATGTCCCCTAGCCAGGGACGGTCCTGATTTTTTGCTGCCCTGGGCGAGCCGGTCAAAAAATGCCCCTTTAAACAAATAACACACTATTCTTTAGTTTAGAACCTAATTAAATTAGCGCATCATCCTCACGCCAAATGTTATTTGATAAATATATTGTTACAATAAAAATGTTACAAACTATCCTTAGCTTAAATATATTCTTTACGTAAAGTTAAGTGAAGTTTGATTTTCTTTTCAATGCGGGTTATTCAATATTTTGTGTCTCAAGTTTCATTTGATTTTGAGATATCATTTAACATTCTTGTATACAGCTAAATTGTTTCATTTAAACCACAAGGGTTGGATCAATGGTAAGAATATCAGTCTTCCAAAATGGAGGTCAATGATTCGAATCTAACGCGAAGAAAAATTAATCGTCTTGTGAAAACAGAGGTTCGCCTACGCCGACTCCAGGCTATTTATAAGCGTAGTCGTCCTGAGATTAGTCGGCTCGCAATGTTAATATTTGAAAATGTTTATGCAAAACCATTAAAACAAGCATAACTTGTAGTAATCATTAGGAACATTTTACTAATTGCCATAATGATTTACTACCTATATTTATACGACAAGGATTAAAAAAAGTTAAGCGTCTAACTATAGCACATTAAAAAAATAGAAGTGTATGTGCATATTAATTTAAATAGATGTTTACATATAACTATATATATTTCGTTACTTGTTGATACTTGATAGCATATTACGAACTAATAAGTTTGAGATTGATGCAAACTAAAAACTAGAAAGTAAATGAGTAATGAAATACTGTAAAAGAAAATCTGAAAATCAATTAAAATAGTTCATTCCTATTTATCTTAAATCATCAAACATGTTGTTTTTATGAAAATTTAATTGATTTAAGATAATAATATACTACTGTATTTGGTAAAAGATACGTAGTTTGCATCAATCAATTAAAATAGTTCATTCCTATTTATCTTAAATCAAGTAAATGAGTGTATGAGACGTGATATGACATGACACCCAAAAATGACACTTTGAGCTCTTAAAAATGTTATTAACACAAGAAAAGCTATACAAATGGAGTTACTTGACCAATTGGTAATAAGAAATTAAGAACTGATATGTGCATCACAATTATTAACGTGCACACAATAAATATACATACGTGATATTATATCATGTGCATCATTGATATAATACAATGTGCATCACTTCAAATATGAAGGTAGAAGACATGAAGAAAATGACCTAATATTAGGGATAAAACCTTTTATATCATTAAGTTGGGTTTTTGTATGGTGGGTCTTAAATTTTGTATTTGTTTGGGACTATTTGTAGTATCTGAATTTTTTGAGCGTTCACACTTAACATTTAGGCCAATTCTTTTGATAAATGATGCAAGGGTATCTTTAAGATTGGTTAATTGTGTGTTTAAGATTTGTTTCGTTGAAAAAAAAAATAAAAAATAAAATAAAATAATGGAGAATGTCACAACATTTTCTGGTGCTAATGGTAACGGCACAAAATGTGGTGTCAAAAGTTTTCTGGTGCCGTTCTGTGTTTTGCTGACGTGACACCACTTTTAGAGAACGGCACGAGCCGAACGACTTTACGATACCCAATGCTATTAGCGTAATTGTATATCAGGTTCGATTCGAAATTTCTGACTCGGTTTTGCCTGGGCGCTTTGGACATAAGTTATCTTATTTGAATCTCGAAATTGCAAGATCTTGGTGTGATTAATTAAACAAATCAGATATATAAGAGGACCTACAACATGCTTACATGCAAACTATATTATCTCTTCACCTCAAAGAACTGAACTCTAATTAAGAGGCCATGTTGATTTGCATACCTTTTATGTTGATTCTTGTCTTTTTCGATCGACAAGTCGGGTTAACTTACCTCAAAGCCATAAAAACCTGTGTTTTTCGCATTGTGATTTGTAGCCAACGATTTTCCTTCCTAAACAACTTAGCTTGGACCCGTGCTTGTACATTAGGATTACCAAGGAGGCTAGGCCAGCTAAACACCTAATCCGATCACTTGATATATGATATTTTAAGCTATCAAAGTCTTAAAAGCTCTTTTTGGCCGAGCTAAAATCTATTCCTAGTATATAATAAGAGAATTTTTTTTTGAGACACTTTATCCTTTGATTTGATTGACCGGTAAGAGAGCTTAATTGCAAAATCGAACCCTCTTATTAGCAAATAAAATTCAAAATTGAATTGTTTATGTCAAAACTTTTGATAAATTTGATGGAAAATTTTGAAAGAGAAACAAAATGAAAATACGCATGGCCTTGTGAGGGTTTTTTTTTTTTTTTTTTTTTTTCTTTTTTTTTTTATTTATATTCTTTTATTTATTTTTTAATACTTAACTGAAATTTTATGTTTTTATTAGTTAATAAAATTTGCAATCAAACCTTAGACTTTTAAGAATGAGCTAATCTTAAATCTAATTTTATTGACATAAGTGAAAATTCCTCAATTTATGAAACTTTATGAAATATTTATAATAAACAAATACTGCACATACTTTATACTTTTTAAAAATATAATAATAATTATTATTATTATTATTATTATTATTATTATTATTAGGGCACTAGATGCAGCTCGCCGAGCCACTTCGCAGTCCATCTGGCAGCTCGTTGGAGCTCGTTGCCACACCGGTGGCCTTCAACTTTTCTCGCCACTTTCTCTTTCATTGTCTGCACGACGAAGTGAATCTTCCGACAAAAAGGACGTTGCTAGCACTTTTTTAGACGGTAATATTACCGTTTAATATTAAAACGGTTACTTTTTTTTTTTTTTTTTTTTTTTTTTTTTTTTTTTTTTTTTTTTTTTTTTTAACATTTTGTCTCACTACAATTCAACCAAAACATACTTAAATATTTCTATATTTCAACTAAAAAAAAAAAAGTCTCAAAACCCAAATGAACCCGGATATTTCACGAACCTCCTCAATTCAAACCCACAACAGTACGGGGGATCGTCAAACCCGTCTACCCCCTCGTTGCAAAATTCAAACTCTTCATCGCCATATAGTTCGCAACAATTCAATCCAGAGGCTATTTATCGTGACCAACAATTTGCATTTCAACAAGGACTCGCAAATCAACCCCAAGTATTTTCGTGCCCACAATTTTTAACCCGTCTCAACCATCCACGTTTCCTCTATCTCAACCACAACCACCATTCGAATCACAACCATCCAGTTCACAATTTAAGGTACCACAACCACGAGAACCGGCCAAAGGTAGAAGAAAAAAAACCATGGCCAAAAACTCAAAAAAAGTCGTGGATTTAGACGCTGACGATGACGATGACGTGGAAGCAGCAGGTCAAACGCGTGTGAATCGGAAATGGATGAGGCTTAATGGCGACAACCAAAAATTCAACGTTGTTTATAAACATTTGCAGTGTCGAAGTGGTGAGAATGAGCACGATCATATCGAAATTGCGAAGACGAACTTCAAAGAATGCTTTGGTTATCGGGGTTTCATGTATGTTCACGTTTGGGAGGTCTTGAAACATTACCCGAAATGGGATGCCGAGGAACCGATAGACATTACAGGTCTCGATGATGTATTCGACACTGACAAACAACCTCGTCCCGAAAGAATAAATCAACGAGCTGCAAAGAAACAAAGTCAACTTTAACCTCGAGTGCGGCGAGATCCGGTGGGCGTCAAACGTGTACTTTTTCGGGACAATTATCTGAAAGTATTCGCAAACAAAAGACGTTCAAATGGCTTGTTACGAGGTGAGGAGGAAGAAGGAAGAAAAGGCGTTGGAGATGAAGGAAATGCAGATTCTCATGCTAGATGCCAGCTTGGCTACTGACCAGGTAAAAGCCGAAATCATTCGCGAAAGACAAGCAAAACTAGTGAAGAAATTCCAAAATCTCAATGACGATGATAACGACTAAAATGTTTAAGTTTCATATTAGTAGTATGTGTTGTATTTTTTTTTCTGTATCGCATGTTGTTATTTTCGTATCGTATGTTTTTATTTTCGTATTGTATGTTTTTTATTTGATGAAATAAAAATAGTATGTTTTAGTATTTTTATGTTTAATGAAATTATTTTATTTTAGTTAATAAAATGAATAAAAATAAATAAAGTTGTAAGTGGTAGGCCTTAAATGAGTAAGTTGAAGTTAGTTGTTAGTGGGGGGAGGAGGTGTTTAGTTGTGGAGGTTTGTTAAATTGATGTGGCACCTTGTGGGCCCCAAATGACGAAGTAATGTTGCTCACTGCACCTAGTTGCCCTTATTATTATTATTATTATTATTATTATTATTATTTATTATAAACACCTCTTTATTAGAATCTCATAGGATTTATAAGAAGTTAGTGGGAACCCGAAATACTAACTGGGCTCCTTCTCCTCTAGCTATAGAAAAGCTAATCCTACTAAAGATATGAGCAGTTGCATGTGTTCCAATGTCTTGGGTCATCGAGAACTTTCAGATTCGTTTTAGTAAGGTCACTGCATCCTTCTCAAGTTCCCCAAAAGAAGAGAATGAGAATGGGAGGAACCCATATCCGATATTTGCGCACTTAGTCTCATACTTGACACGTTTACATTGTGCAGCCTCAACTACCACACGACCTGGCGCAAAATCAACCATACCAGTTTGCGTCAAGGGTGATGACCCAGTTAAATCAACACACACATCAAGCCCTCCATCCCACTGGTAGAGCAACATATCAGATGGGCGTAAGGGTTGGTCCCTTTCCCTACAAAGCCCTATATCAACCTCTTTACGAGCCGAAATCCCCGATCGAGAACATATGTCAATAAGAACATCACGTACCATGTTATGCCGATGTTTAATACCAATAATACCAGTGCAAGATACATCATGGTCCCCATAAATATCCCCAGTAAAGACCTTGGAACAAGCTGAGCACGACCTTTGAACCGAGAATAGGGGAACACCTAGCCGATAACACAACACACACCGGTAGGTCCTAGCATTCATAGTCTGCCCCAACCCAGATATTGGAACCACCCTAAGCCAGTCCGAAGTGTAGTCCTCCATTTGCGATTTCCATAAGGCCACTTGTCGGGTAGATAAAGAAAACGTAGATTCAGCCGTTTGGGTAATATGTGTGAAATATATATCTGCCAGTTTTTTCATGAGTTTGGGGGCAGCGATTTCACATAGATTACTCAAAATGTCAATCTCCATTTTCACATTAAAAGCACACAAGGCATCATCAAAGGAAGGCCCAGAAGTTACGATACCAGAATGTCTAAGCAACTTAGTTTGCAAGCCAGCAGATTGAAGCCTAGACGCCAAAAATGCATAATTCAAGACATCACCTGTAGAGTAAACACCAAGCCCTCCGAATGCAAAGGGTAAGGTAGCAAGCCTCCATTGCCAATCGCCAAAACCAGGTCCAGAAGCAGTGACAATACGCTATAAAGTAGAACGAAGAGCCACATCAAATGAAATCTGAGCACGCTCAAATACACGGGAACAAGTGCGCATAATAAAATATAATTAGGAAATACTTGCACAAGCACGAAGTAGCAACAACTCACACTGAGGATCATTAATCTTAGCAACAACACCCATAAGCTCAATGGTTTTGGTAACCCTTTTCATAACAAGCTGACTACTAAAATCAAAGTCTACACTAGCGGGTCCACCCAGTAATTTAACACCATGTAAAGGTCGAGCAATATTAGGTGGCAAAACACCCAAAAGCCTGCTTCTGGGATCTTCCTTAGGCCAAAAAACCTCAGTTTTATCAACATTAAGGTGCAAACCACAATGAGGCCCATCAACCATGATAAGCTCTAAAACCTTCCCCACAACCAAAGTATCTCCAATAATAGTGTCATCATCCATATACCAAGCTTGAAGGAAAAGACTAAAGGAGTATCTAATCTTGCATACCAAATGATGTAACACTAAAGAAAAAAGCAAAGATCCAAATGGATCACCTTGTTGCACACCTTGATGCGAGCGTAAAATTTGTTCCCAATAATATGATCTAGCTGGGTTAGAGTAACAAAATTCCACCCAACGTGAAATAGCAGGACAACGAAGGCGAACCTCATGTAGCATAACCTCACGATCCACCAAGTTGAAGGCGTTTTTGAAATCCACCAACAACATCGAAAGACTCACATCATCTCCACGATATTCAATCAACCGATTCACGGCATGAAGAATTGCCTCTCCTCCTCCAGATACCCCAACACCAAAATGTAGATCATTTAAATAACCGTCCAAAGAATGGCCAATCATAGTAGCACTAACCTTGGAAACTAAACGCCTCCAAATGGTCCCCACAACAATAGGACGAATAACGCAACCCGGTTTGACCAACGGTGTGAGAGGAGCACTAGCAATATACTCACCCAACGCCCAGGGGCATTTACCATCCAGAAAAAGATTCACCACTTGGGTGATAGAAGCGACTAACTCATCAGAAATAGCCACTGCAGCAACACTAAAACAATCCAAAAAGTGTTGGGCACACAAACCATCACGGCCGCAAGAAGTACCTCGAGGGAAACTCTTAATCATATCAAGAACCATAGCAGGAGATGCAACGAGGTGATCATGATCAAGAGGTAAATGCGACAAAGAAAGAGCAGGTTTGAAGGGGTGCTTAGCCTTTAAGTCTTCAAGAGTATTATTATTATTATTATTATTATTATTATTATTATTATTATTATTATTATTATTATTATTATTATTACTCCATCCGTCCCACATTAAGTGTTCATTATGACTTTTTTAAGTCTTTTTTATTCAACTTTAACTTTAAATATTTTTGTTTGTGTTATATAATACTTGATGCAAGATGTATATAAATATATTAAGTTTTTAAATGTATTTTCATCTGTATAATTTTTATTAAGTATAATCAAACATAAACAAATATATTTAAAGTTAAAGTTGAAGAGACATCTAAAAAGTTATAATGGACATTTAATGTGGGACGGATGTATTATTATTATTATTATTATTATTATTATTATTATTATTATTATAAACTCATAGAATTTATAAAAATTTAGTAGGGAGCCACAATACTATCTCAGCCCCACTCTAACTATCCAATAGTGAAACTATGCAAATACACGCCTTATATATATCGAGTACTATTAATTCCATGCACGAGACTAATTACTATATATATTAAAAGCCATTTAATACGGCGTCGTTCCATGAATAGTGATTCACATCCTGTTCCTTAGCCCATTTGTGAAGCCCAGTGTTTGTCGCCCAACATCTCTTTACATATCACCTGATTCGATGTTCACTTCCACCATTTTCTAGATCTTTCCACATCCTACCGCTTCAAATCCATTCAACAGAGATTCTAGAACCATCAATGGCGACAAAAATTGTAGATCAACCGGATTAATCTAAAACCCGATTTGCAATAGGTCACATATGGCAGCCAAATCGGAGATGGATGATGAGGTCTGGATTACAGAGTTGGTGAAGAAAATAGGGGTCTTGATTCTAAAAAAGTCGCAAATCAAGGTATGAAGTTAAACATTAGATTTTGATTTTTAGTGATAAAAAAAAAAAAAAAAAAAAAAAAAAAAATCTGGTGTTTTCATCTTTCGATTGTTTGATAGTTGTTTGAATCTGACATTTTCTTAATGTCATTTATATTTGTTTTCATTGTATACGTTTTTTATATGGGTTTAGATTGTATTGAAATGGTTTTCGTTTTTGATATTGTAATGTTTTGTTGTAAAAATATTTAATTTATGGAAAATAAGTGAACTTGGTAGTGATTGACAGTAATTTAGTTTCATGATATAGGTAATAGCAAATTAATTGTAAAATATATTTGGTTTATATGATTTTTGTGTTAGTGGGTATTTGGTTGATGTGTTTATTTTACGTCTTCATCAGGTAAGTATCAGGGGAGGGCGATGTGGTAAAAGGCTTTTGAGTTTTGTGTAGGAGGGGTTTACGGAAGCACTATAGAGGTTAAGGTGTGAGTTTAAGCTTTTGTTTATGCGTTTCCATTCATGGCCTGATCATGCTACACAACGGTTCTAAATGTCATTTCAGGGTTCGAGGAGACAACCAAACCAACATTTGTTTATGGACCACAATGGTTGTTCCTGTTGACATTCAAATGATGGCCAAGCATAGGCAAACATACAAGGTCGTTTGATTATTGATTTGTGACATATTATGAGTAATATGGTGCAATTACACTAATTGACTACCATGTCCTTCGTACAGGTCTTTCATTGAGTACGTAAGAAACCTCTGTAATATGTAAAAGATTTCTTCTTTAATTGCCCATTTTTCATGTAGAAAGAATGTGTCATCTATTTTATGTAACTTATTAACGGTGTAATTTCATTTCGGTTCCAGCAGGCCACATCTTATGTGAAAAGCAAGGTAAAATTAACGAACCATACAAGAAGCTGCAAGATGGGTGTCTTAGCAATGGAGATAAGGTCCCGCCAGCCGAGTTCACAAAGGTAACCTCTTCATTCAATGATTGCCATTCATTCTTCTCTTTTTTGTTATTGCTGATGCTAGACCTCTTTGAGTAGTGGCATTTCAGATATATTACATGATCAATAAGATCGTCTCATCACAAATAGAATGTTGGGGTTACTGGGTGGACATATTAGGTGTAGCCATTGCCGGCGTATGAATAATCCCAAATGCTATTCGCATTACATGTAATAAATCTGAAATCATGTTTTCTTTTAGTCTTTTACCATTTTACCAGGTCATATATACATGTGGGAGTAGCGTGGACCATATCCCTTAACTAATTACCACACTATTATACTTTGCAATGTTCCCAAGATGAGTGAAGAGATCGAAATTTACAAATTATAAGGAGACAAATTAATAATTACAAATTTGAAGACTAAACTAACGTAGTGTCCCCATGTAACATAAAAGGAGGCAAGACGAGGCAACAAAGTTTTTCTTGATAGTTTATCTGGTGTTTGGACATAAGTATAGAAAGTGATTATGTAACTTGAGGTATCATATTAAGATAACCGGCTGTAATAGACGATTGTAGCATATGTTGTCTAGATGTACTTTTGTGTGTTAGATTGTGACAGTTACATTTTGGGGCAGGAATCATACGAAAGAATATATCACCTTCTCCTATTACCACACAATGTCAAATGCAAATTCAGGATCATAGCCAATATGGTCATGATTGTGAAAGCACCTCTGCTTCAGTCAGCCATATGCAGGGACAGATGATGATCCAACAGAAGCGCGCACCAGCAGGTAACATGTTTGCAATATTTTTCATCGGATTCAAATGTTATAATATGTTACTACACACTTTATGTCGAAAGGTGTCCGAGTTACTTTATTGTGTTCTTTGAAATTGACCTTGATGTTAGTAATTGCATGTGATTGATGGTTATAATTAAGCAAAGCTCATTTACATTAATGTGTTTAGAAAGATGTATACTCATAGGCCAGCTATATTTCTTAACGTCTAGCCATTGATGCCGTTTGGAGCATCAACTATCATCAGTGGACCAAAGAGACATAATAATATTATTGTTACCGATGGTTTTAATAACACCAGTTGTATAAATATATAAGAAATACAAACAATTTTTTTTAATATAGGTCTTTTAATTTTAAGAGTAGTCTCTGCTCTTGAGTAAGATGTATAACTGTCTATATCTTATCTGCTCAATACTTCATTTTCATGAAATTGGTTATCGTTACAGGTCAATATATAGGTGTTGATAGATTTTTTTCTTCCATGCTTTATGTTCTTTTATTTATGCATTTCACTTTGTTTATAAATGTATAATAGCAACAAAGTTTTATCTAGCAAACTATGTTTTATGCCTACTAAAACGGTCATAATTTATTGCCATCCAAAGGACAAAATTTTGGTCTACTGTCTTTAGTTTTAGCTTTTGTTCATAAATTTTATGATCAATAAAATGGAGTCTCAGATGTTCTATTCATCAAATGATTTTATATGTTGATTGAATCAACCAAAAACAAAGTATATATATGTGCTTGTAGTAGGTTAATACTATTATATATGGACTCATGTAAAAGCTGTGGCTGTGACTGGTATGTTTAATGTAAGCTCTATCTTTATTATCAATATAAGGTTTAGATATTCATATGGGTTTTAGTTATTTTGATAATTTTTTTTTTCATAATCTATGATATATTTGCAGGCAATAGAGGTGTGGGGTTTTGGTTTGTGTATGTGGCTGCAACTACAAGGCGGTTACTAATGCTGATTTGTTTGTGTAGTGGTGGTTTGCACATAGATACGGGTTTGGTTTGTTGAGTTTCAGAAAGTGTTTCAGGTTAGGGTAATTTTTGTCAATGTCGTTACTTTAATATAGCAGGATTGTACTTAAAAAATATATAACCTTATTTCTAATGAAATTCTGTCTTTCGTTGGCATGCTAATAGTTGCATCATAATTATGCGCTAATAACTTAAATGTTAAGCCGAGTTCATTCTTGGATTATTTAGACGTAACTTACTTCAAATTTTCTTAACTGCTATGAGTTTGATTTCCATATGAAGTCATTGTTAGAAGTGGCAATTGGGCAGCTTGGGTGACCGGTTAACAGCAATCTAGGAAAATTATCTGTAGAGATTGTATTCTAATTAAATAGCCATAATAATCGACGATGTGAGGCGACGCCCAAATACATGTACTAAAAAAAATGGTACTAAACTAACTTTTGTTTTTTTATATCTACGTCCTCAAAAACAAAGATCACTTTACTAAACTAACCTATTTACGATGTCCAACAAAAACAAAAAAATAGCAAAAAAATTACGTTCAAAAAACCCGCGACCGGAGCCAGACTCGTTATATAATATATATAAACTCTTATGTGCACTGAATTTGAATTATGTTCAAATTAAATTACTCAAACAATAACATTAAAAATAAATTTGATCATACTTTCATACCTGAACAAATTATTATTAATTCTAGTAATTTTCAATCCACGTATAATACGGCTAAGCTTAAATAATTTTAATTGTAATATCAAAAATTTATGGATCCAGGAGATTATAAATATCAAAATGAAAACACGACTTTTAAGTACACACCAAACAAATATAATTATTAGATATTTACTTATAGTCTCAACACCATGCGTGATATAAAACATCAAACACCATAAAATTTTTATAAGACCGCATATTAAACTAAAGTTTTAAATGAGTTTGATTTATTTGTAACACCTAATTCGATCATTCACATATTTAATGATAATTTTTTAGCTATGAAAGTCTTAGGGTGTGTTTGTTTGCCTACTTTGGCATGAGTTTTTTTTTTGGTGATGTGACTTTAAAGTAATGTTTGGTTGAAAAAATAGTATTGAAAATTAGTCATCACACCCACAAATGCTACTTTGTCTCAACCCCATATACCATGATGGGATTTGCTGGATTTAAATTATTATATGGGCCCTATCATCTTTTTCTCTCTTCATCTCTCTTTTTTTAAACATAAAAATAATTAAATTATAAATTATATTCTTTTATAATAAATAATATATTATTTTATATTATTGTTGTTCTCTCTCCTCATTTAATACAAAATTCAAATCTTAATTCTAAGGGCATCCACTATGATGAACATATTAAAAGGTTTATAAAGTTGACACCTCATGTAATTTCATTAATTTTCAAAGCTTTTCATGTTATAAACCTTATTCCACTATAGATAAAGCTTTTGGTGGTTTATAAATTTGTCATCTAATGCAATGTCATTAATTCTTAAACCTCTTCAAAATACTAGACCTTTTCATGCTACCTAGACTTGAAATAGTTGCTCACTATGGTGTAATTTTTTTTGGACCTCTTCATAATTTCTTAGACCTATTCTTAAACCACTATAGTGGATGCTCTAATCCAAATACAAATTCTAATCATAAACCCACCTACAAAGTAAGCGGGCCCTTAAAAGCTCTTTTTGGTCGAGCTAAAATTTACCTGAAAGGATAAATGTTGAGCTCGAGTTTCTCGCAGATGCGGCAGTGAAAGTGTTTTGAGTCTAAATAGGCCCAATTTAAAGTAAAGCCCATAAGATAAAGAAACCATGTTCATATATTGAAAATGAAAGTTACTTAAGTTCTAACTTCTAATTAGTCAAAAAGGGCACACACATGTATCACGTATTCACGTTATTAATTAAATCATCTATTTCTTTTTTAATTATTGAAACCCCTTGAATTGGGCATACATGTATCACGTTATGAATGTCAAACGACCTAATCAACTCTAGCAATGAGGAAAAAAAATAACAGGGAAATGACTCCAAAAAGGCACATATGAATCATGCTATGTGACTCTGTGGTTTACTTTTTCATTCAAATGCTTCATTATTAGTTTTAAAATATCATACTAACATTTTTGGTTTTGGTTATGGTTCTGCAATGAGTTTTTTTGGTTAACCATTGTGTTCTCAATATAAAATTTAACAAAACAAGTACTCTAAAAAATATTTAAAGAAATATGATATGCTCCAAAATTCTGACACAAAACCATGTGTTTATGAGAGTCACGTTTGTAAATTATTGAAACAAACATCAACATCAGTTTACAAAATTCAGTAGGTTGCTCCAAAACCACTTCATACACCATTAATATATAGGAAATAAGAATTTGTAAAAAACTTTATAAGCTTCAACCAAAAGATGACAAATGAGTTTATATAAATCAAAAGTAACTCGTGATAGTTAAAAACCCCCTAAGATGGCTCGAAGTGGTAATGCAAAACCTGCCTTATGGTCTAGGTGGCAAGCGTTGATTCACGTTATCCATACCGAGTGCATGGGCGTTGGGGTTGCATTACAACTCAAGTTATTGTAGTAACTCAAGTTATGGTCAAGTTATCATACCCCCACCTCATGTTATGCCAAGTTATTGTAATATATATATATATATATATATATATATATATATATATATATATATATATATATATATATATATATATATATATATATATATATATTTTTTTTTTTTTTTCTTTTTTAAAGTGAGTCTCAAAAGGTGGTGTTATTTGGTACTAAAAGGGTGAATTTTTAGTGTTATGTTATTTGTTGTTAAATGATGTAACGCTAACATGGCGAAGTTTTTGGTGTTATCTTGTGTTATGGCTCCCTATGCTCTAAAGGATGTTAAAAAAAGTTACAGCCATTATTTCAATGTTTTAATAAGTCAATTTCAATGAGAAATTCAAAAAAGATGAGATACTTCGTAGAATCCATTGAAAACATCATCTTCCAATATACATAAAACCCAATGATACTAGGAATAATGTTTTAAAGTGAATTTGAAAATGGATCTAATGATTTGTGATTAAATATATGGAGTGATTGATAGATAGGAAGATGAACGGTGATGGAGAGTCGATAATGGTTCGTCAATTGTCACGTTAAAGAAGTAGGGTTGTAAACATTGCGGGCAAATCGCACAAAAGTGTACCCAACTTATACCCAATTTCAATTTAATGTACTGATTTTTTTTTCCCCAATTTAATGTACCCAACTTTTTTTTATTTGCAATGTTAGACGATTTATAGGTTAACAGGTTACCACCACCATACTTCATCTTCTTCGACCAAATTCCGATCAACTTCCGTCAAGTGTTTTTTTTAATCACATTTTTTCACTTTTAGTTTTCTAGAGTTCTAAATCTTTTTCAGCCGTTGGGATTTACGCTTCATTCATGAAATAAGTAAAGCCTTGCCTCCTCTTTTAATTTGTCCAGCTAAAAATCCCGACCTTGGGATTTAGTAGTTACTTCACATTGGATATCCTTCTCTTTTAATTTCTCATGATAATATGGATAGGAAAAATATGGCTGATTTTAGTTTGCCACTCTTGCGTAATTAATTCATACGGTTGATTGTAGCAACTGCTCCTTTAAAAGGGAAATGCCGACCAGTAACAATATAATTAATGCAATATGCATTTTGTTTTTCCGGTATATGCATGGTTATCTTGTGAAGAATTCACATATCTATTCTATATTACACATTTTCTTTTAGTCTTAAAAACGGTGTATTAATTATTGAGGCTCTGGGAATCTTCGATCATTCTGAATGCTAGGTGACTGGGCCGTAGGGTATGCCCAAGTAAAGGAATCAGCAAGATCTTTTCGATGTGTTTAGGTGATTAAAAAAAGCAAAAAAAATAGACGGAAGTTGGCCGGAATTTGGTTGAAGAATATGAAAATTGGTGGTGGTAACTTGGTAACCTATAAATCGTCTAACATTGCAAATAAAAAAAGTTGGGTACATTAAATTGGGAAAAAAAAAAGTTCAGTACATTAAATTGAAATTTGGTATAAGTTAGGTACACTTTTGTGCGATTTGCCCTAAACATTGCAGTTGGTGCACGAAGAAGATAAATAATTAAGGTTTGGGCCTTTACGCTCTGTTCTCGAGTTTTTGTTTTTTTTTTTTTTTTTTTTTTTTTTTTTTTTTTTAGGTAATGGAAGGGGATGGGAAGGGAAATAAAAAAAAAATGGCGTTCTTGAGTTTTTTTTAAGATGGAAAGGTAAGGGACGGGAAGGTGGGAGGGAGGGAAGGGATTGGATTTTGTGTGTATTTGTAATCCGCCCATATTTGGGATGATCAGGAGGGAACGAGTTTTCTGAGAACATGGGCTTTTGTTAAATTACAATTATATCCTCTTCTTCCTCGTCATCATCTTCCTTGTTCTTGACGTTTTTATCGCCATGTGGAGGCAAGTGTGGTTGTTGCTTTTCGAGGGTTCAAAGAATGATTACAGTTGTTTGTATCAACTCCCGAACTACTAACAGTGAGCTGTCCTGCTGGTATTTGAGTTTCAATTTCATCATGATTAACTGGAGTATGAGGTGGCGATTCCTCATGGTCCTCTTGATCATCACACGTTTTTAGCTTATGAGTTTTTCCACCTGATACAAACCTATGTGTCTAACTTTACCCTTATCATAACATTAACACGAATTATAAAATTAATTAATGTAAATAGTTTTGAGGGTATATTGGTAATTAGGTTAGCTTCGATCCTTTCCTTGCCACTTAAAAATAGAAACTCATGGACACAAATAAAAATAATTACTTTCTTCACATTGTCATTCCTTACTTTCCTCTTCCCATCCATTCCCCTTCCTTTTTTTAAAATTTAGACAAGGTTTCTTTTTTTCAGCTTTTAAAAGTTTTATGCAAAAACTAAATAGTATAATAAATACTTTTGAAAGTATTCATTTTCTTAAAGTAATTTTAGAAACACAAGTTACAACAGTCATCCAAAAGACTCGTTCTAAAATGTCATTGAATTCTTGGCATGCTTACACAAAAGTTGAAGTGTAGAACTATTTGCAAAGTGTTCACCAAATGCGAAACACAAAAAGTTATCATGTGGTCATTAATCATTCGACACTAAAATACGATGTAGGGTTGGGACCTTTTTTGGTCAAAAAAATAAAAAATAAATAAACTTTAACATAAGTGCAAACATGCATTAACATTTGGAGGGCCAGCTATTCACCGGGTTATGGGTGCACGATAAAACAACTTCCCTTGAACAACCAAGTTATAAGTACATGAGACCCACAATTTTTATTTACTTACGCTAAAAAAACATAGTAATAACCACCGTTATATTCTTAGCGAAAGCCCAATAACATGGAGCTAAAAGATACGTGTAGAAACAATTTTTATCATAAAATCAATCAAGCAATATTAGTCACTCATTTTTTTTTATTAAAATAAAAAAAATTAAACTTTCATTAAAAAAAAATCAAATATCTCACAAACCGTAAATCGTTACGCAAAAAAAAAAAAAAAACTATCGCGACGAGAGTTAAATTATCTTTATATAGATATGCATTGTTATATACTTTCGACGAACTTTTATTTGACGATTTTTTTTTTTTTTTTTTTTTTTTTTTTTTTTTTTTTTTTTTCAAAATTTCCGCCCAGAAAAATCATATATGATTTGTAAAAATTATATGTTATTCATTTAAATCATATGTGATTTATTAAATCAAATCATATGTGATTTTTACAAATCATATATGATTATGAGTCGAGTTATTTAAAAAACCAAACATTCCTCACATACCAAGGGACTCATCCCCACCATCCATCTAAAAAGAAATCAATTGTTGAGATTAAAAGCCTTTTAATATTTCACCCATTTTTTATAATTTAAATAATTCTTAAACCGTTAATTGTTAAGCGGAAATAATTATACCATCGCGATGAGCATTTAATTATCTTTCAACAAATAGGCTATTTGATATATTTTTGACAATTTTTTTTTTTCCTTTTTTTCACGTTTTTTTTTCGTGCCCTAAAAAATCATATATGATATTACATATCATATATATGATATGATATGTAATATCATATATGATTTTTTCGGCCACGAAAAAAAACGTGAAAAAATGAAAAAAAAAAATTGTCAAAAATATATCAAATAACCTATCTATAGAAAGATAATTAAATGCTCATCGTAACGGTATATTTTTTTCGCTTAACGATTAACGGTTTGAAAGATATTAATATTTGAAAAAAAAGATGAAAGTAGGTTTTTTAAATTGTTGGGATTAATCTCATCCATTAGATCAAATAAAGATAGAGGGAAGATGGATGGTGAAGATTAGTCTATGTAAAAAAAGTTTGGTCCTCAAATGATTTTTTACCTATGATTATATGATTTTTACATGATTCGTAAGAATCATATGTGATTTGTAAAAATTAAATTATATGTGATTTTTACGAATCATATATTATTTTTTTGGGCGAATTTAAAAAAAAAAAAAAGTTCGTAGAAAAAAAAAAGTTCATCAAAAGTATATAACAATGCATATCTATAGAAAGATGATTTAATTATCGTCGTGATGGTATCTTTTTTGTAGCTTGAATATTTACCGTTTGCAAGATATGTTGTTTTAAAATAGAAGATGGAAAATAAAAATTAGTTGCTATGATTGGATCATTGGTTCTTAACTCCACCTAAAGGTATTTTTGCAAAAGATAAGTGTAAGGGGAAACCCCAAGTATGTTTTTAAGAAACAAACCGATCATGATTCTCCACCATATTAAGTGAACATGTATATTCGTATTTGTTAGAGTCAAATGCTTGTATCGAGTCATAATGAAGATTTGCAGGATTTTTCAGGAAGTAGAACCAAGTTTTTCCAGAAATTTTCCAGAAACTTAACATAAGAATTTCTGCAGGTCACTTCTGACGGCGTCACGAGTTTGCTCTTGACGGCGTCACGTGTAAAAATATGGAAATTTTACCAGTTTTGTTTTTCTAACGGAGTCTTAAAGTTTTTGTTGAATTATTAAGTTTTATAATCTCCAGGAAATCTGCAAACTTCATTCCACAAGCATTATATCTTATTTTGTTTTCTAGGATTTAGTAACATATGTAGATTGCCGCCGATTTTATGCGAGGTTGCCTTGTCTATTTTCTCAGGATTTACAGGTTATGTATGACAAGAAGATGATTTATTTTTCTGGAAGGGAAGCTTTGATTGTTCGTTTTCTTGGAGGAAGATTTAACCTGGCCAACTTATTATCCATACCGAGCGAATCAGGGGAGTATTTGATTTAATTTTTTTTACTTTTTCACTTTTACATTCTTTACTTGAACATTGGGGACAATGTTCATCCTAAGTGTAAGGGGAGGGTAAAATGATGATACCTTACAGATACATTTTCGCTTGAGTTTGTTTGTTTAATGGTAGATGTGTAATAAAACTGTAAGAAATACTTGTTAGTGCAATTTTAGTGCCAAATTTAAATTTTTTTATAACATTTAGGAGTGAAACTTTAGCAATAGCAAGCGTCTCATGGATAGGAGATTGTATGACTAGCACATAACCGTATCATTCAGAAAAATTTTCCACCCAAATATGTGAGGTTCGCCTTTAGATTTGATAGAAAAAGCATTTACTATTAGTGCTTATAAGTGTACCGGTAGCATTTAGATTCTAAAACTTGCGTTAGTGATGCATCCCGAGACCGCTAGTGAGACTACATTCGTGTAGTAGGATTTACTACATGATAAGAGGCATTAGGATCACCCTTGTGTTAAACCCGTATCATAATTACTTGACCATTTAAGTCATATTACTTGGCTAGTTAAGTCAATTAATTTTCCCCACACCCTTAGCGTTGTACTCATTTTTAGTACATGAAACCCCTAGTACACCCCTACGAGCCTATCTTTTCGTTTCTAACTTTAAGCATTTTACTTAAAGGAAGAATTTGTTACACACCACTTAAATATATAACCAAATCGCCTTAGCCTTCCGTGTATGCGCTCATTTTTAGTGCATTATTGTTATTTGTTAAACCCTAAGTTAACTATCTAATTGATTATATGGTTGCTAAGTCGAGTCATATCCATGTACATATTGTTTTGGGACGATTGAGACTCATGGGTAAAGTACTTATTTTGTGAAGTAATGGGGAAGAACATCAATTATTACCCCCATATGTACGTTAATCTTAAAAGTACTCCAAGTGTTTTGATTTCCTTAATTCGAGTCATTAGATTAGTTTATTGTAAAGTATGTAAAGATTCAAGTGTAAGGGGAATTTTCATTCCCTATGATGTAATATTTTGGATGGTAGGGTAAGAGTGTATGAAAAAAAAATCGAAAAAAAAACAAGAAAAAGAAAAAAAAAATAGAAAAAGAAAAAGAGAAAAAACATACGGACTACCATCCCTTTTCATTCTATGTTCATTTTATGTTTTTGTTATTTTTCATTTATTAGCTTAAGTCGAGTCTAGTCTTGGCTCAGCAACGCCATATTGTACATGTAATTAACCAAGATTGTTAACTCGCCACCAGTAAAGACTGCCTATATCCAACAAAACCGTATATTTCATATCCCTACACCTAACGTTACAACCCTTTAAAAGACCTCTTTGATAGTTTATCCTAGGTGCTTACACCATGTGGTGGAGGTTTGATCCTTTCCCAAGCCTATGGTAATCTATTTTGCTATGACAGGTAGTAAGAGATATCTTCCGTTTCCATATTGTAATTTATACTTTATTACACACGAGAGATGTGAGTATCTAAACAATATTTGTGAGGTGCTTGTGTATGACCTCCGTGCTTTTCTTTGGTCTTTAGTGGAACGATCATTTGTTGTAATTACTTTTATATTAGTGTTAAATGACCCCTAACTTGTATTTTGATTAGAATAAAAGCGCATTTGCTTGATGACAAGCAAATCTCAAGTGTAAGGGTATACGATGAGGCGAAAAATGAACCACTTTTAGGGGGTCATTTAAGCCCGGAATTGAATTTATTTGATCAAATATTACCCTAAATCATTCCTTTTGTGATTTTAGATACTTTGGGAGTGAAATCTGGAAAAAGAAGGCATTTTGGACGTTTTTGGAGCATAAAAGTGAAAAAAAGGCCAAAGACTTAATTTTTCATGCTGGGAACAGTGTTTGACGACGTCAAGAGGACATTCCTGACGGCGTCAAGAGTAAAAACCATGACGACCCAGAAGAAACATGAAGGCGTCACAAGTAGAGCGTCAAGAGTTAATTGTGTGACGGCCTGCAAAAGAGGACTACATGACGGCGTCAGATGTAGATCTAGGCAGTCCGAGGAATTATTGGGCGGCGAGATGACGGCGTCACACATTTGTTCTTGACGCCGTCACCTCCTAAAATCTATATATAGTTTTCTAATTTTCATTCATTAAAAGAGAGAGAAGTTTGGAGAAACCCTAAGGCCGAACCATATACGAATTTTATAGCTTTTTCAAGGGTTTTCAGCCCTTGAACCCTTACATGTGTAATTGAGATAAGTCTTCTCTTAATTCACTCAATATGTCTATGTGTTGGTTGTCTATATCTTGTGCTTGTCTTGATTCCACCATGTTAGGCTAAATCTATCTTGTGTTTGCTTAGATCTAATGAAACCTAGATGTTAATTATGTGTTGATTACTTGTTTATGGTTGTATTGGATGAATGATTTCAATGTTAGGCTTAAGAAAACTGGCAGATCTCCCATTGGTAACATGCTTGAACGTCTAAGAAAACATGAACCGATGTGTACTAGGTTTTATTGGTTGTATTTAATGCATGAGTAAATTCTAATGATCCCATGTTAGGAGCTTCTTAGCCGGCTCGACATAGGAGTGAAGTAGGCACTCATATGATTGAGGAGTTAAGTACGCCACCCCATGAATGGTATTAAGGAATACAATCCGTCATCCACGCAACTATAACAAGTAATTAACGTGTGAAAGATATCTAGGGAGTAGTGAAATCTAAGTAAACACATTTCTCTCACTTATTGCTCACAACCTTAGTTTAATATAGTTTTATTTTCATTTTAGTATTTTATTTTGATTGCATCTTTAGTATTGGGTTAGTTGACTAGCAACTAATTCCGCCCAAATCTTTCAAACCCGAGATTTTAATTTGCTTTCTTAAAAATATAAAAATACAAAAAGAATCATCCCTCATCTCTAGATCTAGTATTTAGGTTTTCTAATCCTAGCGACATTATTCCTAGCTGAACGATCAATCCCCCGGTACTTGTCATTATACTATACTACATCGATCAGGTACACTGCTTGGTGGGGGTTGTAAGCTTCTCAAGATCCCTTGAGAGGTAAAGCTTGGTGCAATCACCACGCATCAGAAATTTAGTTCAGGTTTAGAATATTACCCTCACTTAAGGTTATTATTACAAATATTAAAGAAGTTTTAAATGAATTACTTAAAGTAAAACTGTTATTCGGAAAAAGTAAAAAAGTAATATATATATATATATATATATATATATATATATATATATATATATATATATATATATATGTGTGTGTGTGTGTGTGTGTGTGTGTGTGTGTTATTAAGGAATTTAGTTCAAGTTTAGAATATTACCCTCATATGTACTTTCGATTTTTTAATTTATTATTATTATTATTGTTATTATTATGTAGTGTCCACACTTCTTCATGTGAACATTTAACTATTTTATTCATATTTGCAAATGTTGAGATATTTTTCACGCAACATTTGTCCACACTTAAAAAAATTTTGGATTCTCTAATATTTATATGAACATAACCTATCATGTTAGTCAAAAATTATGATAGTGTATATGCATGTAAACCTTGATTTTTTTTCAAAATTGCACTCTTTATTTATTTATCTTTTCAATCTTCAAGTTAACATGAATTATGAAATTAGAGAATCTTTTTGAAAACTATACTAATCCTTTCGATCACTAATTTAAGAGTCCCTACTAGATGACCTGTGTTTCACATTTAATATCTAATTTTGTCTCCTCCAAAATTATAGAGAAAACAGCCAACTAAAAACATGACTAACTTTATATTTAAAATTTAAACTTACGTATATGCTTTTAATTGATTGCATTAAAAAAGAATCACTTCTTCAGAAACTGGTAAACTATTACTATATCATTTTATACATACAAATATGAATATTTCTAGATCCACTCACAATTTACAAAAAAAAACCCACTCGCTGACGTGTCAGCGAGCTGATTGGTTGATTTTTTGTGGCCCACAAAAAACCAACCAATCAGCTCGCTGACACGTCAGCGAATGAGTTTTTTTTTTTGTAAATTGAGAGTGGGTGTAGCACACCTCTACAAATATTAAACAAAGAGTCCTAGGGTCTTTGCAAAAAGCAAGTCAAGCATTATTATACATTTATACTTATTTAGCTTAGTTTTAGCATGCACGCACACGACGTCGTATCATACTTGCACTACAAAGCCCAACTATAAATAGCCACCTTCACATGTCTTTGTTATCACAATTTCACAAGTAAACACCTTAAACTATAAACACTCACCTAATATCCCAATGGAATCACTTTCTAATTCTTACACTTACTATACCGTAGCGCTAGCCACGGTGGCTCTCCTCATCATATCTCGTCGTATTCGTCGTCGCAGCCAGCTTAACCCCCCACCAGGCCCGAAACCGTGGCCTATAATAGGAAACCTTAACCTTATTGGCACCCTTCCTCATCGTTCTATACATGAATTGTCCCAAAAATACGGTGACATAATGCAACTAAAATTTGGGTCGTTTAATGTTCTTGTCGCCTCATCAGCTGAGGCGGCAAAAATCATCCTGAAAACACAGGATGTCAACTTTGCTTGCAGACCTAAAACAGCCGCAGGAAAGTATACTACTTATAACTACTCTGACATCACATGGTCCCCATATGGGGCCTACTGGCGTCAGGCACGTAAAATGTGCTTAATGGAGTTATTTAGTGTTAAAAGACTTGAATCGTATGAATATATACGAGTCGAGGAAACAAATTCCTTACTTAAAAAGATATATAGGTCTGTTGGAGAGGAAATTTTGTTGAAAGATATGTTGTCCGATGTGAGTTTAAATGTTATTAGTAGGATGGTACTAGGAAAAAGGTATTTAGACGAGTCCGAAGACTCTATAGTGAGTCCAAACGAGTTTAAAAAGATGTTGGATGAGTTGTTTCTGCTAAACGGTGTTTTTAATATTGGTGATTCAATACCTTGGATCGATTTTCTGGATTTACAAGGGTATGTTAAAAGGATGAAAATCGTTAGTAAGAAATTTGATAGGTTTCTTGAGCATGTGTTAGATGAGCATAATGAGAGGCGAAAGGCTGAGGGGGAGAAGTTTGTGGCTACCGACATGGTTGATGTGCTTTCGCAGCTTGCTGAAGATCCCGATCTTGATGTTAAGCTCGAAAGACATGGAGTTAAAGCTTTTACTCAGGTATTTTTCTGCTTAATTGTCAGTTAAGATAACTACTTTTAAGTTGAAGCCGTTTTTGTATTGTTATTATGTTATACCAACTTTGTACTACTCCCACCCTCTCAATGACATAGATGAATTCCCACCCATATATATAAATGCAATAAGCACTCATTAATGTAAATATCAAATATGGCTTATTGCATTTTGATAAGATAATAAGATGATAAGTTGTTTTAAATGAATTTAACTGACCACCTCTAAATTAACTTGATTCAGATCTTGAAGTCAACTTAATCAAGGCGTATGATTTTGTTTATTTCTTATAGCTAAAATATATCTCAGTTTATAAGATACTGTTTTAATTTAAGTATTTTGATTCCACTTACTTTTTGGCATTATTGGTCATTTGATAGTGACAAGTGGTCCTAATATAAACAATAGCAGTTTATTGTTAATAACTTAATATACTTGATTTTAAACGTGATATGTTAATGACTTAGTATGCATTAACGATTGTGTTACCATGTGTATCAAATGGTCTCTTTGATACTGTAATATTAATAGCTGCTTTTCACTATTTCCAACTCTAAATATCTTGCTATTTGGAACTTACAGGACTTGCTTGCTGGTGGGACTGAGAGCTCGGCTGTCACAGTTGAATGGGCGATATCCCAACTCCTAAAGAAGCCTGAAATATTTCAAAAGGCGACTGAAGAGCTTGATCGGGTCATAGGAAAAAACAGATGGGTACAAGAGAAGGATATGCCTAATCTACCTTACATCGAAGCAATTGTTAAAGAGACAATGAGGTTGCATCCTGTGGCACCAATGTTAGTTCCTAGAAGAGCTCGTGAGGATTGTAAAGTAGGTGGTTACGACATTACTGAAGGAACTCGCGTGCTTGTTAGTGTGTGGACTATTGGGAGAGATCCTAAGTTATGGGATAAACCCGAAGAATTTTGTCCAGAAAGGTTCATTGGAAGAGATATTGATGTCAAGGGTCATGACTTTGAGTTGTTGCCATTTGGGGCAGGACGAAGGATGTGCCCCGGATATAGCTTAGGATTCAAAGTTATTGAAGCAACTTTGGCTAATTTACTTCACGGGTTTACCTGGAATCTGCCTAGTAACATGACCAAAGACGATCTGAATATGGAGGAGATATTTGGGTTATCGACTCCAAAGAAGTTTCCACTTGTAACTGTGGCTCAACCAAGGCTTCCAGTTGAAATGTATCGTCTCTAGTCTGTCTTGTGCGTGCTTTAGTTATATGTAAGATATGAATATGTGTCGGTTTGATTTTACGTATCTATATACACCTAATGTTGTTTCATAAGGTATTATCAATCTAGCAATGAATAACAAATCTTATCTAATGATCAGTTTGTCTTATTTCTAGTTAGTAAAACAACTTTAGTTATTGTAGCTGCAAAACAAGCAAAACATACATGTAAATAGTTGTCCCAAATTACCAAATCTATCAAAGCAAACCTAAAAAGAAGATGCTCGTCCGGAAACTCTTCACAAGTACAGTACCCTGCCTAACGTTTGAAGCAAAGCCAAACACAAACACTTGAAGAGACCTTTGAGAGAGGTAACAATGAAGGGGCCGGTGTCTATAACAAGGGACGAAGGTTACAGAATCTCGTCACAACTAAGAATCTTTCTGATGCCATGCTAAACCTTGGATACAATATCAATACCAGTAAATCGAGATAAATTGGCTACGCTTGTCATACGCTAACATGAGCCACAAGTGAACAACACAAAGACATTATCGATCCTAAATGCTACTTTGAAACAAAAATATCACATTTTGGAATACTTAATCCCACCCATAATATTGACTTCACAAATGACCGTGCTATATACTCATATGCATCTTCCTACTTATTACTTAGAAGTTAGAACATGTTCTTTATAACTTTTGACTATTTTACAAAGCTTTGTTGATAGATTTTTATGCATTGGACTTCAAAGCTTTTTTAAAGACTTTTTACAGAATCCATAAAAATGTTAGAACCTTTGGTTTTTCACTTGAATCTTCATTAGTGAAAAGGTTTTGCACTAGTTTTTGCATTGATGTAAGATTTACAACATGACTTTTTGATAACAAAAATCAATTAAAAAACTTATTTATTAAATACATCAAGTTTTTAAATAATTGATTTATTGTAGATGCTTTTAGGTGTTTCATGATTGACACCTAAACAATAGGAGGATAAATAAAAGGATATATCATTTCTCTTAAAACGAAGTCCACGCTTAGTCGTATAGATTTTAGATACTAAGTGGGTGTTATTTTTCCTAATTGTGTTTCTACTTAAAAGCAACTACTTATATATATATATATATATATATATATATATATATATATATATATAGTCTTTTTGGAACCGGTGTTCGGATTTGCTTATTTTATAAAAAACACAATATATTTGTAAACATAATCTCTTATCTATACTATATTACTATTGATGCGTGGGAATCGCAACAGGCTTTACCTCTCGAGGGATCTCGAGAAGCTTACAACCCCCACCAGGCAGTGTACCTGATCGTTGTAGTATAGTATAGTGACAAGTACCGGGGGATTGATCGTTCAGCTTAGGAATAGTGTCGCTAGGATTAGAAAACCTAATTACTAGTTCTAAAGGTGAGGGATGATTATTTTTGTATTTTTATATTTTTATGAAAGCAAAGTAAAATCTCGGGTTTTGGAAGAGTGGGCGGAATTAGTTGCTATTCAACTAACCCAAAACTAAGATGCAATCAAAATAAAATACTGAAAATGAAAATAAACTAAATTACACTAAGGTTGTGAGCAGTAATTGGAGAAATTGTGTTTACTTAGACTTCACTACTCCCTAGATATCTTTACACGTTAATTACTTGTTATAATTGTATGGATGACGGATTGTATTCCTTAATACCATTCATGGGGTGGCATACATAACTCCCCAATTCTATGAGCTCTTATCTCCTCCTACACCATGACCCAGCACAACTATAGGGATTGTAAACAGTGGCTCATGCATTAAATACAACCAATAAAGACCTAGTACGCCTCGGTTCATGTTTCTTAAGACGTTCAAGCATGTTACCATTTGGAGATCTGCCAGTTTTCTTAAGCCTAACATATAAAATCATTCATCCAAAACAAGAATAGACAAGTAATCAACACATAATCAATATCTAGATTTCATTAGATCTAAGCAAACACAAAAGAGATCTAGCCTAGCATAATAGAATTGAGACAAGAACAAGATATAGACAACCAACACATAGACATATTGATTGAATTAGAAGAACACTTATCTCAATTACAATGCAAGGTATCAAGGGTTTGGAACCCTTGAAAAACCTGTAAAAGTTGCACCAAATTCGTCTTTAGGGTTTCACCAAAACTTCTCTATTTTTTAATGTAAAAACTAGAAAACTATATATAGGAAAACTGGGGTGACGGCGTCAAGAGCAATGGTGTGACGCCGTCATCTCGCCGCCAAATACTTCCTCGGACGGCCTTGATCTACTTATGACGGCCTATGTGACGCCGTCATCAACCACGGTATTTTATTCTTTGGGTCTTGACGCCGTCAAGAACAAATCTTGACGCCTTCATGCACTGTTCCAGCATAGAAATTTGAGACTTTGCCGTTTTCTTCACTTTTATGCTCCAAAAACGTCCGAAATAGCTTCTTTTCCAGAATTCACTCTCCAAGTACCTAAAATCACAAAAGGAACGATTTAGGGCAATATTTGATCAAATAAAGTCGGATTCGGGCTTAAATGACCCCCTAAAAATGGATCATTTTTCGCCTCATCATATACCCTTACACTTGAGATTTGCTTGTCCTCAAGCAAATGTGCTTTTATTCTACTCAAAAGACAAGTTAGGGGTCATTTAACACTAATATAAAAGTAATTACAACAAATAATCGTTCCACTAAAGACCAATAGACAAGCACGGAGGTCATACACAAGCACCTTACAAATAGTGTTTAGATACTCACATCTCTCGGGTGTAATAAAGTAATATAACATTATGGAAATGGAAGATATCTCTCACTACCTGTCATAGCAAAATAGATTACCATAGGCTTGGGAAAGGATCAAACCTCCACCACATGGCGTAAGCACCTAGGATAAACTATCAAAGAGGTCTTTTAAAGGGTTGTAACGTTAGGTATAGGGATATGAATTACACGGTTTTGTTGGATAAAGGAAGTTTTACTGGTAGCGAGTTAACAATCTTGGTTAATTACATGTACAAGATGGCGTTGCTAAGCCAAGACTAGACTCGACTTAAGCTAACAAATGAAAAATAACAAAAACATAAAATGAACATAGAATGAAACGGGATGGTAGTCCGAATGTTTTTTGTTTTTTTTTTTTTTTGTTTTTTGTTTTTTTTTTTTCTCTTGATTTTTTCGATTTTTTTCTTTCTTTTTTTTTTTTTTTTGCATACACTCTTACCCTACCATCCAAAATAATACATCATAGGGGTATGAACATTCCCCTTACACTTGAATCTTTACATACTTTACATTAAACTAATCTAATGACTCGAATTAAGAAAATCAAAACACTTGGAGCACTTTTAAGATTAACGCACATATGGGGGGTAATAATTGATGTTCTTCCCCATTACTCCATAAAATAAGTACTTGCCCATGAGTCCCAATCGTCCCAAAACAATATGTACAAGGATATGACTCGACTTAGCAACCATGTAATCAATTAGAAAGTTAACTTAGGGTTTAACAAATAACAATAATGCACTAAAAATGAGCGCATACACGGAAGGCTAAGGTGATTTGGTTGTACATTTAAGTGGGGTGTAACAAATTCTTCCTTTAAGTAAGATGCTTAAAGTTAGAAACGAAAAGATAGGCTCGGAGGGGTGTACTAGGGGTTTCGTGTACTAAAAATGAGTACAACGCTAAGGGTGTGGGAAAAATTAGTTGACTTAACTAGCCAAGTAATATGACATAAATGGTCAAGTAATTATAATACGGGTTTAACACAAGGGTGATCCTAATGCCTCTTATCATGTAGTAAATCCTACTACACGAATGTAGTCTCACTAGTGGTCTCGGGATGCATCACTAACGCAAGTTCTAGAATCTAAATGCTACCGGTACACTCATAAGCACTAATAATGAATGCTTTTCCTATCAAATCTAAAGGCGAACCTCACATTTTTGGGTGGAAAATTTTTCTGAATATACGGTTATGTGCTAGTCATACAACCTCCTATCCATGAGACGCTTGCTATGGCTAAAGTTTCACTCCTAAATGTTGTAAAAAATTTTAAATTTGGCGCTAAAATTACACTAACAAGTATTTCTCATAGTTTTATTACACATCTACTATCAAACAAAACAAACTCAAGCGAAAGTGCATATGTAAGGTATCATCTTTTTACCCTCCCCTTACACTTAAGATAAACATTGTCCCCAATGTTCAAGTAAAGAATGTAAAAGTGAAAAAGTAAAGAGAATGAAATCAAATACTCCCCTGATTCGCTCGGTATGGATTATAGGTTGGCCAGGTTAAATCTTCCTCCAAGGAAACGAACAATCAAAGCTTCCCTTCCAGAATATAAATCATCTCCTTGTCGAACATAACCTGTAAATCCTGACAAAAATAGACAAGACAACCTCGCGTAAAATCGGCGGCATCCTATATAAGTTTCTAAATCCTAGAAAACAAAGTAAGATATAATGCTTGTGGAATGAAGTTTGCAGATTTCCTGGAGATTATAAAACTTAATAATTCACAAAAACCATAAGACTCCGTTAGAAAAACAAAACCGGTAAAATTTCCAGATTTTAACTCCTGACGCCGTCAAGAGTAAACCCCTGACGCCGTCAGAATGGACCTGCAGAAATTCTTATGTTAAGTTTTCGGAAAATTTCTGGAAAAACTTGGTCCTACTTCCTGGAAAATCTTGCAAAACTTCATTATGACTCAATACAAGCATTTGACTCTAACAAATACGAATATACATGTTCATTTAATATTGTGGAGAATCATGATCGGTTTGTTTCTTAAAAACATATTTGGGGTTTCCCCTTACACTTATCTTTTGCAAAAATACTTTTAGGTTGGAGTTAAGACTAGGCGAAACAACATAGTAAAGCATTTCCACATTTTAATTTAGAAACATGATCATCCAACAATAAAAATAAAACATGCATACGGAAGCAAATAACAATCAAACAAATAAAATGACACAAAACATGGGTTGCCTCCCAAGAAGCGCTTTTCTTTATTTACGAGTCTTGTAGCTAGACTCAAGGTCATGGGTTACTACGTGATCTCATCATTTGAAATGATATACCCCATATAGTTGCGATCATTACTGTTATGGTGGTAGTGCCTCAATCTGTCGATACTCGCAATTACCTACCCACCTAATTTGCTTCTCAAATTAGCTACCCCATCTTGGCTCAATCCTTCGATTGTGAATGGCCCATACCACCAAGGACTTGGTTTATCGGGTGGTATTGCTGTTTCCAAGTGTCTCAAGAGCACCAAGTTCCCTTCCTCAAATGGTGTATGATTTTTTTCGTGTCGAGTATGTTCGAGCTCAACTGAAACCTTATTGCTTTTTCTTCTTTCATCCTTAGCTTTCTTATAGCTTTTGATTCTTGCCTCCCATGCAAGAATCTTATTCTGAACACGAATGGGTGTCGTGCCAATGTTGTTTTTGATCATTCTCCAACTCAAATTCTCATGCCCACTTCGCGGGGTCATGTGGAAGCTAATCTTTCTTTTTCCAGATTTAAGCTCAATCTTCCTATCTTCATACTTAATGACAGCCCTAGCGGTAGTGAGGAATGGTGCCCCAAGGATTATTGGCATGCATCCATCCCCTTTATCATCAATGATCATAAAATCAACGGGGTACATGAATCCTGCAACATTGACTAATACATCTTCTGCGATTCCTAGGGGGTATACGTACGAGTGTCCAACAAGAGATAGCCTAACATGAGTAGGTGCTGGCATTTTTGACGTTAGTTGGATGTAAATAGTTAGGGGCATAAGATTTACTTCCGATCCTTGGTCGGCGAAAGCACTAAGATGTTTCAAGTCCCCGATGCTCGTTGGTATTTCAAAGTTCCCACATGCTACCTGCTTAGTAGCTACTTTCTGTACCAATAACCTCTCGACCACTGATCCTCCAGGAAGCGTATCATACTCATCTTCCCCTTCTTCCTCTTTCTCAGGAACTTGTCTGGAGGATTGGTTACGCCCATCACCCTTAATCCAATTTGTTATGGTGTTTTTGTTTATATCATGTTTCAGGTAGTGACTCAAAGGTTGGGACTCTGGTGGTTTTTCTAAGGTCTGTTTAGCAGGGGTTTCTACCTTCTCATTATCTTTATGGACAATGGTGATGGAGTTAACAAATTGGGTGGTGGGAGTGGCGCTTTCTTTCCTTAGCAGTATTCGTTCGGGGGTTCTCTGATTGGTATACTCCTCCAAAAGACTCAACATCTCATTCATTTTCTCCTGCATCTCCTCTTTTTGCTTATAAACTGCTTCTTCGAATCTAGCAAGCCGATCAGAGTGAGTTGCCATATATTCTCTCATCCTAGCCTCAAACTCCGAGCTAAGTTCCTTGGGAGGGGAACAAGGTGGGGTGCACCTTTGAAAAGTCTCGACATGTTCTCTATAAGGTGACTCAGATAATGGTGCCGAAGTTGGTTTTGAGACAGAATTGACAGTGGCTTGTCTAGGACTTAAAGGTCTCCTTTGCTTTTCCTCAAAATAGTCAACTTTTGCCTCAAGTTTGCATAAGAGTTCATCGGGGATTTCGGTGGTTCCTCTAGATGTCGAGACTGCATTGATGGCCGCTTCTATCGTATGTTTAAATTCCCAAATCTCATGATTATCAACAGCGAGCTCTTCGATAATTGCCCAAGACTCCTCGGCGTTCTTATCACGCAATTTACCTCCCGTGGCCCTGTCGATGGTGCGCTTAGTGTGATAGTCAACATGGTCGTAGAAAATCTGGACTAATAACCAAAGGTTTATGCCATGATGAGGGAGCTTGTGGAGGAGATCCTTAAAACGGGCCCAAGCTTCGTAGAAAGTCTCACCCCGCTGTTGCTCAAACATCAAAATGTCCCTTCTAAGCATTGCAGTCTTTTCCGGCGGAAAGAATTGGGTGAGGAAGCGATTGGCGAGATTGTCCCATGTGGTGATGGATCCCGCGGGTAAACGCTCAAGCCATTGACTAGCTTGATCCAGTAGAGAGAATTGGAATAGGCGTAAACGGGTAGTCTCTCTAGTTTCAACACCTAGGTCTATGGATTCTACGATTTTGAGAAAGTCCTTAAGATGTTGGTTTGGATCTTCGGAGCGAAGTCCATGGAATGCACATCCGCTTTGCACCAACCGGATGGTGTCGTATCGCAAGGGGGTCACATTGTCTCCGGTGAGCTCAATGGTGTTTCGGTAGCCTTGGTGGCTGGCTCGAGAATACTCTCCTAAGGTTCGGGGCCTAAGGGGTTCTAGTGGTGGGTTTTGTTGTGGTGGGATGACGGGTTTAAAGATGTTACCACCTTCCATGATGTCGGATGGTAAAGAGTTACGAACAAAGGCACGAAGAAATAAGATAGACTAAAGAAAACCTAAAAATAAAAATAAAAATCTTACTAGAAAGGAATCTAGCAAGTAGACCTAATAAAAAGAAATCCTAACCTAGACAATAACTATTCCCCGGGCTGCGGCGCCAAAAACTTGATGCGTGGGAATCGCAACAGGCTTTACCTCTCGAGGGATCTCGAGAAGCTTACAACCTCCACCAGGCAGTGTACCTGATCGTTGTAGTATAGTATAGTGACAAGTACCGGGGGATTGATCGTTCAGCTTAGGAATAGTGTCGCTAGGATTAGAAAACCTAATTACTAGTTCTAAAGGTGAGGGATGATTATTTTTGTATTTTTATATTTTTATGAAAGCAGTGGGCGGAATTAGTTGCTATTCAACTAACCCAAAACTAAGATGCAATCAAAATAAAATACTGAAAATGAAAATAAACTAAATTACACTAAGGTTGTGAGCAGTAATTGGAGAAATTGTGTTTACTTAGACTTCACTACTCCCTAGATATCTTTTACACGTTAATTACTTGTTATAATTGTATGGATGATGGATTGTATTCCTTAATACCATTCATGGGGTGGCATACATAACTCCCCAATTCTATGAGCTCTTATCTCTTCCTACACCATGACCCAACACAACTATAGGGATTGTAAACAGTGGCTCATGCATTAAATACAACCAATAAAGACCTAGTACGCCTCGGTTCATGTTTCTTAAGACGTTCAAGCATGTTACCATTTAGAGATCTGCCAGTTTTCTTAAGCCTAACATATAAAATCATTCATCCAAAACAAGAATAGACAAGTAATCAACACATAATCAATATCTAGGTTTCATTAGATCTAAGCAAACACAAAAGAGATCTAGCCTAGCATAATAGAATTGAGACAAGAACAAGATATAGACAACCAACACATAGACATATTGATTGAATTAGAAGAACACTTATCTCAATTACAATGCAAGGTATCAAGGGTTTGGAACCCTTGAAAAACCTGTAAAAGTTGCACCAAATTCGTCTTTAGGGTTTCACCAAAACTTCTCTCTTTTTTAATGTAAAAACTAGAAAACTATATATAGGAAAACTGGGGTGACGGCGTCAAGAGCAATGGTGTGACGCCGCCATCTCGCCGCCAAATACTTCCTCGGACGGCCTTGATCTACTTATGACGGCCTATGTGACGCCGTCATCAACCACGGTATTTTATTCTTTGGGTCTTGACGCCGTCAAGAACAAATCTTGACACCTTCATGCACTGTTCCAGCATAGAAATTTGAGACTTTGCCGTTTTCTTCACTTTTATGCTCCAAAAACGTCCGAAATAGCTTCTTTTCCAGAATTCACTCTCCAAGTACCTAAAATCACAAAAGGAACGATTTAGGGCAATATTTGATCAAATAAAGTCGGATTCGGGCTTAAATGACCCCCTAAAAACGGATCATTTTTCGCCTCATCAACTATATATAAAGAGAAAACATGTTTGTTTAAAAATTTAAAATTTGAGAAGGTGATGAAAAGAAATGTTGATGTTACACTGATGTGAAGATGATGAAACCATTAGTGACACCTACTAACCTTAGGCAAGTGGTAATGGTCACGTTTTATTACCTTCCACTTCAACGTCACATCAATTTTTTCTCTCCATCCACCTCACTTTCCCTCACATTCCTCTCACCTTTCACCCCTAATCGTCACCATTCCCTCACATTTCTACCCATTGTTCTAATTAAGAAATTTTATTAAAGCTATTGATTGATATATTTTTCTGCACACCTTTGAACTTCAAAACATATAACGTAAATGTACAAAATTTAAAACTTTTATTCATAAATTAAAAACATTACATATACTCCGAATATTAAAAAACATTACATTAAAAATAAAAAACACCAAAAATATTAAAATCTGAAATTAAAAATCACGAGAAAGATGTTCGACTAAATCTGCGCGAAAGTTTTGATACGCTTGTGGCGATTTGATTTGTCTGATAACTTGTAGCACTTGTTCTTGGTGTCGTAAGAGGTCGTCCGGTTGATGTGCTTCCTCAAGATACCAATCAGGAGATATTGCCTTCCCTTTTTCTTTTCGAATTATATTACCATATTATGTAATATGATGCATGTATACATCAAATTTCTTATTCTTTCTTTTTCCGTTGGTCGTGCGGGATTGACTGATATAGCTCATTTTTCTTCAGAACACTAAACGCTTATTCCACATATTTCTTTGTCGCTTCATTCATTCACTTATATCTTATTCGCTTGTGGTCATCGTCGGCTGGTTTTGGAATCGGCTTAACAAGTGTCACCCATTCAGGATATATCCCGTCAACAAAATAATATCCCCTTCTGTAAGTTACGCCGTTAGCAACAAACGGTATCATTGGTGCTTTTCCATCTTTGAGGTCGTTGAATATATGGGATTGATGTATAATGTTGATGTCGTTGTTCGGCCCAGAAACACTAAAGAAAACTTGTCATATCCATAAGTCTTGTGATGCAGCAGCTTCCAGCAAAATGAATGTATTCGGACCATGATCACGTCTACAATAATGCCCTTTATATGCGTTCGAACAACCAAACCATTCCATATTTGTACAATCAAAGATTCCTAACATTCTCGAAAACCCGTGCTTTTCTTCGTGAAACCGATATAGCTTTTCAACATCGGTGATAGTGGGTTTTCGCAAAAACTCGGCTCCAATAATATCTATAACAGATGTACAAAAATGATTAAGAGATAGGTGAGAAGTTCTCTCGCCTATTTGCAAATATTCATCAAGGGCGTTAGGAATGGTATCATATGTCAATTGACAAATTGCGGAGCTACACATTATTAATTAAGAAATGCCTTCTTTTTCAGGTACAATCAATATTATCACGAAAGAATGCAGAATCAATAGTTACTTCTTCAACTATCAATATTATCACGAAAGAATTGCGGAGATGTACTTTATTAATTGGCGACTAAACGTACGATCATGAGAACTATAATGATCTTGACTTTCACTACTAGAAATTAGACTTTCAGCGACGGATTTTCCGACGAATAACTATCCGTCACTAAATTTTGTTAATTTCCGACGATTTTTCATCGGATCACCAACAACTGCTGCAGCTAACTTAAAATGAAGCTTTTGCGAATGAGTTCCGACGGATTTCCAAGGGAATGATTTATCCGTCACTATTCCGTCGGAAATGTTTTTGTTAATTATTAATTTATTATTATTTTTTTACTTTCGTCGGAAATCCGTCACAAATAAGTATTATTTCCGAGGGAATTCCGACAGAAATTTTAAAAACATGTTTATTGTTTTATTGCTAACTTTCAAAGTTATATTTGACAATGAGACAATATGAGAGTATATTAACGAAAGTTTTCACGCAAATACTTCAAAGTAATATAACATGATCAAGTTTTAAAACATAACTCCTCATACATTTAACTTATCTATTACAGCTTATCCAGATTATACATTTTATAAAAGTTGTACACAAGGTGCCATTTATTTATACATTTAACACAATACTTCAAAATAATATAAAGTGACCAAGTTTGAGACATAACTTCTTAATTCTTATACATAACTTCTTAATTCTTATACTAATAACAAGATACAAAAGAAAGTGAAATTTACAAAATATTACACAAATTCTTTTTCATAACAGGTTTTCATTTATAAAACAATACTTCAGGCTCCTTCATATCTAACAACATTTTACATTCACTTTAATTTATACTCTTGACACGCATATTTAGCTGATGACGTCAATACATACTTTTTATATTTATCTAACATTCTAACAACTTATTACGGAGTACTTCACTAAACAGTTTCCCAACAACTTCGCCATTTTTCATTTATTCCAACTTTCCACCATTTCGCCACCGTTCGCTGTTCGTCCACCGTTGACCACCTCGCCGCTGTTCGTTGTTCGTCCGCCGTTGACCAGTTCGCCACCATTCACTTTTTTCAAGGTTTAATTCTTCTAATTCAATTGTGTTTGTTTTGTTGTGATATTTTCCCTAATTTTGAATGTGTAGTTTGAATGTGATACTTTCATCATGTTTTTGAATGTGTAATTTTGAATGTATTATTTTGCCCTAATCTCATTGTGAATTGATTATGCTGTTACGGTTTTCAAACTGATTGTGAAGTTGTGAATGGATCTGAGTTTGTGAATGGATTATGATGTTACGGTTTCTGAGTGTTTGGCTGATTGACATGAGACTTGAATAATTTGATAAGCAGAATTACTTTTGTTCGAGCTAAAACAGATCATCTAACTATAAGTTGTGATAAGTGCGTCGCACGCGCTTTCATGTATAAAGCTGGGATAATTAGTGGTTTGAATGTTTGGCGGATAGGTAGAATAAGTTAATTACATATTTTGTTGACGTAATGATTTGTTTCGTTAATGGTTACCACTTACCAGTTTATTAGATAATTCACTTCTTGATAACGTTTAGTAAAATCATGCTTGTAGATAATTAGCTTAGTTTAGAAAATAAACTAAACCAAACACCCCCTTAGTCCCTTAGATAATTCACTTCTTGTTTTGTCTCTTGTCAGTTGATAGTCGCATAAAAAGAAGAATTTTGCAGTACTGAATTTGTTGTCTGTTTGCTTGTAGGTTAAAGAAAAGGTTAACTTTGAAACTAGTGCTGATTAGAAGATTCAATACTCTATTTATATTATGCACGTTCTTCAGGCATCTCATTGAAGAACATTTGACAGAGGCCAAAATTCAAGGTACTTTTTATCGTTTTCTTTTTGGCTTGGTGTTCTAAGAATACCTTCAATTCTTCAGTGTTATTCTAAGTAGTCCATTTGAATGACTTCTTTACTGATCTTTGGGTAAACTTTTAAGTAATTGTTGTAGTTCTTTTAGTTGATTGTTTGAGCTTATCAGTTGATTTATCAGTTGATTGTTACTGAGTTGTGTTATTTTAAGAGTTGTTAGGTTTTAGAATTTTAGTTGCCTTTGATCGTTTTAAGAGTTGAATGTTGTGGATTGCTAGTTTTAAGAGTTGTTTGTTAGTTTCACACGGCTTAAACTAGTTTAAGTGTAGTAGGCATGAAATGTGGTTTCGAAACTCTAGGTATAAATATGTGTCATTTTTGGCTTGGAAGTATGTGGTTATAAGGAGTTAGTATCATCGTTTTAATATCATATTCTTTTCCAGCATCAAAATAATTATAATGAAATTAGAAACAGAAAAAATGGTGTTGGAAAAGAATATGATGTCTGTTTCTTTAACAAGATAGCATATAGCAAACCTAAAACACAAAGAAATAAAATATTTTTGACTTTTGAGATCAAATATAACACTTTTCGAATTATTGATATGGGCTCCTTTACCAAACCAGAACAAGTTACTAGTCCATACATAATGTTTTTTCACATTGTTTAAGTCGATCAACTTTTTATCTGAGCCATAAAACACACATTGAAAGGCGTTATTCGTAGATTTCTGTGTTTCCCAGTAACCTAATATGGCAGGTGATTACACAATCAATACCTAATCATCCATCACAAAGGCCGATGATTACACTCTATTATGGCAGGTATGTATCTTAATATATAATGAATGTGATGTTACTGTCTTTTTTACCTAATATATATTGTTTCAATCTTGTAGTTTTCCAGAAGGCCACATTACTCGCGATATTATTAGTATCTTCAAGATCATGTTTTTTTGAACCTTGGGCGACGTGGAGAGAGGTTGACCAAGATAGCAGAGATTTGATGTTTGATGAATTGCAGGTTTTTACTTAATATAACTCATTACTTATTTTTCAGCTTATTTACATTTCAAACTTTGTACCTAAGTCAGAGCTTCTAAATAGTTAGTACAAGGTTCTGTGGGCTAAGTAAAGTTTTGGGTCATTTTAGAGATGATTGGTCAAAACTGTTTTCAAAAATATTCTCAACTGTTATTTTTCATCTCAGATTTTAATTAAACAAAAATAGGAATCAGGCCTTCAATTTAGGATTTCAAGTAGTTAGTAGTATAGAGCATATACTTTTGAGCTTATTTTGTAGTTTCAAGCCTGTCTTATCCAACTTTGGCCTGCAAAGTCACCACTTTAGAACTTCATATCAGGCCTGCACATATTCATCTGTCCAAAATAGCCCTTATATCAGCTAGTTTAAAAAGCTCATACAAGCTTCAAATTTGCTCAATCTTGCTTTTACATGATCTGTGGTACCTTGTCTTTAGGTGAGTTAGCTTTTTGTTGGATTAGCTTATCTGCTCATTGCTCATTTTTAAGCCCAAACAGGCCTATTGAGGCTGTTTTGGGAATCAGTTGTGCTTATTTATAAGCTCATTGGACTTTTTGCATTTTTCATAGAATTCTGTGTACATCCCCTTCTTATGATAAGAACTGCTTTTAATCATACTGATTTATCAGATAAATGATACATTTTGACTAGCGAGTTTAAACATTAGTTCACAGGAAAGGTTAATGTCAATATATGCCATTTGAGGGTTTAAAAGTTAATTGTTTGCGTAATTCTGGAGAAATGAACCTAAGGGCAGAGTCATATTGAAGATTTATTTATTAGTAGCATGGATGGGTTCATGTTTTGAATTTCATTTGAGCATCATAAGGTGTACATTTATCAGAAAGAGCAATGGCTACATATTGGGCACAGTTGGTGCAAAATTTCTCACAGATTATATAAGTTTGAAGGTTTTTAATGGGACTTGGTACAATGTAGGTGCGAATTTTGGAAGAGACAGTAAAAAAAAAATTGCAAGAGGATAACGCACAAATGAGATCAAGAGAAATTGAGATGCAAGTGCAGTTACAACGACAGGTAGAACAACAAGTGCTGGAACACATGCATCAACGAGAATTAGAGGCGAAAGCTCGTGAAGAAGCTCGAGAGAGAGTGGCAACAAAAGATGAACGACGTTAACTCGGTGCTAAGGAAGTTTAACAATCCAGGCCCCCCAAAGTAGTCGGATATTGTCACATCATTATGAATATTTGGATTTTATACTCTAATTTCTGTCTTTATGTTTTTGAATGCTTTTGTTTAGATTTTGAAACTTTTCCGATGTGACTGATGGCATTTCGTAATGGATTTATGATTATCATTTCAATTGTTCTATCTTTGATTATGAATTATCATTTTAATTTACTGGTTCATTTCAGTTAAGCTATTATACAGGACTACTTGAATTTGAGCTTTATTAGGTCCAGTTATACCGACAGAATTGTGACCTTTTACTTTTCCGACAGATTTGTGAAGGAATTTTTACCGACGACTTTCCAACAGAAATTTTCCGACCGACTTCCGAACCACATCACCAACAGAATTCCGACAAATGCCCTTCCTCGCTGTTTCCGACGGAATTCCGGCAGATACTAATTACCGACCATAGAAAATGCGACGCACTATTTTAGTCACAGATCTGTCGGAAACCACTGTTACCGACAGATTTCCGACAGAAATGTCTGTCGCTAAAGACCTGCCATGTAGTAGTGTTACAAGGTTTCCCGTCCGTCGATTTGTTCGTCGTCTATTTGTAATAAACGACAATGCTCTTCTAAAAAATCAAAGTCCGGACTAATAACTTCTTCTTCTTCTTTTGATGAGTGGTGAACATGAACGTTTCGAAATTCATTTGGATAATGAGGAATGATAAATGTTCTATTTGAATTGTGTATACATTAAGTAAGATTATGTTTGAAGTGGTGTATAAAAATGATAAAATAAGATGGTACTTATATGTAAATTAAATAGTAAAGTTTACTAATTTTTTATTTTTTTTTTATAAAAATCTAACTATTATAAATAAATGGAGCTTACTTTTTGCACAACAACCAAGTGGCCACGGGCCTCACCTCTCTTCCCTGGTTTTACCCTACCACACATGTGAGGTGACCCTCAGATAGTGGGGTAAGGCGTGAGCCATGCTCTCACTAGTGATGGCTCACACCCATTACTTCTAGCCTAATATCGGTTGTTAAATTTCAATGATCATATAAATGTCTTAAGTTCAAGTGCATGATAAACTAATAAATTTTTTACCTTGAAGAACTCCAAATTTAATCGTAATTATCGAGTTAGTCAAATCGAGTTAGAAATTTGTAATGATGAATCCAGCTATGTACACATTTTTTTTATAACTGTTGCGTTTTCTATTGTTTGTTAATTAGTCCAAAGGTTGGTTGTTAGATCTCTTTTCATATGGAATATTATTGTCTGTATCAAAATTTGGATTTAATCATGTTTGACACATTGTTCGATTCTCTTGAAATTTTGTTGAAATTACTTTAAATAAACCAGTTAATATCATATTAGTAGAAAACTAGAAATAACTTTATTTTTAAGTAATGAGTTGGTTTAGTGGAGAGCCCCATCAAGAAAAACAGCCGTCTGCCTTGACGATTAATCAACGTGGGAACTGAGACATTTCCACTATCACTTTACTTTGCAAATGATCATCAACTTTTGTGAAATTTCTATTGACTTCTAATACTACTATTCTTTCCTATTGACTTTCAAAACTAATACTACTCTCACCATTTGCATCATTTTACCTTCTATCTCAGCGCTATACAAGTATTCTCTATCCCGCAACTTCCTTTCATTTTTCACTCCAATAATCACTACTCCTTCACATTTCACTAAAATACTCATTTTTATACAAATATACCCCACTAAATACCTCACCTACACTCACAAACCAAATAATAAATAATAAAAACACTAGAGGACGACCCACTATGCACAAATACATAGGAGGTTACGAGCTCGCCGTTAGTTTCTTATTTGGTGTGCCTCACAGCGAGAGGATTTAGGCGCCGGCAAAGTTTACGACATGAGGATGCTTCTCACGGTGCTCTCACTCCCTTGTTGGAAGTGGTCTGAAATTAGTAGTAACAGTAACCGCTGATGACCGCGGTTACCAATGCTATATCAAACATGTATACTCCTTTATAAAAGATTTAGGACATCCTAAATATAGTAGTATTAAAATTTTTAAGACAAAAACTATTTCTATAAAAAAAGAAGTTATTTTTACTAAGCATAAAAATTTAGCGTACACACAATTAAATTTTTAAATTCTCACACTTGTAATATACTCCAATATTGATGCATCTCATTTAAACCATATGAAGACTTGTAACAGCCAATTAAAAACTTGTAACAGTCCACTAAAATCGAGCGTTGCCCCAACCTTAAGTATACACACTACATATAAGCATATCACACACCAAACACATAAAAAACACACTGATAACTTCTTTCAGTCTCTTGACTCACTTACTTTCACTACCACCGTCATTGCTGCCACCACAAGACCCCTCCACCACCGGACCCCTGAAAAACATTTGCTCGTCACAAAAGTAGTCACCAGGTACCAGCCGTCACATTACGTGGGTACCCTTCTAGTACCTTGCTAAAGCCTCAACACACATTTACAAATTAAAGTA
The DNA here is from genome assembly GCA_030686995.1 of Artemisia argyi. NCBI lineage: Eukaryota > Viridiplantae > Streptophyta > Magnoliopsida > Asterales > Asteraceae > Artemisia > Artemisia argyi. The sequence continues at coordinate 154,632,561 of CM060705.1, forward strand.
ATAAATAATAAAAGCATTAAGGGAGACCCACTTTGGCACAACTCCATATAAGGCGAGTTGCTCACCTTTGGTTGTGTTTTTTGCCTCTCGTCATGCATCAGCGCAACATCACTGAGTGGTGTCATGTGTGAAAAATGCCTCTCACGATGCCCTTACTCGACTTACCGGCACTAGTCTAAGTAACAAACTGAAACTGTAAAGTTCATCTGTCTTTATCAAATGAAACATCACCTGTAAACAATTGAACATAGCTCGAAGTGTACCCTCGTATCTCGTTAATTTATTCACAAATTAACAACTAATACATATGAATCCTGACAATGCTTTAAGCTAAATATGTATTCTTATTGTTCGATGATTATAGTGAAATAGGATTGATTTGCACACTTTGATGATTGATTGGAACACTCTATCTGCACATTAAATATTTGTATACTATTAATTTTTTGCTTCAATTGTTTGTACATTGAGTACTCAAATAAATTTTTAGAGTGTGTCAATCATTAGCATAGTGAATACTCCCTAATCCCTATATCCTTATGTTACGTTTATTAACTTGAAGGATACATTATACTAACATGTATCTGCGCGTTGCATGTCGGATATCCTGAAATATAAATTCCGGTGAACCATGTTTTTTTAATTTAATAAGTTTTTGTGATGATAAATTTACGGATGTTGAGAATTTCATGTCGTATATCTTAACTCTTCAATTAAAAGACAATATTTTTCATTATACAATTATGTTAATAAATATTTTAGTGAGAAATACATTTTCGTAGTTCAAAATGACAATTTGATTTATATAAGGTGTTCAAAAGATATGTGAAACCGACAAATCGAGTCAACCCACTCAATCCGAAACCACAAAAAACAATAACCAAGAAACCAAAACTAAAAAAAAAACCAAAAACTAGAAAAATCCGCTTATCACGTTCCAATTCCGGTTTTTATTTCAAGTACTCGCGGTTACCAGAACCAACCGTGTTTAATATATGTAGTTTTTTTTAACAAAATATTTATAATACTATATAGATTCAATTTTAGTATATTTTTTGTATGCCTTGGTTACTTAGATGCTTTATCTTATATATATAATATAAACTTAGGTTGTCTTATAAATGCAAAATACCTCTAATAAATGTTTCAAGAGTTGATTATTCCAAATATGCCCTTCAAGTGTGATTTCAACAAATATAGTTTGTACGGTACAATATGTTTTGCATGAGAAATCGTGCACAAAAGTTTGTACGGTACAACATGTTTCAAGCATCTCTAAACCTCAAAAAATAAAAACCACAAATGTCATGAATGCATAAATTAAACACACCAATTAGTGGTTAGTCTTTTTACCTTCCCGTCCATGAGTTACAAATATTTTATCAACTATATAATGTGTCAAAAATCACACACAACAAACCATAACTTCCTCCACACCGCGTGCACATTGGGCTACAACTTATAATGGTGGTAAAGTAAGCATCATATCGTCTTACTAATTAATCATATTGATTTATATTATTTTATGTAAATTTCACGTGTGTTTTATGTGTGTAACAATGTAGGACATAAAGATGGTGCTTAGGAGGTTTGGTAGTAACATCATCTTCTCTAATAGTTTAAGAGATCCTACACATCGTTGTCTTGTCAATTAAGTGGAACATGCACGAACATTTTTACTTTGATTAACTGTATTTAGGTTACTAACGATCAACTATATCTAATTTTTTTTTGTAGCACGTCAAGAAGCATTAAAGAAAGAGATCGGGAAGTTACAAAAATTGTATTAAGAACAAAACATGCAAAGGACCAATGAACAACAACAACAAAGAAAACAACAACAACAACAACAACGTCACGACCACCGGTGGGATGAATACTTAGCATTCATATTAATAGTACGTTACAAATTAAATATGCAATATTTTACTTCATGTAATACCGATGAACGGGCTAATACTTTTGATTCGTTAGCAAGTAAGTTTATTGAAAATAATGTGACGAGCATTTAATTTTTAGTCAATAATTATTACTACACTTTGTTGGTGCATTTTAATATTTTTGCTCTTAATGTAGTTTTTTGTCTTGTGGTGTGTTAATGTCACTTTCTTAATTGAACGTCGTGGAATATTGCGTGACTTGATATTTGATATAATTGTGAAAATTATGTCGAGGTTACATATTGAAAATGGTAGTATATAATAAAAATATCTTCACAATATCATCTTAACAATGAGAATCTTCTAAATCAAAGAAGTTTATAAAGGAGAAGAAAATTGTATTTCAAATGTTATCCTACACCTATCACGAGGTAAGCATTATTCATTTGAGTTTGAGATCATGTGATTCATGTCGTCATACTGTAAATACTTAGAGTGAGTTACTAATGAATGCTCCAAATTCGATATTATAGTTTATTAAAAAATGTTGTAATAATGCATTAATTAAAAATAATAATTTATCTAACTTACTCATATTAAAATATTACATATGAAAAGCCTCGTTTAAATATGACATTTTGCAAAAAACCTCTTCACATTAAAGAAAGAGATGGAGAAGTCACGAAAATTGTATCAACAACAAAACATGAAAAATGCCAATGAACAACAACGACAAAGACAACAACAACAAGAACAACGCCACGGCCACCGGTGTCAATATAGATGAATACTTATCATTAATATTAATAGTACGTTACAAATTAAACATGCAATATTTTACTATACGAATTATAATTTATACTCTTGAATATACTAATTACTTTAATGTTTTATGTTTTTATAGTTTTGTTAAAATGAAAATTTGTTTTATAGTTCTCTTTTAATAATGTAATTTATTGAACAACGAAGTCCGTCTTTCACAAAAAAATGAGAGTTTCAAACATGAACCGAAAATTAGTCCCGAACATTACAAAAAAATAACAATTAGATCCAACCTGTGTGCATCGCATGGGTCCTGAGGCAGTCCAAACCTGTGTGCATCGCACGGGGATGAATATAAAAGGTCTCCAACATTAATGTGATCACTTCATATTTAAAATAATGTATGTAACTTATACATATTAAAAAATTACATGTGAAGAGACTCTTTTCAATGTAACTTCTTGAAAAAAAAGCTCTTCACATATACTCTTTTAATGTCAATAAACTATTTTAAAATGTGTGTCATGCCTAGAAATGTGATACCATCACAACTTAGATATATAATGACGAAAATAATTGCCGAAGATTACGCTATAAAAACTTATATACAACCCATGTGCAACTCAATAAAGTATTTTAAATACGTATAAAGCTTAGCAAATGTGTGACACCATGAAAACATAAATATAAAATGACAAAAATAAATGCCGAATATTACGCTATAAAAACTTCTATACAGCCCATGTGCATCGCACGTATTTTAAATCTATGAAAACTTTTATACAGCCCATGTGCATCGCACGAGAATTGTTGACTATCATTAGAAATAGTTATAACTTAATCTGATGTATTAATATTAGTTAGTTCAAATAAAAAACGATAGAGTCAATAACAAAATAAATAGACAAAAATATTACGTAAAAAATACATCTTAAAAGATTACATGTCAATAAACTATTTTAAATACGTATCATGCTTATAAAATGTATGCTACCATGAAAACTTATATATATAATGACAAAAATACATCCTGAATATAAAATGACGGATATTAGATTTTGAAAACTTCTATACAGCCCATGTGTATCGCACGGGCTTTCATGACTATTCATGTTTGTAAGTGTATTCAAATAATGAAATGACATGATCCCGCAATGAATACATGACGAAAATTAGTGAACACTACGTTATGAACACTTAGATACAGTCTGTGTGCAATGCACGGGTCTGGTTGCCTAGTATGTTGTATTTATTGAATTGTTCCTTAAATTTTATTAGTTATAATGCTTATTGTATTTATTAAATGTCTTATTGCATCATATGAAAGAAATGTCACCTCCATATGAATGAAATGTCATCTCTCGCTTACATCTGATATAGATAATAGAGTAAATTACATGGTTGGTCCCTGTGGTTTGTATAAAGTAACAAGTTTCGTCCCTACCTTTTAAAAGTTGCATGGTTAGTCCCTAAGTACGTAAACAAATAACACCACTGGTCCCTTGGTTTAACTGGTGTTAACTAAGGTTAGTTAAAATTTACAAGTTAGCCCCTTTGGTTAAATAGCGCTGCATCGTTAATCCTTTGGTTAAATAGCGTTGCATCGTTAATCCTTTGGTTAAATAACGCTGCATCGTTAATCCTTTTAACGTTTTCGCCCGTTTTTGTCCGTTTTTTTTTTACGTTCTCGCCCGGTTTTGTTCGTTTTTTTTTTTGTTTTCGCCCGTTTTTGTCCGTTTTTTTTTACGTTTTCGCCCGTTTTTGTCCGTTTTTTTACGTTTTCGCCCGTTTTTGTCCATTTTTTTTGTTTTCGCCCGTTTTTGACCATTTTTTTTACGTTTTCGCCCGTTTTTATCCGTTTTTTTTTTGTTTTCGCCCGTTTTTGTCTGTTTTTTTTTTTCGCCTGTTTTTGTCCCTTTTTTTTACGTTTTCACACGTTTTTGTCCGTTTTTTTTTGTTTTCGCCCGCTTTTGTCCTTTTTTTTTTGTTTTCGGCCGTTTTTGACAATTTTTTTTACGTTTTCGCCCGTTTTTGTCCGTTTTTTTTATGTTTTCGACCGTTTTTTTTTTGTTTTCGCCTGTTTTTGTCCGTTTTTTTTAAAGTTTTCACACGTTTTTGTCCGTTTTTTTTTTGTTTTCGCCCGCTTTTGTCCGTTTTTTTTTTTGTTTTCGCCCGCTTTTGTCCGTTTTTTTTTTTTGTTTTCGCCCGTTTTTGTCCGTTTTTTTTACGTTTTTGCCCGTTTTTGTTCCTTTTTTTTTGTTTTCGCCCGTTTTTTTAACGTTTTCGCCCGTTTTTGTCCCTTTTTTTTTGTTTTCGTTCGTTTTGTCCACTTTTTTTACGTTTTCGCCCATTTTCTTTCATTTTCATATGTTTTTGTCCGTTTTTTTTTACGTTTTTGTCCGTTTTGTCCATTTGTTTACGTTTTCGCCCGTTTTTGTCCATTTTTTTTTTATGTTTTCGTCCGTCTTTTGTCTAAATATAATTTTGAATTTTTTTTAAATAATCATCGAAAAAAATATTTTCGAAAAAAAAATTGGGTAAAAAAAGGTTTCTAAAATATATTTTTCGAAAAAAAAATTTGGGTAAAAAAATATTTTTTCTAAAATATATTTTTCGAAAAATATATTTTAGAAACTTTTTTTTACCCTAATATATTTCTAAAATATTTTTTCTAAACGGGCGAAAACGGAAAAAAAACGGAAAAAAAACGGGCGAAAACGTAAAAAAAAGGGAAAAAAACGGGCGAAAACGTAAAAAAAAACGGACAAAAACGTATGAAAAAGAAAGAAAATGGGCGAAAACCTAAAAAAAAACGGACAAAAACGGGCGAAAACAAAAAAAAAAACGGACAAAAGCGGGCGAAAACAAAAAAAAACGGACAAAAACGTGTGAAAACGTAAAAAAAAGGGACAAAAACGGGCGAAAACAAAAAAAAACAGAAAAAAAACGGGCGAAAACGTAAAAAAAGGGTCAAAAACGGGTGAAAACAAAAAAAAAACAGACAAAAAGGGCGAAAACGTAAAAAAAAACGGACAAAAACGGGCGAAAACAAAAAAAAAAGGGACAAAAGCGGGCGAAAACAAAAAAAAAAAGGGACAAAAACGTGTGAAAACGTAAAAAAAAGGGACAAAAACGGGCGAAAACAAAAAAAAAACTGACAAAAACGGGCGAAAACATAAAAAAAATGGACAAAAACAAAAAAAAGGGACAAAAACGGGCGAAAACGTAAAAAAAATGTCAAAAACGGGCGAAAACAAAAAAAAACGGGCGAAAACGTAAAAAAAAAGGTCAAAAACGGGCGAAAACGTAAAAAAATGGACAAAAACGGGCAAAAACGTAAAAAAAAACGGACAAAAACGGGCGAAAACAAAAAAAAAAAACGGACAAAAGCGGGCGAAAACAAAAAAAAAACGGACAAAAACGTGTGAAAACGTAAAAAAAATAGACAAAAACTGTCGAAAACAAAAAAAAAACGGACAAAAACGGGCGAAAACATAAAAAAACAGACAAAAACGGGCGAAAACAAAAAAAAAACGGACAAAAACGGGCGAAAACGTAAAAAAAAACGGTCAAAAACGGGCGAAAACAAAAAAAGGGACAAAAACGGGCGAAAACGTAAAAAAAAGGGTCAAAAACGGGCGAAAACGTAAAAAAAACGGACAAAAACGGGCGAAAACGTAAAAAAAACGGACAAAAACGGGCGAAAACAAAAAAAAAACGATCAAAACCAGGCGAAAACGTAAAAAAAAAGACAAAAACGGGCGAAAACGTTAAAAGGATTAACGATGCAGCGTTATTTAACCAAAGGATTAACGATGCAGCGCTATTTAGCCAAAGGATTAACGATGCAGCGCTATTTAACCAAAGGGGGCTAACTTGTAAATTTTAACTAACCTTAGTTATCACCAGTTAAACCAAAGGACCAGTGGTGTTATTTGTTTACGTACTTAGGGACTAACCATGCAACTTTTAAAAGGTAGGGACGAAACTTGTTACTTTATACAAACCACAGGGACCAACCATGTAATTTACTCTAGATAATATGAGGCTCTACTTATTAGAAAATACTAATTAAGAATAGACATGCATGGACATAAAATTCAATATATATGTCATTTTTGTGTAAATATATATTTATGCATCCATGTATGCATACATGGATGAACGTTGTATATACTTCGGTATCTATTGATGTGCATCTGGCATGTGTGTGTGAAGACAATCTCAAATAAAATAAAAGTGCATTTCGTAAAAGTCTTGAGAAAGGTGTCTACTCGGAAGCTACAAAAAAATAATGTAATCGAGAAGAAATGACTTGAAAATGAGAGGGTATTACCTAAGAAATTTCATGAATGTTTTTCCAATTATTTCTTGATTTCTTTGTAGTAGTAACTAGTGACCACTATTTTTTTTTTCTTTTCTTATTAAAGCATATAGTGGTTGCTTAGCTATGTATCAATTCCCTGACTTTTCAATCTATAACAATTGTACTTCTTTTATGCTGTAGTAGTTTACTTAGCTCTATATACAGTAGCAGAACAAGAAAATTAGGATGTGAGGGGCATTTTTCTTAATAACAACAGCAATAAATGCGAAAGAAAAATTTATGGTGGGGGTTACTCATGTTTAATACCTTTTTTTAGACCATATCTATCTAGAAGACTGTACAGTTATCACTTGTTGCATGGATAGTGGCAAATTTATTGAATTTTCAGGTAACACTGTACTTGTTTGTTAAGACACTAGCATTACAACATAAATGAAAATTATGACCATTGATTGTTATTGAAAATACAAAATATTAATTTGTATAATAATCTGAAGCTAAATCACTCTCATATGGATTCATACCAATCTCAAGCAACATCAAGTGATAAACTCTCTCTTTCTTCAATGCTACTTCTTTTAGTTTTTTAGCCATTGCCTCATCTGCTAGTACTTCTCATAATGACTCTTGATCTAATTTGAGTTGCCATTCATGTTCCTATGTAGAAAATCCTTCACCATTGCCATTTTCATAAAGTTCAGTGTCGTATTCATAATAAATCTGTTGATAAATCTCTTCCTCTTGTGTTTCATCAATTTTTTCCTCCACCACCACCTCTTTTAAAGATTCTGTTTCCTCTACCGCCACCACATCTTTTGATGAATCTGCTTGCATAAAGGGTTTAAACAAATTATTAGATTTGTAAGTAACTTAGATTAACTTAAAATCAAGTATAAAAACATAAGAAAATTGTTTATCTTTTAGACATTTGAGAAGGAATAATGTTGGTTTAAGTTGTGGGGAATAATTTCAAAAACTACTTATATATGTGTGAAAAAACAATGTATGGTATATAAAGGTGCCATATATTCAAAGTTTAATAAATAAAGTACAAACAAAAGAACACAAATTGGACGAAAGATGAAAAAAAAAGAGAAAAAAAAAAATACAAAAAAGTGGTTTGCTACATTAACATGCACAGATGGAGGGACAGAGGAAGAGGACAAAACACAAGATTCAGACGAAAGTGCCATCGCGTGACATGCACGTGAGGACTGAGATAACTGAGAAATCTTACGACTGTCAGGATTTTGGACTAGCGGCGTAATATATTCTCGATCGTGGATCAAAAACAAAAATATAAGCGTTTTTGAATGTCGTATGAAATCTGAGAAAAGTATATAGACTAACGGTGTAATTTACTCTTTTTGTAAAGAAAACAAGTTCCACATCACTAATTGAATACAAAATATTTTGTCCACGTGGAAAAAACCTATGCCACATAAGCGGTAGCAAGTTTAAAGGTCACCGGATACATCAAAAAGTCGGAATTCAAAACGTTTGTGTTATAATAGCAAAAAAAAAATAAAAATAAAAATAAAATAAAATAAATAAAAGTATGCTACATAGAACAAATAAAAGGTGTCAAGTTTGATGTATTTTCGAGCCATTAGCCCTATAAATTTTGTTGGAGATATATACGGAATAAGTAAAGTTTAAATTGGAATGTATTTTCATTTTATTTTTTTTTTTATTTTTATTTTATGTGTCACTAAATCATAATTTTTTGTAGTGTCAAAACGGGTACGACTACAAGTCAATCCAAAAGATTTACTTAGGTTGACAGGTTAAATAGATTATATGTGTTGAATATGTTAAATAGGTTTCGAGTTGACCAATTTAATCCGTTTTATATATAAAAGTTAGTACATTACACAAGTTAAATGGGTTAAACGGGTTAGTGGGTCAACCCGTTTAACCCATTAAACTCGTATAATTAAATATAAATAATTTTTAATTAAGAAAAAAACTTAAACGGCGGGTCGACCCGTTTATTTTATTCCCAACCCGAACCTGACCTGTTTAATAAATGGGTTAGATATGTCGACCCAAACCTGACCCACAATCTATTTAGCTCAACCCGAACTTGTTAATTTTCGTGTCGGTTTCAGGTCGGGTTTCGTGTCGGGTCAGAAATTGCCACCCCTACCAAGATGGTTCCCAACTAATTTCTAAGGTAAACCTATATCCTAGGTCCGCCCCTGTTAATAAAACCCGAGTTACAAAGATCTAACTTACTCTCATGTAATGACAGTCAACAATGAATAGACTTGCACAAAACCAACTTCAGTTAGAAGAGCAACTAAGTGTCATGCAGGACAAGTCGACTATTAGCAGACTTTTAGAAAACCAATGCATGCTGCACATTCTTTGCTTTGGTTGGTATGCGGTGGAGATTGAACGGAGGTGACTGTGGATTTGGGGTTAGGGTGATGAGTAACTTTTTTGGCTAAAGAGATATGGAAGAAATGAAGAAAAGAGAGAGAGGATGAGATTATTTATGGGTAAAATAGTCATTTAACAAGAATAACTTGATTTTGGCACAAATAACGGAACATTGACCAAGGGAAAACGGTCAGAGGGACGCATTCGACCTCAAAAACCTGACTTTTGGATGCCTGACGACTATTTTTCAAACTTAATGTGCCTTGTGATGTTTCTGGGAAAGTTTAGGGACCAACGGTGTATTTTTGTCTATATGTGATATGTAATATCATATTTGACATATCATAATATGATTTTTTCGGCCACAAAAAAAAGATGAAAAAAACGATTTTTTTTGTCGAAAGTATATCAAAGTGTCCGTCTATAGAAAGATAATTAAATGCTCGTCGAGATGGTGTAATTATTTTCGCTTAACGATTAACGGTTTAAGAGATATTTAAATTATAAAAAATGGGTGAAATATTAAAATGCTTTTAATTTCAACAATTGATTTCTTTTTAGATGGATCGTGGGGACGAGTGCTTTGTTATGTAAGAAAAGTTTGGTATTTAATATAACTCTCCTCGATGACGTTAACTAATTTTTTACTCAACACCCATTTAGTTAATTGATATTTCTTTCCTCACAAAATAAATAATTTTGAAAAATTACACAAAGTTTTAAAGCATCCTACAAGCAACATTTTCATTAATCAAATATCGTCTCTACATACCAAAGTTTTTTCTCCTTGATTTGTTAAAATATAAAATGAATATTTAATTTGAGACATTCAAATATAGCAATGTAGAAACTTATTTTGAAACGAAAGAAGAATTATGTCAATAAATATCGATACTAAATCGTTTCTTAAATCAAAGTTTAGACACGTGAATTCGAGTAAATACATATTACCACTTTGTTAACTGAAATCGAGAAAAATATTTCTGAGAAGTTAACTATAAATAATACAGTAGTAGTTCTCTACTTGTTATCGAAGAAGAAAAAGATTGTGAGAGTTAAAACTCATGATTGATTTTGTGTCTACTTTATATGTCATTAGTTAATTGAATTACAAAGAACTTAGTTTGGTTGATACAATTAATGAATTTTTGCCCACATGTTTAAGCATAAAATTATGCACACTTGTAGATGTGCCATTCAGTTTTCTATTGAAGAAGCCAAGTGATGTTTTTGAAAACTATACTATGTTAGTCGTATGTATTTAGAGTCCATGTATATTTATATGGGCTAAGGCCCAAGGTCTAGAATACTCTTGTATTGGCATTTATATACCACGATTTATGATCAATGACAAACACGATCAATGACATACAAATCTTAGTGATGATGTCAATTGTCTTAGTAATGTTTTAAACTCGTATATTTACCCATCTGTTGCAGTTGGTGACGGGAATTCTATTCCCATTGTCAACTCCGGCCATAGCATTTTGCCTACACCTCATCGAACACTTCGTTTAAATAATATCTTAATTACACCTAATATTGTTAAAAATTTGATATATGTTTGTCAATTTGTTCGTGATAATTATTGTACAGTTGAGTTTGACCCTTTTGGTTTTTCTGTTAAGGAGTTTCAAACGCGTCGGGTGCTGCTCCGCTGTAATAGCAATAGAGATCTTTACCCAGTCACTTAGCCTTCCACCATTCTGCATGCTTTTCTAGCGAGTCAGTATACGTAGCATCAACGTCTTTGACATCCAGAAAGTGAAGTGTTACGTCGTGTCCTTTCAAGTAGTCCTATTTCATGTAATAAAGAGAAGTCTCCCGTTCTTTGTCATGCTTGTCAGCTTGGCAAACACGTGAAACTTCCATTCGTTAGTTCTAATAGTTTGGTTCAGTTGTCATTTGATATTGTACACTCGGACTTGTGGACTTCCCTAATTCCGAGTCTTTCTGGTTTCAAATACTATGTCTTATTTTTGGATCATTATTCTCAGTTTGTTTGGGTTTATCATTTAGTTAATAAATCTCATATTTTGTCTAAATTTAATTAGTTTCGTAGCTTTGTTCGTACTCAATTTAAGTGTGAAGTTAAGTCTTTTTAGTGTGACCATGGTGGGGAATTTGACAACCATGCTTTTCATAAGATATTTTCTGATAATGGGATTCAATTTAGATTTTCTTGTCCTCGTACCTCTCAACAAAACGGGAAATCTGAAAGGATGATTAGAACTATCAATAACCTTATCCATACTTTGTTATTTCAAGCACATCTTCCCACTAATTATTGGACTAAGGCTCTTAATATGGTTGCTTATCTTTTAAATATCTTACCCTCACGTACCATTGACAATGAAGTCCCATTTACTCGCCTTTTTGGATTAACCCCTGACTATAGTCTTTTACGTACCTTTGGGTGTCTTTGTTATCCTCACATCGATACTAATAACAAACTTGTTGCTCGGGAAACACCTTCCCTTTTCTTAGGTCATGCCACAAATCATTGTGGTTATCGTTGTAAAGATTTGAACACCAATAAAATTATTCTTTCACGTCAAGTTACTTTTGATGAGAGTGTTTTCCCGTTTGTCATAACGACATCTACTACCACCACTCCCACTGCCAGTTCCTCTTATTCATTTTTGGATGACTTATCTAATGTCATTCCCAATATTCAAAGATTGTCTCCCACCACTTCACCCAATGTTCCAAATGCTCCTTAAGATGTCCCTACATCTGATGCGCTTGTTGAGCCTCTTAGCCCACCTTCTGTGTCACCTATTGCACCAACTTCATCACCTACTGCCCCCGCTACACCACCTACTCCGTTATCACCGCCCACTCCCGTCTCTGTTTCCCATGATACACCACCTCTACCTGTTCCTCCACCCACGGTTTCGATTCACCCCATGATCACACGTTGTCATGTCGGGACTACTCGTCCTAATCCACGTTATGCTGATCATGTGTCTACAATTTCTCCTTTACCTCGGTCTTATAATGATGCATTTCATGATCCCAATTGGAAAAATGCTATGTGTGATGAGCACCATGCACTTATTAAAAACAAAACTTGGACTCTTGTACCAAAACCCCAAGATGTGAATATTATTCGCAGTATGTGGTTGTTTCGTCACAAGTATTTAGTGGATGGCACTCTTAGTCGTTACAAGGCTCGTCTTGTTATGAATGGTAGTAATCAGATAGAGGGTGTTGATGTTGATGAGACATTTAGTCTAGTTGTTAAACCCGGCACTATTCGGACAGTTCTTAGTTTAGCTATTTCTCGACATTGGCCAGTTCATTAGCTAGATGTCAAGAATGCTTTTTTACATGGGGATTTGGCTGAGACAGTTTATATGTATCAACTGCCTGGGTTTCGTGATCCTGTTCATCTTGATTATGTCTGTTTATTGTAGCGATCTCTGTATCTTAAGCAAGCCCCTCGGGCATGGTTTTAGCGGTTTGCTACTTACATTACTACTGTTGGCTTTTGTCCTAACCGCTGTAACTCATCTTTATTTATTTACAGACAGGGTGATGATACTACATTTTTGTTACTATATGTGGATGATATTGTGCTCACTGCATCATCTGATAGTTTATTACAACGGATTATTGCTTCTTTACATAAGGAGTTCTCTATGACTGATTTGGGTGCTCTTAATTATTTCTTGGGTGTTTCAGTTACGCGTGACTCTTCTGGGATGTTTTTGTCACAATGTAAGTATGCTATTGAGATATTGAAACGTGCACATATGGTTGGTTGTAACCCTTCTCGGACTCCTGTTGACACTGAGTCTAAATTGGGTGATGATGGTGATCCGGTTTCTGATCCTAAGTTATATCGGAGTCTTGCTGGTTCTCTGCAGTATCTTACCATTACTAGACTCGCTATTTCCTATGCAGTGCAGCAGGTTTCTCTTTTCATGCATGATCCATGGGAGCCTCACTTCTCGGCTCTTAAGCGGATATTGAGGTCTCTTCGGGGTACATTAGACTATGGTTTGCAGTTGTTTTCATCATCAACTTCTTCTTTGGTTGCTTATTCTGATGCTGATTGGGTTGGCTGCCCTACTACTCGGAGATCAACTTTCGGCTATTGTGTTTTTCTGGGCAACAATCTCCTCTCCTGGTCTTCTAAGTGTTAACCGACGCTTTCTCGTTCCAGTGCTGAGGCAGAGTATCGTGGTGTTGCCAATGCTGTTGCTGAGATTTGTTGGTTGCGAAATATTTTGCGTGAGTTGCACACACCTTTGTCTTATGCTACGCTAGTCTACTGTGATAATGTTAGTGCCGTTTACTAATATTCTAATCCGGTTCAGCATCAACGTACGAAGCCTATAGAGATTGATATTCATTTTGTACGGGATTTAGTTGCTGCTGGTCAAGTTAGAGTGCACTAGTTGCAGATATTTTTACCAAAGGCTTACCATCAGCTTTGTTTCAGGAATTTCAGACCAGTTTGAGTGTCCGGTGTCCTCCCGCTCCAACTGCGGGGGAGTGTTAGTCGTATGTATTTAGAGTCCATGTATATTTGTATGAGCTAAGGCCCAAGGTCTAGAATACTATTGTATTGGTATTTATATACCATGGATTATGATCAATGACAAACACGATTCACCTCATTAACCTTCATACTAATCCTTCAAAACATTAAATTAAAAGTCCTTACTTGATGAAAACTTTTATTTCAATTTTAATATTTTTTTGTTTATTTCTTCTCCAAAATTATAGAAAAAATGTGAGTAAATTGCAAATATCATCCGTTTAGTTTGGCTAAATTGCACGTTTCGTCCTTATGGTTCATTAATTGCAAAGATCGTCCTTATTTTGCACTATTACGTGCACTTTTGGTCCTCAATCATTGCAAAAATCAACCTTGTGGTTTGCCAAATTTCATTGTTGAAGGACTAAAAGTACACGTAACAGTGCAAAATAAGGACGATCTTTGCACTTATTGAACCACTAGGACGAAACGTGCAATTTGGCCAAACCACAAGGACGATTTTTGAAAATCTATCAAAAAATGTCAAAAACAGCTAAGCTAACTGAAAATATGACTAATTTTATGTTCTGGTACATGTGTTTAATTGATTGCATTAAAAACAAGGGTTATTTCCACATATAGGTAATGAACTTTGAAAATTTTCCTATGTTAGGTAATTAACTCTCGAAAACACTAAGTTAGGTAACAAAACTTTGTGAAACCGACAAAGTTAGGTAATATTACCGGCTACGTTTATGGGGCCCACGAGTAACGTCATATAAACGCGGGTTATTTCTACATATTGGTAATGAACTTTGAAAAATTTCCTAAGTTATGTAATTTACTTTCGAAAATACTGTGTTAGGTAATCAAACTTTGTGCAACGTTCAAAGATACAATACATTAATATCTTTCACCCGAAAGGCGACCCGACTGAAATTGGTGGGTTTTTAAGGTCTATAAATCCGTTGTTGTTCAAAAAGGCTAAAAATGGCGAGAGATTGATTTTGCAAGTATCTAGAGCGGTTGTGCTACCTCGGGAAATGGGATATAATGGTGTGGATATTTTGGTAAAATGGGCGAAGGTGGGACATGATATGATGCTTTTTCAAGCGATTCGTTTAATGCCTATGGAAGAAGTTACGGGAAAGACGTTGCAACAAGCAGCTTGGAAAGGTGAATTCGAAATGGAGGTTCTTGAAAGGTTAGCTAATTTATTTATGTATTGTTTTGGCATTGTAAAAATTAGAAATTATGATCTATTCTGGAAATTAGAAATTAAAACATGGTTTTAGTCGAATTTATTTCCTTTCAATAACTATGATGAATTCAATATCTAAATTAGAAAAGGGTCATGATGAGTTAAAGAAAATAATGGGGCTTGATAAAACTATTTGATGGGAATGAATATGAACATCGTGATTGTTTGCTGTGGTGGTAGGGAGTGGCGGACATGGTGGTTGCGGGGGAACAGATGGTGATGATGAAATGGAAATTTTAAAAAGTTCGTTACCTAAATTGAAAATTTTAAAAAGTTTGGTACAATGGTAACCGTGATGAGGCGAAAAGTGAACCGCTTTTAAGGGGTCCTTTAAGCCCGAATTCAAGATTATTTGATCAATTATTGCCCTAAATCGTTCCTTTTGTCATTTTAGGTACTTTTGGAGAGAAATCTGGAAAATGAAGCATTTTGGACGTTTTTTGGAGCATAAAAGTGAAGAAAACGGCAAAGTCTCAATTTTCCTTGCTGGGAATAGTACCTGATGGCGTCAAGGCTCTCCACATGACGGCGTCAAGAGTTACAAAAGAGGTGGATTTGGAAAATACACGTGACGATCCAGAGAGTTCTTAAGCATAGGAGATGACGGCGTCACCTAAGGCCGTCAGGGTCCAAACATTAGTGACGGCCCAAAGCATTTTTACACATGACGGCGTCTCAAGCAGATCTAGGCAATACGATTTTATTATGACGGCGTCACAATCTAATACATGACGCCGTCACGATATGTAATCTATATATAGTTTTCCAAATTTCATTTATAAGTGTGCAACTTTGAGGGAATAAACCCTAGTCCGAATTTTATCAGCTTTTCAAAGGTTTCAACCCCTTGAATCTTTCATGTTCAATTAAAGATAAGTACTCTTTCAAATCATTCAATATGTCTATGTGTTATTTGATTATATCTTACGCTTGTCTTCTATTTAACATGCTAGGCTAGATTTCTCTTGTGTTTGCGTAGATGTAGTGAAACCTAGATGTTAATTATGGGTTGATTGTTTGTTTATATTTGTTACGGATGATTGTATTCGATGTTAGGCTTAAGAAAACTGGCAGACTTCCATTGGTAACTTGCTTGAACGTCTTAAGAAACATGATCGGAGGTATACTACGATTTTTGGTTGTATTTAAAACGTAGGAGAATTCTAATGATCCCATGTTAGGAGCTTCTAATGGTTTGACATAGGAGTGAAGTAGGATCCTATAGAGTTAGGGAATATTGTACACAGCCCTACGACTAGTATTAAGGAATATGACCCGTCATCCATGCAATTGTAACAAGCTAATCAACCTGTAAAAAATATCTAGGGAGTAATGAAACCTAAGTAAACACAACTTTCCTCATCATTGTTTACGCCACATTAGTTTAATAGTTTCATTTTCATTTCTATTATTTTATTTTGATTGCATCATAGTTTATTGGGTTAGTTGGCTAGCAACAAATTCTGTCCACTCCTTCAAAACCCGAGATTTTTATTTGCTTTCATAAAATATAAAAATACAAAAAGAATCATCCCTCACCTCTAGACCTAGTTTAGGAGGCTTTCTAATCCTAGCGACATTATTCCTGAGTTGAACGATCAATCCCCCGGTATTTGTCGCTATACTATACTATAACGATCAGGTACACTGCCTGGTGGGCGTTGTAAGCTTCTCGAGATCCCTAGAGAGTTCAGACCTGTTGCGAGGGTGCGATTCCCACGTATCAAGTTTTGGCGCCGCAGCCCGGGGAATAGTTATTGTCTAGGTTAGGATTTCTTTTTATTAGGTCTACTTGCTAGATTCCTTTCTAGTAAGATTTTATTTTTATTTTTAGGTTTTTTTTAGTCTATCTTATTTCTTCGTGTCTTTGTTCGTAACCTTTACCATCTGACATCATGGAAGGTAGTAACCTCTTTGAACCCATCAACCCACCACAACAAAACCACCCACAAAACCCACCACTAGCTAACCAACCTCTTAGGCCCCGAACATTAGGAGAGTATTCCCGTTCTAGCAACCAAGGCTATCGAAACACTATTGAGCTCACTCAAGGAGCCAATGTGTCCCACTTGCGATCCGAAACTATCCGGTTGGTGCAAAGCGGATGTGCATTCCATGGACTTCGTTCCGAAGATCCTAACCAACATCTCAAGGATTTCCTTAAAATCGAAGATTCCATAGACCTTGATGTTACAACTAGAGAGTCGACCCGATTACGCCTATTCCAATTCTCTCTACGTGAGCAAGGTAGTCAATGGCTTGAACATTTACCCGCGGGATCCATCACCTCATGGGATGATCTCACCACTCGTTTTCTTGCTCAATGTTTCCCACCGGGGAGAACTAACAAGCTTAGAAATGATATCTTGATGTTCCAACAACGTCAAGGTGAAACTCTATATGAAGCATGGACTCGTTTCAAGGACTTGCTCCAAAAAGTCCCTCATCATGGCATAGATCTTTGGCTCCAAGTCCAAATCTTCTATGACCATATCGATCTCTCCACAAGGCGAACCATTGACCAATCGACCGGTGGCAAGCTACGTGATCTAAGTGCGGAAGAGTCATGGGAACTCATAGAAGATCTTGCTCTCTATAACAACGAAAGTTGGAATGATCCCCGTGTTGGGATTTATACTTGAGTTGATATTGACAAAATATGAAAGATGAAGGACTTATGAAGACAAAGTGAAGAATGCAACAGACAAGGGACTTGCTTTACAAAGAAGTTATTTCAAAATAGTCCTTCGTAGTATTTTGTAACCCTAGTTCTCTATTATATAAAGAGAATACAGGGAATAGGTTTATTCATTCATGTGTATTACAATGTAAACCTAGTAAAGGTGTGTGTGTGTAAACCTAGGGCGTGAGTATGCTTATGTAAACGCCTAGGATAGTTGATTAATGTTAAGCCTCAATGATCTTAGATCGCTGTTAGAGTGTAACCGTGCTACACTTGATCATGTAGCATTGGGGCTTTGGTGTATGTTAGAGTAGAGATGATGACGAGAAACCTTGTTAGCAATAATAAAGATGTTTTGTTTATTCCGCTGCGTACATGTTCTTTATCTTTATTATTGTGTAATCCCTAGATGAGGTCTAAACAACCTCGAGCTAAAACGATCTATAACACCCCGTGATTTGAAAAAAACGGTCAAGGCAATATCTTTGCCTTCGAACAATTCGAGCACTCCCGACCATAGGATCATGGAACTTGAGGACCAATTCAAGTTTCTCATGAAATCCTACGAAGCTCCTAAGCCTTCAAGCCAAATGAACAAAATCACTTCTTCGTGTAAGTTGTGTAATGGCCCTCATGAAACTCATAACTGCATGGAACTTCCAAAGCATGCTTTTAAGGAATTCACATCATCACGTGCTAATAAAACAAAGAATAGGGAGCTCACCACTAATCGAGGTCCTCGAAACTTTGGCGAGGCCTATGATGCATGGAAAGATAAACCAAATTTCAGAGGATACCAAACTCGGAGCGTATCCTTCGATGATTCGCCTCCACTCGAATGGTCCGAGCATTTTCCACCTCAGAACACTCCTAAGCAAAGCTATGAAGATGCCTTGCGAAAGTTCATTCTTTCTCAAGAATTACAGCTTTCCAAGCTCGAGACCCGATTTAGACAACAACAGGCCGATATGAATGACAAGATTTGTAATCTGTTAACTGCTATTAAAGAGCACGCTATTAGTAAACCGATTCAAGCTGAAGAAGTCAAATCTGTCACCATCATGAATCAACCAACCTCTCCTGTGAAAATAAAAGTCCCAGTAAACTCTTTAAACATCTGTCACCTAGGAAGGACACTAGGGACACTAATAGCGGAATCTAAATTAAGGACCCTTCGTCATCCCAACAAGTCTACTTTGTCAAAGTTGTCACCATTAAGCAGATAGATAAGAAAATAGAAGAAAGTGACAAGGATGAAGTTGGAATAGAGACCGGGGCTAGGGATGAGATTAAGGAAGTTGAGGATATTAAGGAAGAAAAGTTAGAGGAAGTAGAAAACGTAGAAGAATACTTTGATAAGTTACCCACCAAGGAAGAACGGGAATATCACAAGGATTTATTCAATGATCTCGTGACACCATACATCCTTGGTTCTCCCCTTACTAAAGTAGGTGATCCCTCTAACATCAACATAACATGCAACATTGGGCATATGCATGTGTGGAAAGCTTATATTGATCCTAGGTCTCCTATAAACATCATGACTAGGACCTATTATAATTTGGTAATGAAGAAGCAACTTGGGTATAGGATGATGCCCGACACGATTAGGATGAGCAACTTTGTAGGAAGAGTGAAAGGATTTCATGTCTTTGTAGGAAACTTCACTTATGTTACCGACTTTGTGATAGTTGAGTATACTCGTCCGGTAATAGATGATTGCCTAAGTCAAGTAGTGTTCGGAAAACCGTTTGTTGAGGCCTCTAAGATGAGTTATGACCCATCCCTATGGATAGTTAAATTCAAGGAAGAGAACGATGAGATTGCTTACCAAATGCCCTATAAGATTGAACAATACCGCCTTCTATCAAACATAGAAAAGGAACACAAGCAAGCGGTTTACTATAGGAATGATGAGGATAGACGTAGAGGAGTAGATTATGTCATGAATAGAATACTTGGTTTCTACAAGGAATGTTTGCAACTAGGTCCGGAATACAAAACTAAGATTGGAGATGACCTAGAGAATGAGACCAATGATGAGGTCACGTAATTGCTCATGACCTTGAGTCTAGCCACAAGACTCGTAAATAAAGAAAAGCGCTTCTTGGGAGGCAACCCATGTTTTGTGTGATTTTTAATTGTTTTATTGTTATTTGCTTCCGTATGCATGCATTATTTTTCTTGTTGGTAGATCATGTTTCAAACTAAATTGTGAAAATGCTTTATTTTGTCGTTTAACTTTGTCTTAACTTCATATAAAGGTATTTTGCAAAAGCTAAGTGTAAGGGGAAACCCCAAATTTGTTTTTAAGAACGAAATTGATCTTGATTCACCGCAATAATAAATGAACATGTGTATTAGTATTTGTTAGCGTCAAATGCTTGTATCGAGTCATAATGATGTTTTGCAGGATTTTCCAAGAAGTAGGACTTAAGTTTTTCCAGAAATTTTTCGGAAACTTAACGTAAAGATTTCTGCAGGTCACTTCTGACGGCGTCATGTGTAAAATTCTGGAAATTTTTCGAGTTTTGTTTTTCTAACGGAGTCGTGAAGTTTTTGTTAATTCTTTAGTTTTATAAACTCCAGGAAATCTGCAAACATTCATTTCACAAGCATTATATTTTAATTTGTTTTCTAGGATTTGTTAGTATATATATAGATTGCCGTCGATTTTACGCGAGGTTGCCTTGATTGTTTTCTCATGTTTAACAGGTTATTTATGACAAGAAGATGATTTATATTTCTGGAAGGGAAGCTTTGAATGTTCATTTTCCTGGAGGAAGATCTAACCTTGTTACCACACTATCCACACCGAACGAATCAGGGGAGTATTTATTTTCATTCTTTTACCTATTTTACTTTTAAATTCTTTAATTGAACATTGGGGACAATGTACATCCTAAGTGTAAGGGGAGGGTAAATGATGATACCTTATAGGATACAATTGCACTTGAGTTTGTTTGTTTGATGGCAGGTGTGTAGTAAAACTAAGAGAAATACTTGTTAGTGTGATTTTAGCGCCAAATTTAAAATTTTTTACAACATTTAGGAGTGAAACTTTAGCCTTAACAAGCGTCTCATGGATAGGAGTTGTATGACTAGCACAAAACCGTACCATTCAGAAAAATTTTCCACCCAAATATGTGAGCTTCGCCTTTAGATTTGATAGGAAAAGCATTCATTATTAGTGCTTATGAGTGTACCAGTAGCACTTAGATTCTAGAACTTGCGTTAGTGATGCATCCCGAGACCGCTAGTGAGACTACATTCGTGTAGTCGGATTTACTACATGATAAGAGGCATTAGGATCACCCTTGTGCTAAACCCGTACCATAATTACTTGACCATTTAAGTCATATTACTTGGCTAGTAAGTCAATTAATTTTTCCCACACCTTAGCGTTGTACTCATTTTTAGTACACGAAACCCCTAGTATACCCCTCCGAGCCTATCTTTTCGTTTCTAACTTTAAGTATTTTACTTAAAGGAAAAATTTGTTACAACCCACCCAAATGTGCAACCAAATCGCCTTAGCCTTCCGTGTATGTACTCATCTTTAGTGTATTATTGTTAGATGTTTAAACCCTTAGTTAATTATCTAACTGATTACATGGTTGCTAAGGCGAGTCATATCTTGTACATATTGTTTTGGAACGATTGGGACTCACGAGTAAAGTACTTGTGTTATGGAGTAATGGGGAAGAACATCAATTATTACCCTCATATGTGCGTTAATCTTAAAAGTACTCCAAGTGTTTTGATTATCTTGATTCGAGTCATTAGAGTAGTTTATTGTAAAGTATGTAAAAATTCAAGTGTAAGGGGAATGTACATTCCCTATGGTGTATTTTTGAAAATCTATCAAAAAATGTCAAAAACAGCTAAGCTAACTGAAAATATGACTAATTTTATGTTCTGGTACGTGTGTTTAATTGATTGCATTAAAAACAAGGGTTATTTCCACATATAGGTAATGAACTTTGAAAAATTTCCTATGTTAGGTAATTAACTTTCGAAAATACTAAGTTAGGTAACAAAACTTTGTGAAACCGACAAAGTTAGGTAATATTACCGGCTACGTTTATGGGGCCTACGAGTGACGTCATATAAACGGGGTTATTTCTACATATAGGTAATGAACTTTGAAAAATTTCCTATGTTATGTAATTTACTTTCGAAAATACTGTGTTAGGTAACCAAACTTTGTGCAACGTTCAAAGATATAATACATAAATATCTTTCACCCGAAAAGCGACCCGACTGAAATTGGTGGGTTTTTAAGGTCTATGAATCCGCTGTTGTTCAAAAAGGCTAAAAATGGCGAGAGATTGATTTTGCAAGTATCTAGAGCGGTTGTGCTACCTCGGGAAATGGGATATAATGGGGTGGATATTTTGGTAAAATGGGCGAAGGTTGGACCTGATATGATGCTTTTTCAAGCGATTCGTTTAATGCCTATGGAAGAAGTTACGGGAAAGACGTTGCAACATGCAGCTTGGAAAGGTGAATTCGAAATGGAGGTTCTTGAAAGGTTAGCTAATTTATTTATGTATTGTTTTGGCATTGTAAAAATTAGAAATTATGATCTATTCTGGAAATTAGAAAATGTGGAAAACTAGAAGGGGGGTTGAATAGTTTTACGTCTTTTTAATTTTATTATGAAAAACTTAGTTTAGTTTTAAAACCTTGTTTGCTTTTAAAACTTTGATTCAATCTTATGTGAACTCAAATCTTGAACAATATGAACAACTATATCTAAGTATGAACAAAAATAATATAAGCTAAGTATGTGAAATCAACACATGCACAATATAAACAATTATAGCTATATACGAGAGATAAGTAAGTAATCGTTTATTTTATAATCCTTAGTTATATTTTGTACGAAAACTTTACTTGATCGAAATGATCAATTATATGTATGTTACCTTTTTAGTTTGATTGTAAAAACTTTGTTTTGTGAATGAAACTTTCGTTTGATCTTTAAGTAAAATCAATACTAGCACTATATGAGCAAATATATATATATATATATATATATATATATATATATATATATATATATATATATATATATATATATATATATATATATATATATATATATATATATATATATATATATATATATATGTCTACGTCTACAAAAGTAATAACGATATAAGCAAGATAATAAGTAAGATATGGAAAGATCTAACCGCGAGACAAAGGATTTATAGTGGTTCGGCTACAAGGACACCTTCCTTGCCCTACTCCACTCCTCGAGTCACCTACTCGAGAGTTTTCTTCACTATGTCAACAAGCTCCCTTATGGCGAAGAAAACCTTACACACCAATATATACACCACAACTTCGTCACAACTTATTCACACCTTCTACACAAGTTCTTCACACCTAGTCACTACTTAATCACAACACTACTTCTTCACACCTAGTCACTACTTGATCACAACACTACTTCTTCACACCTATCTATCTTCACAACTATCTACTTCACAACAATCTTCTTCACGACTATCTACTTCTCAACTTCTCTACTTCACAACTATCTACTACACACTCACTCTATCTACACACCTTGCTAATCTATCTTCTATCAAATATTCACAACTAGTTATACAAAGAAATAGATATAATGGATGATGCACTAACAACTTAGATGTGGAGGTCACAACAAGTTGTAATACTTCTTCTCTTGAAGGATTGAAGTATTCTTCTCTTGCACTTGAAAGGTAGAGGTTTGGATCACTTTGAAACAAAGATTTATGTATGTATGATCAAAGGATTTTAGAGAATAGAAATGAAATCTAGAACAGAAAGTTTTGGGGTGCAAAAGGTGAGATAAATCTGTGGAATGAACCAGTATTTATAAGGGGAAAAATACTGTTTGGGAGCGTGGCCGGTCCCCTTAATAATTAAGGGGACCGCCTAGTATAATTAAGGGGGCCGCCTAATAAAAAAATATTTTTTCTTCAGATTTTTTGTCTTTTTGTTGGGGAGGTTTTTCCTGAAGAATGTAGCCGTTTTTTGGGTTGAAATTTGAATTCAAACTATTTATTTTGAATAAAACATTTCTTATAAATACAAAATTGTTTTGTATAAGTTTAAAAATGTTTGTCCCACTTTAATAAAATGTAAGGTTTGTAAAAATAAAAATTCCTTTGATCATAAAATGCATTAGACACTTTGTTTATTCATACCTTAAGTGATATGGATGCTAAAGCAAATATTTACGACTAAATACTTGTTTACGTCATAATTTGTAGTTCAATGAGTTTACGTTTTGTGATTATCAAAACATAGAGATATTGATATATGTTAATAATATTTTTAGGCATTATTTATATCAACAATCTCCTCCTTTTTGATGATTACAAAACCTAAACTTATTAAGTCTAAAAATTAATTTTTTTTTAGACAAGTACTTAGTGAGTTTATATTCACTTCTCCCCCTTTTTGTAGAATCAAAAAGGTTATGCCGGCTAGCTTCATAAATGAAGTTAGACGGGATGAAAGCTCCCCCTTGATGTGTTCTCCCCCTCGTTCGATGGCACCAAGGGATCGAGATATGGAAAGCTCGCAAGAAAAATATTAGAAGCACACGCATATATAGAAGAATATGCAATATACAAATAACAAGCATAGCAAACAAATACTAAGGATACATAACAATTAATTCAAAGAGATTATGTTAAAGATCCTAATTTGCCAAAGAGAGCCATCGGACTAGCTTGTAACAAAAGGTTGGTTGATTCGTATTTGAAAGTGAAAATCATAAGCATATAGTATGCTTAGATGGTTGATGATGGAGTGTTTGGAATGAAGATGGTTGAGTTAGGGTAAGGTTGTTGTATTAATGGAGGTATATGTTTGGGTCATGAATGTTGGAGAGTTTGGTTGTGGAGAGTTTGTAGCAGAAGAGGTTGATTAAGGTTTTGGATGTTGTTCAAGTGAGGGTATTGGATGTGATCTAGTGAGAAGATATTCAATCCAAGTGAAGTGTTCATTGAATGCAATGGTTTTTAGGAGAAAGATGCAACAAGGTCAATTGTTGACATGCTTCTCAAGTTGATTTATGTTGTGTGGTGATGAGGGTAATCTAGATGAAGGTGGATCCAAATTACGTTGAGCAAGATGTAAGGCTAAAAGAGCACTAAGCTCATGAGATTCTTTTAGCGCCTCAACGAACATTAAGTGTTCGGAGGAAGGTGATGGTGGTGGAGCATGATAGTTGTCTTGGGTGAGGGTTTGAACATGCAACTTAGGAATGGCATGTGATGTTGTAGGATGTGGTGGTGATACTCTTGGTGGTGGAGACATGTTTGATCTTGGGTAATCATGAAAACATGATATGGGTGGAAGAGATGCTTCATGAGTGGATGGTGTTTTTGTTGAATGAGCAACATGTAAAGTGTTGGTAATGAGGTTGGGATTATTGTTTTGGGATTGTGCATGCTCATCATAAGAAGGAGCATTAGTGGAAGCACGAATGAATGGTTTGTTGTTAAATGGATCATTTGTGTGAGAGTGAGGTTTAGGTGTTGGTTGATTATGAACAACATCGCTTGAGTTGTGAAAAGATTATGAGGTTTGAGTGTAATGTAGAAGGATATGGGTGAGTAAAGGTTTTTGATATGTAATGTTGGTGAGAAGGAGAGTGAGGTGTTAGGTATGTAATGTTAAAGACATAGGAGGAATTTGGTGTTAGATGTTTAACAACATCATTTGGTTTGACGGGCTTTTAATGGAAGTTAGGCTTTCTTCTCCAAACGGGTTATTTGGTGGTTTTGGTTTAATGGGAGAGGTCATGAAGAGATGAGTATAGATTGAGAGGAATGAGAGTGTTTATAATGTAGGATTGGTGGGATTAAGGATGTATAAATTTTGATAGAAGGTTTAGGATAAAATAGGTTTATGAATTTTGGGAAGTGTAGGATGAAATGGGCTAAAAAGTAGAAAAAGGAAACAACACCTTCGATCATCAGATGGCCGGTCCCTTTAATTAGAGGTCGGTCCCCTTAATAATTAAGGGAGCCGCCTTATGATTTAAGGGGGCCGCCCATCTGGTGATTCCCTGATTGCCAGAAAAGGGTTTTTGGTAGTGAATTGCAGAAAGGTTGTGTTTTTGGTTTCAAACAAGTCCAACTCTTTGAGGCAATTAAGCATATACTAATTATGTAGGCAATTATGTAGCCAAAGCATGTTAATCAAAGAGATTAAGTAAACAAGCAATTTCATCTAGCATGCAAACATACTCATCAAGCAAGGAAAATATAAGTGCTAGGAAACAATAAGCAACATCAAGTATTTCATAACTACATAACTAGGAGGATTAATCCTAATGTGTATCAATGTGCGGTAAGTGAGTAGTTATGATAGCATGGATTTCTAGACTTGTTACAAACAAAGTCTTAATGAACAAACCATGGTCCTCTTGATTTGATTTAGTTCACTTATAAGTGTCATTTATATAAATATAGATGACAAATATGAGATCACCATGCATGATTTTAAAAGAGACGTTTTTAGCAGTATTCAACAATGTTTGAAAGTAAGTTTTCACTTAGATGTGAGAGTTATTTGAATAAAATAGATTGGGTTTTTACTTCAAAATGTGTGAATGAACGGTAAAGAATATTTTCCCAATCTTTAGATTTGATAAAAACAAAATTGTGGATATTGATAGTGAAAACATGTTATTTAAAAGTGGGATAGTTATTTGAAAAACTATTTTCCAAAATGTGCGGTTTTTGCATATTTTTAGAGATGTTAGATTTTTGACAACAAATATCATAAATCAAATATTTTAAAAAATGTTTATTAAAGATCTCATGCTCAAGAGGATTGGTTAAGCCTATTATTATCTCATGCTATCGTTTCTACATATCCTATGATCCTAAAGGAAATGAAGACGATAATTTATATGTTAGATGCGAGAGTGTTGAATGGGGTATAACCAAACATCTATAGTTCCTTTGTTTTCACACGCTTATCTAACTTAATGCCATATGTAATCTCCCGTAAAATTTCCCTATAAATAGTAAAAGTAAATCAAAGACTAATATATCATTCGTTAATTAATAATGTTTTTACCAATAATAATTTTTTTTATTTTATTTTTATCAAATATGCTATGTTACTTAAAAATCACTACAATATTCATGATCCCTTGCTACTTGGAATGATGCTCACACATGTACCACTATAGTCTAAAATTGCGAGAATATTAAAATTTTCTTTTATTCGTTACGAACCTGCATTTTCGAGACATTTTTCAAATTTACTATTCATCGGTTACTATTCACCAAACACTATTCATCGTTTTTGGAGTCAGTTAGTGATATTGAGATGTTTTTCAAAAGTTTTACTATTCACGAAACACTATTCACTCTCGGACTCACGTAAACATTTCACTAATCACAAATTAATTATTTACTAATCCTAATTTCACCTAATCGAACCATAATTTCACCCTAAGCCCAATCTTATTTTTGGCCTGTTACTATTCACGACCCACTCAATTCAAGCCCATTTTCTTTCTTTTTATTTTCGTAACCATCGACTAGACCAAGCCAGAAACACGTCTCGTACTCCTTATTCTTACACACGACACATAAGTATTTTCACAATCCCTCATTCCTCACCTAGTCAACTTTGAGGATGTCGATTTTTAGCTTCTCACGTCAAGTCTAACAACGTTTTTACTAGGTAAAGTGTTTGTCCAAAAACAATTTCATAAAATTTCAACTAATCCAAAACTAAACCGTTTTGAACCACGTTTGTTTCTATTAAGTCCTAAAAATATTTCTAACACAATTTCAAGTCTAAATATTACATTTGATCAATCATCACCAAGCCTAGCCAAGATTTCAAATCGCTTACAACTAAAAATTGGTGGTCGACATGCATTTGTAAAACAAAGATGGTACTTCCCCATTTCAAGCTCACACAATACATATAATATGATCCTAGGCAAGTACCATTTGCTTTTTATATACATATTCACCAGTACAATTCATTTTATATTGGATCACCACACTTTTCCTTTGAAAATTAGAGTATGTCGATCGCTAGAAACCAACAAAGAGTCATGTTGCGTCTTACACTTCCTCAAGGACTTTTGGTAAACACGTAAACATCCCATCCCATTAATTTTAGTCACTAGGACACTCAAAAGTTCATATATATAAACGCCATGCATGCATGCTTTCGTCTTTCACTTTCATGCAAAGCAAAACTCACCAAAAATATTAAGTCTTGAGTCTAGTTCTTGGGTCGAAGCACTTGGGTAGGATTTCAAGGCAAATCGTGTGGATTTAGGAGGAACAAGTCATTGTTTGTGAACCTTGGTCGAGTCTACACTCACGTTACACACTCATTCTACACTCTCCTCGACTCTACGTCTCATTTTACCCCACCATTTTGGTGTAGTAAGTCTCACACAACTTTTTCCATTTATATTTAAAACGTACATTTGATTATTTTCGTATAAATCACAAACACTTGCACTAAAACTCTCGAAATCTAAATAAACAACACCTAAGTATTATACTTTCGTCTATATATTTACTACCTTAGTAATCAAGTAATATAAAGTTTCGAACCTAAAAAGTTACGTACAAACTATTTTTGGATACCTTTCTAACGTATAAAAACAAGTCGTGTAAACTCTTAAAATTTGTCTAAGTCTTTTTACTTATAAAAACTCGTTTCATGCAAGCCTAAAACAAACGTATATCTTCAAAATTAACTTAACGAGCACATGATTTTATTTCACAAACTATTTAACCACTTGACAAACTATCATTTTCGTGTATAACGTTGGTAATAAAAATTACGTCTTGACCCTTTAAATGATGCAAAGCATCGCGACTTAAAACCTTTTTCTGAAAAACTAGTAAATATCGATTAAGGCCCAATCCTTTGAAAATAAGCTAACGAATAAGCAGTCCTAATAAGCAGTCTTGGAACATTTTTAGCATCCTAAAATAAGCCCGAAACCAAGCCCAAAACTTTCGTAAGCCCATTGGATTTAAAAAGCTTAACGGGCCTAGTCTTTTTCGTTAAAAAGCCCATTAAGCTATAATAAGCTCTTTTCGATAAATAAGCAGTTTTGAAAAGTTCAAATAAGCTATTTTTAACTTATTTGAGAAATAAAAACACTAAGTTTTGAATTTGGTGAATTTTGGACTAAATTTGCAAAAATTATAATTTTCGGGTTAAAAGTGTCACTTTTATAAACTTTAGGTAAAAATTGTCATTTTACAAACTTGAGGATGAAAAACTGATTTTATAAACTTTTGGGATGAAAAATGTAAAAATTATAAAGTTTTGGACGTAAAACGTAAATATATTTTACTTTGGACTAACGACGTAACGCTAACACCGTTAGGGTAAAAAGTGTAAAAATCTGGAAAAGACAAGGGCCGTATAATATAATTAATATTTTTATTTTTACTTTCCGTTTTACGATCTCGAGTCACGACGTTACATTTATTTCACACTATTATTATTATTTTCAAACCTTACATTTTATATATATATATATATATATATATATATATATATATATATATATATATATAACTTATTTTAAAACTTATGATACTTTATCAAACCACCAGTTTTACTATCGTTAAATCAACAACTCACGTATTCAAAACTACTCGCGATTAAACCATTAGGACTATCAAACACTAAAACTTGCCATATATTATCTAGGTTGTGTGTGGAGCCGTTCCCTCATTGCAAACTGAATATCGATATTTTTACCACTATACCACTAAGGTGAGTTCATAGCCTCGCCTTACTTATTTAAATGTTTTATAAATCTCGCGAGGGGGATACATGCTAGTTTTTACAAACTGAACACAAGTATTTTTCTTGGTATGCTTTACCTGATATCGTTATTGCTTAAGTCCCTTATTGCCAAAAGCCCCTCATATCATGAGCCTTAATTACCCAGAGGGTGAACGTAAATAATTGTGGATAGATCTATTAGGGATTGACAATCCCCGTTTGGGCGTTGGAGAAAACTACCAAACGCACTTTATTTGAAGTCTAATAGGTTACTGGCAAGAACCTATCCCGAGGGCCCTGTTACTATAATCCATCATTTATGATGAGATCTGTTAATCGGCTGAGTGTCAAGAGCTTAATGCAATAACAACTGTTTTATAAATTATAATTGTATACCAGTGCAATTATCACTTATAGCTTGTGTTCAACTATTAAACTTAAACCTATGAATATCACTCAACTTTTGTTGATTTTTAGCATGTTTATCTCAGGTCTAAAATGAGCGAGGATGGGACGGAAGAACACGAAATTCTTACAAAGGCTATAAAATTTTTATTATCATTCGAAAACCTATTTAACAAATTTTAAAACCACTGGGACCTCATTTTTAAAACTCTGATATTTATAAAAATTTGAATGATAGATGTTATAGAAAATCATTTTCTACTGAAAAACTATGAGCTGTGAAGTAACACACAATCTTTATTCCGCTGCAAATATTTTAAAAATGGGGGTGTTACAGATTGGCATCAGAGCTTTAGTTATAGCGAAACGGTCTAATACAGATCCGAACTATAACTGTTTTTACAAACCAAAACATTTTATAGCCTTACACTTTTCGTGCCTTCCGTGTCTGCAGACTACCTTGCTCAGTACATTACCTGTTAAGATTATTCTGCATGTTTAGAAATTGCGCTTACACAACTATTATTTCATCCGTACTATTATATCATTAACGTAAAATTTACTTATAAAATACTATTCCCGGTTACTATAGTAACATATCTCCAAATAAAAAAACTTTCGTGAACGCCAAAACTACTCTCCGTAATACTAATACCTCACCTATCGATCAAAATTCTCCGAATACCGAAGACCCCTACGTACAAATATCACAGCCCCAACTTAATATAGGAATCACTCATAGATCACTTCCATCGTCACCTATGAATCATATGAAGATGTGATTGGTGGTCAGGCAACATTCGAAGTTGGACAAAGTTCACGTCAAGAGAGGCCGTGGAAGAATGTTGAGCAAAATTCTCCGTTATCCTACACTTCAGATTCCCCAATACCAAATATCCCAATTAATTTATCCTCGCCTAATTCCCCCAACTACGATATAAGCACACCTGATTCAATATGGACTCTTGTTTATCGACAAGCTAGCATATTAGAGGCTCACACTGAACAGCTGAAAGGTTTACGACCAACAAAATTTGAATGGTATGACCGTAACCCTGACGCATTGTTCAAAAGAGCGGATGCTGAAAGACGAGCAATATGTGAATTAGGATTAAAGATTAATGAAATAAAGGACAACACCAACCAGGAACTTGGAAGTTTGGATTCCAGGGTCCGTTCTGCAAGAAGAGAACACTGTCATACCCATGGTAGAATTGAAGACATTGAAAGGACCCTCTGGATGGCCAGAGACACAGCAAGAAACCAGAGTCAAAGGATTGCCGCATTAGAGACTATGCTCGCTAATCAAATGAACATGTGTCAGGAACATTTCTCAAACATGGATGCAGCACAACTTGAACTTGAGAAAGAAATTAGATATTTACGTCAGAGGCGTAACTAATTTTAAGTTTACAAGTATTCCTGTTGCAACTACTAAACCAGACATACTTGTTTAGTATTTCATGTAATGTTCAATAAATCTGAACCTTTCAGAATTCGTAATCGAATCATAATATATAATAACCTCCTCTTCC
Organism: Artemisia argyi; assembly: GCA_030686995.1. NCBI lineage: Eukaryota > Viridiplantae > Streptophyta > Magnoliopsida > Asterales > Asteraceae > Artemisia > Artemisia argyi. The sequence goes on from CM060705.1 coordinate 154,664,090, forward strand.
GTTACATCTCTCTGTTATGAATCAATCGTTTCTTATCAAGCATGCATACTATGAACCCTCATACTTTCATGCAAAAATCTCATCAATTGTTACCTCCCTTGATGAACAAATAACTCCACGTAGATCCATGACATATTAATAAGAGACCTTGTACTAATTGTTTTACAAAAACGATCAGTCAAGTTATTAATATTATGATAACTTCTACAATACTATTCAAATCTACCGTGAGATTTCTTACAATTGTTAAGATTTCTTAAACATACTATAATTCACCAGAAACCAAAGGATTGTCTAAAAAAAATAAATTTTCAAGAGAGAACTTGAAAAATAGAGAGAAAATTTATTTTACTGGACGAATCGGTTTGTTCCTTAGTAATCCCATATCAAGAGTTGATTATCTATCTATAATACAACACAGACATATCTTGAAATTAGATTACAGTAAGGAGTCAATTCAGTCTATCATCAATGAAATAATTAGAATTCATTATTTAAGTTATTCTGACATCAGATGGATTCTAAGTTAAGTTTCATTAATGATTTCAGAAGATGGACAACGTAAACAATACATGTACTCCATCATCATCAAAAATCACCATGACTACTGAAGATGTCAGGGAGTTGATAAGTAACATCATGTCAGTAGTACTTAAAGGAGTCACCATAGTTTATCCAAGAGGAGAATCAGATACGCCTGACAAGCAGGAAAACTACATGGAATATAGGCCAAACCTCTTTAAAACTCCTGAAAGAATGACTAACCCTATCACCAACCATAACCAAGGAATTAGGCAAGAAGTTAGACCTAACGGAATCAAACAAAAGCGAATACTCACAAAAATAGGAACCAACAACTCCAACCACTACAACTTCACCAAAGCTCAAGACTGCCACCACAAACGTCTGGGAGATCGTTTCAACTATCATCACCGACTAGGATACAAACAAAAAGCTAATAGATATTGCCTCGTCACACCTGTTGCCAGATGGGTATATCTTGGAGGTAAACCCCTGTGTCGCAAATGCGAGAAGCATCACACAAGAATCTGCAAGATTAAGTACATGAAGTGTCAGAAAACAGGTCACAAGGTAACTAACTGTAGGACTTCGGACAACAAGGGACAAACAACAACCGTAATGTGCTACGGATGTGGTGCAAGAGGACACTACAAGAACAAATGTCCAAACTACAATATAAATTGGAAAGCCAAGACTTTCACAAGGAAATGAAAGCTCTACAAGGACTTCGGTGGTATCAAGGGAATGATTACTAGATTTATGCAGATGAATAAATTCCTGCTGCGAATAAATAAACTCTAGTTCAAAAATTTCCTGATTGTACCTCTTCCTTGTATTTTACTTTAAGTTACGATGGATGTAACCTAAGTATAACCCCTATCCTTCTACCGTATCGAAAAATCTACCTTGTAATATTTCCGAAATAATTATAATCTACTTCAATTCCAAATTCCTATTCCATTTACCTCATAACATTATACTGTTATTACACTAGAAATTTATGACTAGAAATTTCTGATTCATCATCATAGTATGAACAAAAATTTCCTACTTTAATCTTAAAAGAAATTACGTGTTATATTATAAAAACAACACGTTGAACACCATCTAAAACAACTTAAAGAAAAGCATAAACACCATTGTGACTAAGCCAAACATCACATCGTTTAGTCCTCAATTATACATAGCCTGATCAACTATGTCTAATTTAGGAAGAATCATGTTATGAAGGAACAATCATAATGTAAAATTTTATAAATAACAATCTTCATTTAAAAGCAACAAATATAGATAAACTGAACTATTCATAAATATTACAAATTACAATAAATACCTATCTTATTCCTTCGTCATTAGGACGAGAAGCCAACAAAAGTACAAATAAGAAAAACCCTAAAGACTAACAGAAAACTCCAATAACGAAAAATTTATCCAAATCTATGGAAATTAATAAATAAACAAATAATTAGCATCGAAAGAGCTAATGTCACAATAATTATAATATAAATCATAGAATCTTCAATAGGTTGGTCCGCTATGACACCAAAGGCCCCCACCAACATAACCATAGCAAGAACCACCACAGGATGAATCACCTTAATTATGCTTAAAGATAAATATAAACAAATCAAAAAATAATAACAATAATAATAATAATAATAATAATAATAATAATAATAATAATAATAATAATAATAATAATAACAAGACAAATTCCTAAAACAAAACAAGTTTTATTCATTATTCGTTAACAGTACATAGAAACACGACAAAGGCTTAATTTTAAACAACCCTAGCTAAAGACTAGTGCCTCAATGTCTTATCAACAACATATGATAGAACCGTGAGTGGTATTAGGAACCCCAAAATCCCGACCAAAACTACATAATCTTCATCCGTAACAAAAGTTAAATAGGTGATGGCAACAACGATATATACCATTGCCATAATAGTAATTAGGCTCGGCATTTTCGGAAGTATTTAATAAGAGAAAAGGGTTAAGAATAGGAAATGTAAAATGATAGGAAAATGGTTGATGGAAGAAATGGAAATTTGAAAGGGGTATATGTAGGAAGAAAACTAGCCGTTGGTCACTATTACAGACCGTTGGGATTTACTATTCACGACCGTTGGACACGGTACACCTAGCAGTTAATTTACTATTCATAAGCATTACCTTCAATATTCACAACCCTTAGATACACCAGTTATTTGATCTTGTCTAGCACCAATAAGTCTAACTAAACCACGTCTCCTAAATCTTAATAATAAAAATCTCTCGACAACCCTCTGATCGAAATTTCCTAATACAGGAATTTCGTTAAACTTGAATTCCGGGTAGGTACTGTAATCTCCCGTAAAATTTCCCTATAAATAGTAAAAGTAAATCAAAGACTAATATATCATTCGTTAATTAATAACTTTTTTACCAATAATAATTTTTTTTTTTATTTTTTTTATCAAATATGCTATGTTACTTAAAAATCACTACAATATTCATGATCCCTTGCTACTTGGAATGATGCTCACACATGTACCACTATAGTCTAAAATCGCGAGAATATTAAAATTTTCTTTTATTCGTTACGAACCTGCATTTTTGAGACATTTTTCAAATTTACTATTCATCGGTTACTCTTCACCAACACTATTCATCATTTCACTATTCATCGTTTTTGGGGTCAGTTAGTGATATTGAGATGTTTTTCAAAAGTTTTACTATTCACGAAACACTATTCACTCTCGGACTTACGTAAACATTTCACTAATCACAAACTAATTATTTACTAATCCTAATTTCACCTAATCGAACCATAATTTCACCCTAAGCCCAATCTTATTTTCGGCCTGTTACTATTCACGGCCCACTCAATTCAAGCCCATTTTCTTTCTTTTTATTTTCGTAACCATCGACTAGACCAAGCCAGAAACACGTCTCGTACTCCTTATTCTTACACATGACACATATGTATTTCACACTCCCTCATTCCTCACCTAGTCAACTTTGAGGATGTCGATTTTTAGCTTCTCACGTCAAGTCTAACAACGTTTTTACTAGGCAAAGTGTTTGTCCAAAAACGATTTCATAAAATTTCAATTAATCCAAAACTAAACCGTTTTGAACCACGTTTGTTTCTATTAAGTCCTAAAAATATTTCTAACACAATTTCAAGTCTAAATATTACATTTGATCAATCATCACCAAGCCTAGCCAAGATTTCAAATCGCTTACAACTAAAAATTGGTGGTTGACATGCAATTGTAAAACAAAGATGGTACTTCCCCATTTCAAGCTCACACAATACATATAATATGATCCTAGGCAAGTACCATTTGCTTTTTATATACATATTCACAAGTACAATTCATTTTATATTGGATCACCACACGTTTTCTTTGAAAATTAGAGTATGTCGATCGCTAGAAACCAACAAAGAGTCATGTTGCGTCTTACACTTCCTCAAGGACTTTTGGTAAACATGTAAACATCCCATCCCATTAATTTTAGTCACTAGGACACTCAAAAGTTCATATATATAAACGCCATGCATGCATGCTTTCGTCTTTCACTTTCATGCAAAGCAAAACTCACCAAAAATATTAAGTCTTGAGTCTAGTTCTTGGGTCGAAGCACTTGGGTAGGATTTCAAGGCAAATCGTGTGGATTTAGGAGGAACAAGTCATTGTTTGTGAACCTTGGTCGAGTCTACACTCACGTTACACACTCATTCTACACTCTCCTCGACTCTACGTCTCATTTTACCCCACCATTTTGGTGTAGTAAGTCTCACACAACTTTTTCCATTTATATTTAAAACGTACATTTGATTATTTTCGTATAAATCACAAACACTTGCACTAAAACTCTCGAAATCTAAATAAACAACACCTAAGTATTATACTTTCGTCTATATATTTACTACCTTAGTAATCAAGTAATATAAAGTTTCGAACCTAAAAAGTTACGTATAAACTATTTTTGGATACCTTTCTAACGTATAAAAACAAGTCGTGCAAACTCTTAAAAATTTTCTAAGTCTTTTTACTTATAAAAACTCGTTCCATGCAAGCCTAAAACAAACGTATATCTTCAAAATTAACTTAACGAGCACATGATTTTATTTCACAAACTATTTAACCACTTGACAAACTATCATTTTCGTGTATAACGTTGGTAATAAAAATTACGTCTTGACCCTTTAAATGATGCAAAGCATCGCGACTTAAAACCTTTTTCTGAAAAACTAGTAAATATCGATTGGGCCTTAAGGTCCAATCCTTTGAAAATAAGCTAACGAATAAGCAGTCCTAATAAGCAGTCTTGGAACATTTTTAGCATCCTAAAATAAGCCCGAAACCAAGCCCAATACTTTCGTAAGCCCATTGGATTTAAAAAGCTTAACGGGCCTAGTCTTTTTCGTTAAAAATCCCATTAAGCTATAATAAGCTCTTTTCGATAAATAAGCAGTTTTGAAAAGTTCAAATAAGCAATTTTTAACTTATTTGAGAAATAGAAACACTAAGTTTTGAATTTGGTGAATTTTGGACTAAATTTGCAAAAATTATAATTTTCGGGTTAAAAGTGTCACTTTTATAAACTTTAGGTGAAAATTGTCATTTTACAAACTTGAGGATGAAAAACTTATTTTATAAACTTTTGGGATGAAAAATGTAAAAATTATAAAGTTTTGGACATAAAACGTAAATATATTTTACTTTGGACTAACGACGTAACGCTAACACCGTTAGGGTAGAAAGTGTAAAAATCTGGAAAAGACAAGGGCCGTATAATATAATTAATATTTTTATTTTTACTTTCCATTTTACGATCTCGAGTCACGACGTTTACATTTATTTCACACTATTATTATTATTTTCAAACCTTACATTATCTATATATATATATATATATATATATATATATATATATATATATATATAAAACTTAATTAAAAACTTACGATACTTTATCAAACCACCAGTTTTTCTATCGTTAAATCAACAATTCACGTATTCAAAACTACTCGCAATTAAACCATTAGGACTATCAAACACTAAAACTTGCCATATATTATCTAGGTTGTGTGTGGAGCCGTTCCCTTATTGCAAACTGAATATCGGTATTTTTACCACTATACCACTAAGGTGAGTTCATAGCCTCGCCTTACTTATTTAAATGTTTTATAAACCTCGCGAGGGGGATACATGCTAGTTTTTACAAACTGAACACAAGTATTTTTCTTGGTATGCTTTACCTGATATCGTTATTGCTTAAGTCTCTTATTGCCAAAAGCCCCTCATATCATGAGCCTTAGTCACCCAGAGGGTGAACGTAAATAATTGTGGATAGATCAATTAGGGATTGACAATCCCTGTTTGGGCGTTGGAGAAACTACCAAACGCACTTTATTTGAAATCTAATAGGTTACTGGCAAGAACCTATCCCGATGGCCCTGTTACTATAATCCATCATTTATGATGAGATCTGTTAATCGGCAAAGTGTCATGAGCTTAATGCAATAACAACTGATTTTTAAATTATAATTGTATACCGGTGCAATTATCACTTATTGCTTGTGTTCAACTATTAAACTTAAACCTATGAATATCACTCAACTTTTGTTGATTTTTAGCATGTTTATCTCAGGTCTAAAATGAGCAAGGATGGGACGGAAGAGCACGAAATTCTTACAAAGGCTATAAAATTTTTATTATCATTCGAAAACCTATTTAACAAATTTTAAAACTACTGGGACCTCAATTTTAAAATTCTGATATTTATAAAAATTCGAATGATAGATGTTTTAGAAAATCATTTTCTACTGAAAAACTATGAGCTGTGCAGTAACACCCAATCTTTATTCCGTTGCAAATATTTTAAAAATGGGGGTGTTACACCATAGTCTACAAGAGCTTGTTTCATCCATAGTTTTCTTACGCGAGTGATCTAATCCTACTTCTATATTAACGATCGATTCACTTAACTCATTTCACTTCATCACCATGAGTTTGCTAATAGAGGATATAGAAGATTTCCATTTTCTATTTCGTTCGGCAATGAACAATTTTATCTTATTCCTAGGAGAGTCAACCAATGATGTTTCTAGGTTATAAGAATATAAGCTATTATGTACACATATATGTATAGCTAAGCATTAATCTAACTAATCATATATCTAAGCATGCAAATTATAGCGACGAACTTAAAAGAAACGCGTACCTTTTAGTCTTCAATGGAATATCTTCAAGCATTTCAAGTGACCATGTTGACTTATAGAAGTCATTTGTAGATGATATTCCAACTTCTTCCAAGATTAACAGCTTAGCCACTTGGTTCCCATTGTCTCATTGGTCCAAAGTTGTTTGGTCCAAACATATTCAACATTTGGCTAGGATGCATGTATGGTGGTAGTATTCCTCAAGGATTGTAACTTGGTTGATAATTCCACATTTGATAACTAGTATTATTGTAGTTTTGTCTATTTTGGTTTCTTCTAGGTTGAGGTGTTTTAGATCGAGTATGAAGATTATTTGGTTTTCTCGGTGGTGGAGTTTTAGATCTTAATTTAAATTTAGAGGATCCTACTTCGGTCTTTAAGGATGGTTTATAAAAAGTTTTTACTTTTTCATCATTCGCAATGGGTATTTTTCTATCTTTTGTAAGTATATACTTAGGTTTTGGTTCTAATGATTTTTGTTTACTAGATTCACATTCAAACTTTATACTTTTATTTTCACTAGTTGAAACATTAGTTGAGGTTAATCCTAGACCGGTTTTATCTCCCAAAGTTTCTTGAACACTTATTATTTTCTTAAGTGGGTTACTACTATTTTTAAACTTGTCAAGTTTGAAAATTTTATCTTTAAATTTTTCGTTTTCATTATTAACCTCTATGCATGTTTTACATTCTATAAAAACTTCTTTTCCTTTTTCCAAATATTGTAGTCTAATTTTTAATTCGAGTACTTCATTTTCTAATAGATTATTAATATGTTTTAGTGACTTATTTTTAGCTATAACCTTTTGACCTAATTTGCATAACCTATTATATTCACTATCTAGGTCTTTTTCGTCTAATGATAAATTTCCGTCACTAAAGTATTCGGTTTCGGAACGTACCTCGCTTGATGTCTTAGCCATAAAACATTTCTCCTCATTTGTGATTTCTTTCTCATCGTCATCGCTATCACTCCAAGCTCCTCCAACAAACGCCTTTTGATTTTGATTTCTTGACATCATTGGACATTTTTCAATGAGATGATTTGGATCACCACATTTGAAGCACTTCCTATCACTTTTGCCATTTTTGTCATCTTTATTTCTTTGGTTTTCTTTCCTTTCATCATGCGGTTGTCTAACGAATCTTCCTCGCCTTTTGAAGAATTTCTTGAAGTCTCTTACGGCCATCGCATATTCTTCGTCATCACTTTCGGAGGTTGAGCTATCCTCGTTACTAGATTCCTTCCTAGCTTTCAACGCAATTGACTTGCTTTGCTCTCTTTTTTAATTGACCATCTCGGAGTATTTCTTTATTATTGCTTCGTAGACTTTCAGGTTGCCGATCAACTCATCAAGTTGAAGAGTTGACAAGTTCTTCGATTCTTCAATCGCCGTAACTTTAGCTCGCCATTTTGGATGAAGTGTAACAACCGTGGTTTTAGCAGGTCAGTTTGACTGATAGTCTTGACTCGGTTGATGTTTGTTTGGTGTATTTTAAGTGATATATAAGTGGTATAGGTGAGTTTTAGCACTAAATCCCTTTGCGTAAATGGTTTTTATTGTAATTTGGAGAGTTTGGAATTTGGGAAAGTTCATTTTGATCACCTTTGTGGTGTAGAAATGACTTGTGTAGTTTTTGGTGTTTTTGTGTTTTTGCGTTTTTGCGTAACGAGGCTTCGTTCAAGTAATTGAGCGTTAGTAAGTTACGTGGGATTTGTTTTTATGAGTTATATTTCAAAAAGAGTGTGAAATTCTATTTTTGGAAACTTTGTTTTGAAAATGATATTTTCCGGTTTATCGTAAAATTAAGGTTTATCGCGTAAGACGTTAGGTTTTGTTTTGGGAGTTTATAAAATATGAAAAATATGAGGTTTTGAGTGTAATAAATAAATTTAATAAAAAAAATAAAAATATATATATATATATATATATATATTATATAAGTAAAATTCGGATTTAAGGGATAAGGGGGAAAAAGGAAACCTAATTTGAGTCCAAATATGACTCTTAGGCCCAAGGATTATCCATAATTAATATATATACTAAACCAAACACCCCTAAAACGTTTTTTCTGCAATTATGGGTCGATCCAAGAGAGAAAAGAAGAAGAAAAATTAGGGTTTCATAATTGTCTAGCAATAATCAAGAATCAAGGTAAAATCTTTAACCCTTATGTGTAATTAATCAATTATTGTTATGATTCATGTAATAATTAATATGATGGAATCTAGGGTTTGTAAACTTCTGTAAATTATTGAAGTAAAACATGTTAGGATGATTAGATGTTAATATTATGGGTAATGGTTAAGGGAATTGAGTGTTAAACGCGTTAGATTATGTGTTAGGGTTTGGACAGATTTGTAAGGCTGTAAATATGTGAGGGTATATAACAGAGGGTGATGAGTTAAGTCACGAATTTTAAGTCTAAATTGAAGTATAATGAAATATCTTTCCAAAAAGTCCAGCCACGATCAATTTTGAGGTCGGGAATTCGGTCTTTTGATTTTTCTTTGTTAAGGTGTCAAAGCTGTCAAACCGGGACAGATTTTGGGTAAAAGTTTGAGGTTGGCATGTGGTTTTAAAAGTGGTATTTTGACTTGGTCTTCTGGAATAGTTAAGTTTTAGGTTATATTAGACTACCACGAAGAGGATTCGCGATAAAAACTTGTGAAAGTAATTATTGAAAATCAAAACTTTTTGGTGTGCGTTCAGATCCGAATTTGAGTAGTTGACAAGTTTGAATTTTCTATGAGTACTTGTGTGTGTTATTGGTCCATGGTCTTCTGGGATTAGCTTCTATGCTTATGAGAGACCATGGTAAATTTTTGGTGTGAGTTGTTGAGCTTTATTTGTCGTGATTTTATGTGAGTGAATGTACTCAAAAATTATGCGTTTTCTGAGTTTTAGAGTGCAAGGGATTTAGTGAGTGTTAGGTTATGGTGGTGGTTAGTATGGTGTCTAGGAGATCCATGGTGGGTCATATGAGTCTTAGACATCCATCATATGAGTATTACATGGGTTGTAGCCTTTAGCTTGACCTTGTGTAATGTGGATTATTTTTGTGTGCTATAGATTGTGAATTGTTTTGTGAAAGCTGCGGAGTTTAAGGTGAGTTCATAGTCCCATATTTTTACTTTGTTTTAAACTTGGGATGGGAATGATGCTTGTCTTAAATGATTTGATTTACTGTGATTATGTGTGTGGTATTAAAGAGCTTGGACTTATAATGTTGTCGTATGTATGCTATGTGTGATTATTTGCTTGTGTGGATATATATGTTTGGTCCAATTGGGGGGGAGTATCCAATTGGAGAGTAATACTCCTACTCGTACCAAATTATGTGGATTGGATAATGTAATGATAATGTTGTGTGGTCCAATTGGGGGGGAGTATCCAATTGGAGAGTAATACTCCTACTCGTTACTGGTTTTTGGGATTCAATTGAGAGGGTGCTTACCCTGTTGCTCGCGCATGCGACCTAATTGATGATATGTTGATGGGTACTAATTATGGGATCGGAGGACACGAGCCGTCCTAATGGTTGCCTTATGAGTGTTGTTGCCTTCATGTGTGGATATTAACTTGCAAATGCATGTAGCTATATGATAACTATAATTATTTGTTCAGCTATATTTTGTAATCACAGTAAATTCGGTTGCCTTGTGTGTTGAGTCTTAAACCTATGAATCTCACCAACATTATGTTGACGTTTTAAGCATCATTTTCATGTGAGCTTTCTAAGGATAAGATAGAAGGATGTGGATAGACGAGACCTTAGTCGCATTGGAAGTGGTTTATCATCTATGATTGGATTTATGTTTTGGATTTTATTATGTTTATCTTTGGATATTGTTACAACACTGTGTGTTGGTACATTGCTCTATTTTTGTGCATGTAGTTGTTCTCTATGTTGACACCAGGTGTTGTGATGATATCCATGAAGTTACACCCGCGCGTTTCCGCCGTGGCGGGGTGTGACAGATTGATATCAGAGCCTTGGTTATAGAGAATTAGGTGGCTTAACCTAGACTATAGCCTAGTCGTCCTTCATATAGTTGCATTTAGGATCTATGTGTAAGTATAGTATTTTATATGTCTATTTTTCCTATATTTATGAGATGTTTTATTGAGTTTCGGACGTCTATTCTATTCCCTATACGTAGTATTGTATATATCGACTTTATTATATCGTCTTCCACGCGTAAGATGCCTCGTTGGACTACCATTGTCGCTATCGAATGCGAGAGAAGTGGTCGGATGAAGCGGACTAACTGCAGAATCCGAGTTCCCGATAACATGTATCTATGTTCGGATAAGGAGAGGACATTTATGGGAAACGTTGGTGGAGAAGAAGTGGAGATGTTTGGAACCACGACGACTTCTGGAGATGGAGCCATTACCAAATACCATTGGTAGTGTCCTCACTTCACCTAGGAAGGAGATGTGGTTTAGTCTAAACCTCGTGATTTGTATGCGCTTGTGAATTATGTAGAATTGGAAGAAAAGAATAGAGATGGTTTTGCATGTTGTCGACTACCTCAACATGTAGGAAACATGAATGGGTGGTTGAGTAAAGATGAAAGGGAGTTAGGATGAAATGGTGTGGATTCGGATCTAGAGTCCACAGTGAGTAGTAAGTTGAATTGATCTGAGTGGGGAGATAAGTGCGAGAGTGGAGTTGAGCCATTATGCGACGTCTTTTGTTTTGTGTTATGTTTTGGAATTTGTATATTGTCTTTTGCCGTCTGGAGCCATGTTGGAGCGTGATCACTCTTGGATATTGGATCGACCTTATCCAAGTGATTTTGATTATAGAGTTTACGTGATCGTTGAAATTGTTTCATGCAAGATGAGTGTTTGCGACGTCTTTTGTTTTTGTTTGTATGATTGTTTGTATGATTGTTTGTATGATGTGTTGTCATGGGAGGGAGTACACTTATGAAAGGGGGCATAGATAATTATGGTGGCCAACATAATTATACATGCGTCACAACACAAGTGGGCTTGCAAGTATGATAGCATGGATTGCATGGTGTATTAGATGCTATGTGGTATATGTGCGTTATCATTGAGATGTGTGGTTTTGGAAGTAACTATGCGTGTGGAATAGGCTTATAACTATGGTCGCGAACATAATTATAAGGGTATCACACACGTGGACTTGTGACCATTATTGCATTGATTGATGTTTGTTGTTATAGGTTGTGATAGATGATATGTGATATCATGTTGGAGATGACTGTATGGTTAGAGAAGTATTCTCTTAACCGTTTGGGCAGTCGTTATATTTTGGGGTGTGTAGGTGGTAAGATTCCATCCTACCTATCATATGTTGATACCTCAATTATCGGTGGGTATTTATGTTGTGGTATTTAAGTTGATTCGTTTGTTAGACGCTCGTTTGTATATCTAATTCTTTGGTTGGCATTCCTATTCGTACCATGACGGTACGTATGCCATATTCTTTCTATTTGACGTTGTGATAGGTGTTGGGTAATCGAATTCGTTTTTATTGGATACTGGTTCGTTTCTTTGGTTATTCCATACATTCATTCCTCGGATGAATGTTATACTATTCTTCGAGTATTGTTGGTTCGTGACGAATTGGTGTGGATATTTAATCCCTCATTTACACACCAATTGAAGTTTGTGACATGTTTTGTGACCTGTTGGTATCGTTGTTTTTCTATGATTTTGGTTTGATCGTTGTACGAAAGAGTCTTTGCGTTCTTCGCTTGGGTTGCAATGTATTTGTGTGAGTGTTCGCTGGTATAAGTTCGTTTGAGGATTATTTTGATTACGGAATTCTTCAATGTCTTTCGCGTTCGATTAAGAGGTTGTGTTAGAGTCTTTATGGCATTTTACAAATTCGTTTTGGGTATTTGAAGGTTGTTTGATGGAAACTAATATTTTTATGGTGAAAATGAAGTGTGAAAAAAATGGTTATGTTGATGTCTTACATAAAATGGTTTATGTATATTTTATAAAAAAAATGTATAAGTTTAAGATATGTTTTGTGAAAAAAAAAATGGTGTTCATTTGTTTTTGGGAAGGTAGAGTACGGGAATAAGAACTGCCTATGGTTCTCATTTACCAAATTTATTATGTATTTGATTCATCGAGTGTTTCTTTCGTTGAGGTACGTTTGTGGATGTTTTATAGGTATGTGTATTTTATATTTTCTTTGTATGGATGTTCATGAACATTTTATCCGTGTCTACTTTTATTGGGGGAAAATTTCTCATTGTGTTTTCTAGCTTTGATTTTGATGTTCGTTACTTCGCTAGTCGGTAATTCGTACCCCTTTTGAGTTCGTTGATATACTTTTTAGTTCGACTGTTTTCATGGTTCGCGTCGTTTACTTAGGATAGATTGTCGTTTTGATTATCGATTTGTTCGTCGAAGAGGAAGAGGGTGTTTGCCAAGTCTCCAAGTGAGAAGTTCAGCTTCAAGATGTACGTTCTTCAGGCATCGCGGAGGTAGAAGAAACATATGAGGAACTATGTGATACGTGACTTAGAGTTGGGGAGTAGAACTTGGAGATGATATTGGTATGGAGCAGAAAGTGTTGTCTACACAGATCATAAGAATCTTTAGCATATATTTGACAAGAGGTTAATATATGTTGAAGAGAAGTTGGGTGTGGAATTTCTCAGTGACTACGATTGTCTGATTCGCTATTGTCAAGGAAGGGCGGACATCGTGGTAAGAGCGCTGAGCGAGAGTGAACGAGTGAAACTTAGATGCTTGTGAGCGATGATTATGATAATTTCGTTCGGAGTTAAGGGGATGATGTTGACGGCCTAGAGAGAGGTTCAAGGATGAGAACATGTAAGAAGAATCATTACTTGGTTTAGACCAGTAAATGGAAAGGAACGAGGATTGAGGAATGTACTTTGCGGACCGCTAATGGTTTCGTGGAGAGGAAGCTTAAGGACATCGATCATGCAAGGTATAAGATACATCCGAGAATGGATAAGACGTATTATTACCTTAGCAAGTGGTGATACGCTTGAAGGTGAGTGTTGATGTCAATGATTATTATGGTGATGCAACGGTCAGAGATACTTGGAGATTTTGTTGAGAAGGAATTGGTGAGAAATTTCATTTGATGAGTTGGTAGAGAGACATGGAGTGTCGCGTCAATCAGCTTACATCAAGATGAAATACTTACTCCGCGAATGTGGTAAATGTTTTATGGATCCTTGAGATAGCGTATGAAGATGAGTATAACTTATCGTTCTCTAATGAGTGACCTAAGTGAGCGTACAAATCAGGCGTTGGATGGTATGATGAGAGCATGGGTGTGTTTGATTTTGGGAGGGAGCCGGGGTATACATTTATCCTTAGCTGAGTTCTCCTATATCAACAATTGTCATTCTAGTATTGAGTATGTGTCGTATGAAAAGTTGCATGGAAGGTAATGTAGCTCATCTGTTCTGTGGGCAAAGGTTGGAACAAGCCAACTAATTGGTCCTGAACTAGAACGAGAGGCTACGAATAAGGTTTTCTAGCTAAGAAAAGACTAAAGGCAGCAAGAGATCGCCAAAAGAGTTATGCGGGTTATTGCCGTAAGCCTTAGAGTTTGGTGTTGGTGATATTGTGAGGTTAAAAGTATCTCCTTGGAAGGGTGTTGTGCGTTTTGGTAAGAAAGGCAAGCTAGCACCGAGATACGTAGAACCATTTGAGATTTACGGAAAGGATTGGATTTGAAACATATCGGTTGAACTTGTCTGAGGAGTGAAGTAGAGTGCATGATACGTTTCATGTATCTAATGGAAAGAAGTGGTTGGCGGATGCTAGTCTGCATGTGCCATTAGATGAATGTAAGGTTGACAAGACTCTTCGTTTTGTCGAGAAACCTGTTGAGATTATGGATTGAGATGTTAAGGGTTTGAAGTGTGGTGAGATAGCGTTGGTAAAGGCATGGTGGGATTCTAAGCGTGGTCCTGAGTTTACTTGGGAACGTGAGGATCCGATGATATTTAAGTACTCAAATTTGTATGCGGATGTGGTTGCTGAGCAGATCGTTAGTAGTTGGATTTTAGATTGTGGAAGTTAGATGCGGGGTATTCATTAATGTTTGTTTTATGGGTATTTGTTATTTGTGAGTGTGTCTTGCGGTTACCATTCGGGTTTTCATTTGGTTCGAGGGTATCGTACCTACCTGTGAGAAGTCGTTTGGATCAATGGTATTATTGATCGGGGAGTGTATCTATTTGCGTGTATTGTTGGAGTGGCGAAATGTTTTTCTATTGTGTGAATTCGGGTATTTATTCGGTTCACATTTTTGCGATTCTTTCTCTGTGATTTTATGGGGTGGTATTTTTCCGCTTAAAAATCCATAAATTTCCTTTTGCTGTTGTGAGTGGTGACTATAGTAGTTGAAATCTCGGGACGCGATTTCCCTAAGTGGGGGATGATGTAACAACCGTGGTTTTAGCAGGTCAGTTTGACTGATAGTCTTGACTCGGTTGATGTTTGTTTGGTGTATTTTAAGTGATATATAAGTGGTATAGGTGAGTTTTAGCACTAAATCCCTTTGCGTAAATGGTTTTTATTGTGATTTGGAGAGTTTGGAATTTGGGAAAGTTCATTTTGATCACCTTTGTGGTGTAGAAATGACTTGTGTAGTTTTTGGTGTTTTTGTGTTTTTGCGTAACGAGGCTTCGTTCAAGTAATTGAGCGTTAGTAAGTTACGTGGGATTTGTTTTTATGAGTTATATTTCAAAAAGAGTGTGAAATTCTATTTTTGGAAACTTTGTTTTGAAAATGATATTTTTCCGGTTTATCGTAAAATTAAGGTTTATCGCGTAAGACGTTAGGTTTTGTTTTGGGAGTTTATAAAATATGAAAAATATGAGGTTTTGAGTGTAATAAATAAATTTAATAAAAAAAATAAATATATATATATATATATATATATTATATAAGTAAAATTCGGATTTAAGGGATAAGGGGAAAAAAGGAAACCCAATTTGAGTCCAAATATGACTCTTAGGCCCAAGGATTATCCATAATTAATATATATACTAAACCAAACACCCCTAAAACGTTTTTTCTGCAATTATGGGTCGATCCAAGAGAGAAAAGAAGAAGAAAAATTAGGGTTTCATAATTGTCTAGCAATAATCAAGAATCAAGGTAAAATCTTTAACCCTTATGTGTAATTAATCAATTATTGTTATGATTCATGTAATAATTAATATGATGGAATCTAGGGTTTGTAAACTTCTGTAAATTATTGAAGTAAAACATGTTAGGATGATTAGATGTTAATATTATGGGTAATGGTTAAGGGAATTGAGTGTTAAACGCGTTAGATTATGTGTTAGGGTTTGGACAGATTTGTAAGGCTGTAAATATGTGAGGGTATATAACAGAGGGTGATGAGTTAAGTCACGAATTTTAAGTCTAAATTGAAGTATAATGAAATATCTTTCCAAAAAGTCCAGCCACGATCAATTTTGAGGTCGGGAAGTCGGTCTTTTGATTTTTCTTTGTTAAGGTGTCAAAGCTGTCAAACCGGGACAGATTTTGGGTAAAAGTTTGAGGTTGGCATGTGGTTTTAAAAGTGGTATTTTGACTTGGTCTTCTGGAATAGTTAAGTTTTAGGTTATATTAGACTACCACGAAGAAGATTCGCGATAAAAACTTGTGGAAGTAATTATTGAAAATCAAAACTTTTTGGTGTGCGTTCAGATCCGAATTTGAGTAGTTGACAAGTTTGAATTTTCTATGAGTACTTGTGTGTGTTATTGGTCCATGGTCTTCTGGGATTAGCTTCTATGCTTATGAGAGACCATGTTAAATTTTTGGTGTGAGTTGTTGAGCTTTATTTGTCGTGATTTTATGTGAGTGAATGTACTCAAAAATTATGCGTTTTCTGAGTTTTAGAGTGCAAGGGATTTAGTGAGTGTTAGGTTATGGTGGTGGTTAGTATGGTGTCTAGGAGATCCATGGGTCATATGAGTCTTAGACATCCATCATATGAGTATTACATGGGTTGTAGCCTTTAGCTTGACCTTGTGTAATGTGGATTATTTTTGTGTGCTATAGATTGTGAATTGTTTGTGGAAGCTGCGGAGTTTAAGGTGAGTTCATAGTCCCATATTTTTACTTTGTTTTAAACTTGGGATGGGAATGATGCTTGTCTTAAATGATTTGATTTACTGTGATTATGTGTGTGGTATTAAAGAGCTTGGACTTATAATGTTGTCGTATGTATACTATGTGTGATTATTTGCTTGTGTGGATATATATGTTTGGTCCAATTGGGGGGGGGGGGGGGGGGAGTATCCAATTGGAGAGTAATACACCTACTCGTACCAAATTATGTGGATTAGATATTGTAATGATAATGTTGTGTGGTCCAATTGGGGGGGAGTATCCAATTGGAGTGTAATACTCCTACTCGTTACTGGTTTTTGGGATTCAATTGAGAGGGTGCTTACCCTATTGCTCGCGCATGCGACCTAATTGATGATATGTTGATGGGTACTAATTATGGGATCGGAGGACACGAGCCGTCCTAATGGTTGCTTTATGAGTGTTGTTGCCTTCATGTGTGGATATTAACTTGCAAATGCATGTAGCTATATGATAACTATAATTATTTGTCCAGCTATATTTTGTAATCACAGTAAATTCGGTTGCCTTGTGTGTTGAGTCTTAAACCTATGAATCTCACCAACATTATGTTGACGTTTTAAGCATCATTTTCAGGTGAGCTTTCTAAGGATAAGATAGAAGGATGTGGATAGACGAGACCTTAGTTGCATTGGAAGTGGTTTATCATCTATGATTGGATTTATGTTTTGGATTTTATTATGTTTATCTTTGGGTATTGTTACAACACTGTGTATTGGTACATTGCTCTATTTTTGTGCATGTAGTTGTTCTCTATGTTGACACCAGGTGTTGTGATGATATCCATGAAGTTACACCCGCGCGTTTCCGCCGTGGCGGGGTGTGACATGAAGAGCCCTAAAAAATTTTCTAACAAAATTCTTACTAGAAAAATTCTCATCAAGTGCTTTTAAACTTGTGATGATAGTGTTAAACCTGGCAAAAGCATTATCTATTGATTCCTCCTCCAGAATCGTAAATTGTTCATATTATTGAACAAGAAGATCTATTTTGTTATCTTTAACTTGACTATTACCTTGGTGAGTGATTAGTAAAGAATCCCAAATTTCTTTTGCGGTTTTACACATAAAAATTCTTTAATATTCTTTGCGTGGTAACGCATTATAAATAACCATATTAGCCCCATTATTTTTTGCTAGTTTCTTTTTCAAATCATCATTTTGTTTTTCAAAAGATACAATTTCATCCATTTTAGTTTCAAGATTATATTGAATAGGGGGAAAATCACCAAAGGTAATGACATGGAAAAGATCAAGATCTTTTGATTTCACATAAGTTTCGAATCTATTTTTCCAATAAAGAAAACCATCACTTTCAAATAGTGGTCGTCTTTGCATAGATTACCCTTCTAAATATTTTTCCGATTCCATAGATCGATACAAGTTTTAAAATACAATATATTTTAATAATCTTGTTTAACGTAGCTCTGATGCCAATTGTGGAAAACTATAAGGGGGGGGGGGTTGAATTGTTTTACGTCTTTTTAATTTTATTATGAAAAACTTAGTTTAGTTTTAAAACCTTGTTTGCTTTTAAAACTTTGATTCAATCTTATGTGAACTCAAATCTTGAACAATATGAACAACTATATTTAAGTATGAGCAATAATAATATAAGCTAAGTATGTGAAATCAACACATGCACAATATAAACAATTATAGCTATATACGAGAGATAAGTAAGTAATCGTTTATTTTATAATCCTTAGTTATATTTTGTATGAAAACTTTACTTGATCGAAATGATCAATTATATGTATGTTACCTTTTTAGTTTGATTGTAAAAACTTTGTTTTGTGAATGAAACTTTCGTTTGATCTTTAAGTAAAATCAATACTAGCACTATATGAGCAAATATATATATACGTCTACGTCTACAAAAGTAATAACGATATAAGCAAGATAATAAGTAAGATATGGAAAGATCTAACCGCGAGACAAAGGATTTATAGTGGTTCGGCTACAAGGACACCTTCCTTGCCCTACTCCACTCCTCGAGTCACCTACTCGAGAGTTTTCTTCACTATGTCAACAAGCTCCCTTATGGCGGAGAAAACCTTACACACCAATATACACACCACAACTTCGTCACAACTTATTCACACCTTCTACACAACTTCTTCACACCTAGTCACTACTTAATCACAACACTACTTCTTCACATCTAGTCACTACTTAATCACAACACTACTTCTTCACACCTATCTATCTTCACAACTATCTACTTCACAACAATCTTCTTCACAACTTTCTACTTCCCAACTTCTCTACTTCACAACTATCTACTACACACTCACTCTATCTACACACCTTGCTAATCTATCTTCTATCAAATATTCACAACTAGTTACACAAAGAAATAGATATAATGGATGATGCACTAACAACTTGGATGTGGAGGTCACAACATGTTGTAATACTTCTTCTCTTGAAGGATTGAAGTATTCTTCTCTTGCACTTGAAAGGTAGAGGTTTGGATCACTTTGAAACAAAGATTTATGTATGTATGATCAAAGGATTTTAGAGAATAGAAATGAGATCTAGAACAGAAAGTTTTGGGGTGCAAAAGGTGAGAAAAATATGTGGAATGAACCAGTATTTATAAGGGGAAAAATACTGTTTGGGAGCGTGGCCGGTCCCCTTAATAATTAAGGGGACCGCCTAGTATAATTAAGGGGGCCGCCTAATAAAAAAATATTTTTTCTTCAGATTTTTTGTCTTTTTGTGGGGGAGGTTTTTCCTGAAGAATTCAGCCGTTTTTTGGGTTGAAATTTGAATTCAAACTATTTATTTTGAATAAAACATTTCTTATAAATACAAAATTGTTTTGTATAAGTTTAAAAATGTTTGTCCCACTTTAATAAAATGTAAGGTTTGTAAAAATAAAAATTTCTTTGATCATAAAATGCATTAGACACTTTGTTTATTTATACCTTAAGTGATATGGATGCTAAAGCAAATATTTACGACTAAATACTTGTTTACGTCATAATTTGTAGTTCAATGAGTTTACGTTTTGTGATTATCAAAACATAGAGATATCGATATATGTTAATAATGTTTTTAGGCATTATTTATATCAACAGAAAATAAAACATTGTTTTAGTCGAATTTATTTCCTTTCAATATCTGTAATGAATTCAATATCTAAACTAGAAAAGGGTCATGATGAGTTAAAGAAAATAATGGGGCTTGATAAAACAATATTTGATGGGAATGAATATGAACATCGTGATTGTTTGCTGTGGTGGTAGGGAGTGGCGGAGATGGTGGTTGCGGGGGAACAGATGGTGATGATGAAATGGAAATTTTAAAAAGTTCGTTACCTAAATTGAAAATTTTAAAAAGTTTGGTACAATGGTAACCGTGATGAGGCGAAAAGTGAACCGCTTTTAAGGGGTCATTTAAGCCCGAATTCGAGATTATTTGATCAATTACTGCCCTAAATTGTTCCTTTTGTCATTTTAGGTACTTTTGGAGAGAAATCTGGAAAAGAAAGTATTTTGGACGTTTTTTGGAGCATAAAAGTGAAGAAAACGGCAAAGTCTCAATTTTCCTTGCTGGGAACAGTACCTGACGGCATCAAGGCTCTCCACATGACGGCGTCAAGAGTTACAAAAGAGGTGGATGTGGAAAATACACGTGACGATCCAGAGATTTTTTAAGCATAGGAGATGGCGGCGTCACCCAAGGCCGTCAGAGTCCAAACATTAGTGACGGCCCAGAGCATTTTTACACATGACGACGTCACAAGTAGATCTAGGCAATACGATTTTATTATGGCGGCAAGTTGACGGCGTCACAATGTAATACATGACGCCGTTACGATATGTAATCTATATATAGTTTTCCAAATTTCATTTATAAGTGTGCAACTTTGAGGGAATAAACCCTAGTCCGAATTTTATCAGCTTTTCAAGGGTTTCAACCCCTTGAATCTTTCATGTTCAATTAAAGATAAGTACTCTTTCAAATCATTCAATATGTCTATGTGTTGTTTGATTATATCTTACGCTTGTCTTCTATTTAACATGCTAAGCTAGATTTCTCTTGTGTTTGCTTAGATGTAGTGAAACCTAGATGTTAATTATGGGTTGATTGTTTGTTTATAGTTGTTACGGATGATTGTATTCGATGTTAGGCTTAAGAAAACTGGCAGACTTCCATTGGTAACTTGCTTGAACGTCTTAAGAAACATGATCGGAGGTGTACTACGATTTTTGGTTGTATTTAAAGCGTAGGAGAATTCTAATGATCCCATGTTAGGAGCTTCTAACGGCTCAACATAGGAGTGAAGTAGGATCCTATAGAATTAGGGAATATTGTACACGGCCCTACGACTAGTATTAAGGAATATGACCCGTCATCCATGTAATTGTAACAAGTTAATCAACCTGTAAAAGATATCTAGGGAGTAATGAAACCTAAGTAAACACAACTTTCCTCATCATTGTTTACACCACATTAGTTTAATAGTTTCATTTTCATTTCTGTTATTTTATTTTGATTGCATCTTAGTTTATTGGGTTAGTTGGCTAGCAACTAATTCTGCCCACTCCTTCAAAACCCGGGATTTTTATTTGCTTTCATAAAATATAAAAATACAAAAAGAGTCATCCCTCACCTCTAGACCTAGTTTAGGAGGCTTTATAATCCTAGCGACACTATTCCTGAGTTGAACGATCAATCCCCCGGTACTTGTCACTATAATATACTACAATGATCAGGTACACTGCCTGGTGGGGGTTGTAAGCTTCTCGAGATCCCTTGAGAGGTAAAACCTGTTGCGAGGGTGCGATCCCCACGTATCAAACCGGTTGCACCGGTTACCAGTTGCGACATCTAGCAAAATTACCTAACATTGGACAAAGATGAAACTTTGATTACCTAATTTAGTATTTTCGAGAGTAAATTACCTAACGTAGAAATTTTTTCAAAATTCATTCTCTATGCGTGGAAATAACCCTAAAAACAATCAATTATTCAAAAGAAGAGTGATACATCCACTCAAATTTATCCACAAAAGAATCCCACACGCTGAGGTGGCGCCGTATGATTTGTTTTTTGTGGGAGCCACTCTCACAAAAAACCAATCATCCAGCGCCACCTCAGTGTATGGGATTCCGTTGGAAAATTCTATTCAAAAACCCATAAACTATTACAACATCATTTTATACGTACAAATATTAAACATCTTTTCAACCAACTCGATCATTTCTAGAGATAAATGTTACGTTTGAAATAACCAGTATGTACACGTCCCACGATACCATAACGACCCAGCTAGGGTCTTTGCGAAAAGCAAGTCAAGCTTTATTAGTTTATTATACTCTTTTTTTTTTCTTCTTCTTCTTTTGAACTTATTATTATACTTATTTAGCTTACTTTTAGCATGCACATAAACGACGTCGTATCATACTTGCACAACAAAGCCCAATTATAAATAGCCACCTTCAAATGTCTTTGTTGTGACAATTTCACAAGTAAACACCTTAAACTATAAACACTCAACTAATATCCCAATGGATTTACTTTCTAATTCTTACACTTACTTTACCGTAGCGCTAGCCACGGTGGCTCTCCTCATCATATCTCGCCGTATTCGTCGTCAGCGCAAACTCAACCCCCCACCAGGCCCGAAACCATGGCCTATAATTGGAAACCTTGACCTTATTGGCACTCTTCCTCATCGTTCTATACATGAATTGTCCCAAAAATACGGAGACATAATGCAACTAAAATTTGGGTCGTTTAATGTTCTTGTCGCCTCATCAGCTGAAGCGGCAAAAATCATCCTGAAAACACAGGATGTCAACTTTGCTTGCAGACCTAAAACGGCTGCAGGAAAGTATACTACTTATAACTACTCTGACATCACATGGTCCCCATATGGGGCCTACTGGCGTCAGGCACGTAAAATGTGCTTAATGGAGTTATTTAGTGCTAAAAGACTTGAGTCGTATGAATATATACGAGTCGAGGAAACAAATTCCTTACTTAAAAAGATATATAGCTCAGCTGGAGAAGAAATTTTGTTAAAAGACATGTTGTCTGATGCGAGTTTAAATGTTATTAGTAGGATGGTACTAGGAAAAAGGTATTTAGACGAGTCCGAAGACTCTATAGTGAGTCCGAACGAGTTTAAAAAGATGTTGGATGAGTTGTTTCTGCTAAACGGTGTTTTTAATATTGGTGATTCGATACCTTGGATCGATTTTCTGGATTTACAAGGGTATGTTAAAAGGATGAAAATCGTTAGTAAGAAATTTGATCTGTTTCTTGAGCATGTGTTAGATGAGCATAATGAGAGGCGAAAGGCCGAGGGGGAGAAGTTTGTGGCCACCGATATGGTTGATGTGCTTTCGCAGCTTGCTGAAGATCCCGATCTTGATGTTAAGCTTGAACGACATGGAGTTAAAGCTTTTACTCAGGTATTTTTCTGCTTAATTGTCAATTAAAATAGCTACTTTTAAGATGATTAAGTAAGTTGACTCCTGTTTTTTATTGTTAGACAACTTTTTACTAATTATAAAAGTATATGCACGCTTTAACTTTCTGAACAACTTTTTCATGTCGGAGATTCCCACTAATAAAAAGGCAATAAGCACTTATTAGTCCAAACATCAAAAATGGTTTATTGAATTTTGATAAGTTAATAAGCTGATAAGTTTCTTTAAAGAATTTAACCAAACATACTCAAACTTGATTCAAGATATTGAATTCAACTTAGATAAGACATGCGAATTTTCTATATTTGTGATAGCTAAAAGATATCTCGAGTTAAAATAATACTCCCTCCGTCTCAAAATTATTGTCAGGAGACAACATTTACAAAATTTAATAAAAGTGGGGCTACTTTAATTTTCAACCACTCGAATATTCTTTCATTAAATTCTCTAGTTTTTATTCAAAAAGCAAGATGGACAATTATTTTGAGAGATACCAATAAAAAAATATGGACTATTAATTTGAGAAGGAGGTAATAGATATTTAATTTGGAAATCATGAATCTAGTGTGCCGACATGTCTTTTTAATTTGTAAATCATGAGTCAATCATTTTCCACTTACTTTTGGCATTACTCATTTAGTTAATCGTGACAAATTATAAAAATATCTTAGCCCTTTAGTTCGTGAATTCAAAACCGGCCCAAACCGGTTGCTTCAACCAGTTTATTGAACCGGAAAACCCTAGAAAAAAAACGGGTTCAACTGTGAAAAACCGAAAACCGGGAAAAAGCCGGTTCGATATCCGGTTTCTTTTGAAAATATGTAGATTGTGAATCAGTTGTCCTAATTCCTAATTAAACATTTTTTATTGTTAATACTTGATTTAAATGTGACATGTTAGTAACTTAGTATATACATTAACCATTGTGTTACTTGTGTATCAAATGGTCTCTTTGATAATATTAATAGCTTGTTTTCACTATTTCCAACACTAAATATCTTGCTATTTGGAACTTACAGGACTTGCTTGCTGGCGGGACTGAGAGCTCGGCTGTCACAGTCGAATGGGCGATATCCCAACTCTTGAAGAAGCCCGAAATATTTCAAAAGGCGACTGAAGAGCTTGATCGGGTCATAGGGAAAAACAGATGGGTACAAGAGAAGGACATGCCTAATCTACCTTACATCGAGGCAATTGCTAAAGAGACAATGAGGTTGCACCCTGTGGCACCAATGTTAGTTCCTAGAAGAGCTCGTGAGGATTGTAAAGTAGGTGGTTACGACATTACTGAAGGAACCCGTGTGCTTGTTAGTGTGTGGACTATTGGGAGAGATCCTAAGTTGTGGGACAAACCCGAAGAATTTTGTCCAGATAGGTTCATTGGAAGAGATATTGATGTCAAGGGTCATGACTTTGAGTTGTTGCCATTTGGGGCAGGACGAAGGATGTGCCCCGGGTATAGCTTAGGATTCAAAGTAATTGAAGCAACTTTGGCTAATTTACTTCACGGGTTTACCTGGAATCTGCCTAGTAACATGACCAAAGACGATTTGAATATGGAGGAGATATTTGGGTTATCGACTCCAAAGAAGTTTCCACTTGTAACTGTGGCTCAACCAAGGCTTCCAGTTGAAATGTACCATCTCTAGTCTGTCTTGTTGCGTGCTTTAGTTATGTAACATATGAGTATGTGTCTGTGTTTTTCGTATCTAATACCTAATGTTGTTTGTAGATCGTTATATGGTATGTCAATCTAATAACAAATCTTATCTAATGATCAGTTTGTCTTATTTCTAGTCAATAAAACAACTTTAGTTATTTAACATACAACATGTAAATAGTTGTCCCAAATTACCGAAAACAAAGCAAACCTAAAAAGAAGATGCTTGTCAGGAAACTCTTCACAACTACAGTTTCCTGCCTACGTTTGAAGCAAAGTCAAATGAAAACACTTGAAGAGACCCTTGAGAGAGGTAACAATGAAGGGGGACAATACAGACATTAAATGCTACTTTGAAACAAAAACATCACATTTTGAAATACTTAATCCCCACCTGCAAATTGACTTCACAAATGACGTACCACAATACGTTGTTCTCTGAGACAACATACTGAAATTCGATTGAACTACAAATGGCTGCCTTTTAGGTATAACTAGCTAGAAATAACATTGATTCACAAATCAGCTGTTGGATGCGACATGTTTGTAGGTTTTTTTTTTTTTTTTTTCCTTCCTTCTCGCACAAAACAATATTTAAAACAAAGTCCACATTTAGTCGTATAGACTTTAGATACTAAGAGCATGCGGTACCTTAACGTGAGAGATGAGTTAAGGTTTCACTTTCTTGAGTTAAAGCCGCGTTAACCACACTGTCCTTTCAAGTTAAGGCTACGTTAAAGTTGCACGTTAAAGCTTTAACGTTGCGTTAAAGGTGATTTTTTTGTGAGTTAAGCTTTAACTCCCACTCTGTGTGGTGATTTAAGGTTTAACTTAGTTTTTTATTTATTACGTAGTATTTTTTTATTTTTTTTATTATTATTTTTAATTATGATAAAAGTGGGTCCAAAATGTTGAGTTATGATAAGGGGTGTTTTTTTGTGAGTTAAAGTGAAAATGTTAAAGTTGATGTGGCGCTGACGTGCCAGTGTGTTAAGTTATAACTCAGTGTTATTATACCTTATGCTCTAAGTGGGTGTTATTTTTTCTGATTATGCTTCTACTTAAAAGAAAGTACTTATTAGAAAAGTAAAACAAGTGTTTGAATTTGCTTATTTCATAAAAAGAGCAATATATATATATATATATATATATATATATATATATATATATATATATATATATATATATATATATATATATATATATATATATATATATATATATATATTCGTTGTGTTTTGGTGTGTGCAAACAACAATTTTATCAAAATATCAACAATTTGTCGTGAGACAAATAATCGTGAAGTAATACGAGTAAACCGTTTAAGAAAACGATTACCCCGCAAAACTTGTGAAAGTGATATTCAAATTGTGAGACCGGGAAGTGATTTCCCGGGTCGTACCCCAACGAGGTGTGAATGGAAAGCTTCGAATGAGATTGAGATTAAAATCTTGTATGATTGGAAATGTTATTTGGTTTTATGGTACGTTAAATTAACGAATTAGAAAATTAACGAACGAAAGTAAACGTAAATTTACCTGAGGCAACTAACAATCTAAGAAATTTCTAAAACACTACGGGAAAACATAATTAGGTATCGGGAATCCTAAAACGTTAACTAGATTAAAAATGCGACGTTTATTTTAAAAAAATTACGCGAGTGCGCAAAATAAAACGCGAGTTTTAAGCTACAAAGGTCCTACGGGTTTACGAATAATTTTCTAACGCATTAAAAGACAAAAGAAATTTTTAGGAAAAAGAAAATTACTTTTTTTAACAAAAACTCTATTTATTTAGAATTAAAGACTAATTTACACTAATTAAATTCTAATAAATATTAAAACTTCTCTAAAAATTCTGAAAAATTTTTGGTAATTAAATCAACTTAAAAATAACCTAGGAAAAATAAAATTT
The DNA here is from genome assembly GCA_030686995.1 of Artemisia argyi. NCBI lineage: Eukaryota > Viridiplantae > Streptophyta > Magnoliopsida > Asterales > Asteraceae > Artemisia > Artemisia argyi. Next base: position 154,691,003 of record CM060705.1, read on the forward strand.
TGAAATAAGCAGTGAGAAATTAGCAGCAATAAGCAATTCAAAAGCTGAAATAAAATAAGCTAATAAGATTTATCTAATTTAAATGAAAACTAAAAGGAAGCAAGTGCAAGAAAGGTAACCAGCTCAGATGGTTAGGGGTGTCGTTTGTGTCTGCGTGTGGTGCCAACAGGTCAGGTGTTCGAATCCCACAGAACCACTTTTTGCAAATTTATTATTTTTTTGTTTTTCTTTTTGCAGTTCTTCTTGATAACAAGCATAAACAGATTTAATTAATGGGTTATTTCAAAAGCAAATATTCTTAAAGTGGCTTGGGAAAGCTTGACAACTCAACAGTGGTGAGTTCAAAATGCAAACAAGTACATGAAAGAGCTTAAGTGAGCTTACGAAGCTACCACAATTTGCCACACAAGCCAATCCAACACAGTCAATTACAAACATAAACTTAAAACTCTAATCAGTGAGTAATCAACGAGCCTTAATTAAACGTAGTACAACAACAAACTAACTTAGGCTGCTGTTGCAAGGGCACAAGTAAACAACCAATACGTGGGGCAAACAAACTAATAAAAGCTAACTAGGGGAGAAATATACAAGGGTACCTAGGGGGAAACTTAAATAAGCGCTAAGGGAACATATATAAGTAGTGAACTTACAAGCAAAAGAATGGACAAAGTGACTAAAGGGCTGTAGAAAAAATGGGCTACTGGAGCGCTTTGGGGCTGCGAAAAAGCTGTTATAAAAAATCACAAAAATAAAACAAAAATATCATGAACTAGATAAACCACCACACAAGCTGCATATAAATTTTCAGGTAAAAGGTCCTATGACGAGGAAACGAAAAATCAAAAACTACCCAGCTGTTGGGCACTTTTTTGACAGCAAAACAGTGGCCAATATGGGTCAAAATGGGTGATTTTTGGTATTTTTGACTTATGAAAGTCCAAGACCAGGTTGCACAAAGTAACTTTACTCTATTTGGACTATAATGAACCAATAATAACAACAAAACAAGCTTTAATCCTAATCTATCCTAATGCAAATTTAAAACAGTTTTAATAAGAAAATATTTTAGAAATCAACTCAAATACTTAAATACTAATAGAAATTGTAAAATTTTGCTTGAATGCTACTAAAATTAACTAAATAAATCTGATGGAAGTAAAGAGGAAAGGTAAAAACAGTTTTAGGGGGTAAGAATGGCCTTGTGCCAAACACCCCCTAACAGGGATGTTACTTAATTGTTTACTTGCAAAACAGAATGGGCATCAGAATTTGAGCTACAACTAAGCTTGATAACACCAATAAGTACTTTGAATAAGCAAATTCTAAGAGTAAAGACTAATTACGACAGTAAGCTAGTGAAGCAATAAAACTTGAAATTTCATTAAACTTTAAGAAAGATGGTACATAATAAAACTCAGAGCCAAAAGAAAACTAAACTTAAAAATAAACCATACTTGACTGACTTTAAAAAAAACTAAAACATGACTCAGAAAACTAATACAAGACTGCCCTCAGGCTTACAAATTTCATTGTATTTATACTAAGTGTAGCTAGGGTTTCACTTTGCTCCTTCTTGTGACTTTTTGTGCTTCTTTGGAGTCCTCCACAGCCCTTGGATGAATCTTGGAATGATCTCAGCCTTCAGTCATGTTTTGGCGCCCATTTTATCATGTGGATGGGTGACTTGGCATGGGGTAGGTATGCAATTGTGAGTAGTGGAGGAAGGTAGTGGGATTGGGGGTTGTGTTTGAGGGTGATGGGGGAGATGGTGATGGGGGTGTTTGTATGTTAGCAGGTTCACGGGGTGAGGTTTTTGGGATGGAAGTGGCGTTATTTTTTTATTCAGACTCTTGACCAGGGAGGAAGAAGGTGATATGCGTTTTATAAAAACGCATTAGGGTTTAGCTTTGGGCCTTGGGTGGGTATTTGGATTGGGCCAAGGATTAGGAGTAATGGTGGTGGGCTAGTGTAGTAATAATAAGAGTTCGTTTGAATGTGTAACTATGAAACCATAAGGACCATTGTTGCAACTTTCTGAAATTCAGAGGATCACTTCTGCCAACTTCACCAACTTAATCCAAGGGTCGATCCTGTCAAGTTAGGTAAACCAAAGGACCAAAAATACAATTTTTCCACTTTTGAAACACCAGGGACCAAAATTGTCAATTCGCCAAAGTACAGGGACCAATTGTGTACTTTTCCAAAACTTTTTACCCAAAGATCATTTGTGATTCATTTTGACTTTTAAAGAGCAAGGGTTGACTTTTCTTTGAAAATGATTGACCAGGGACTAGTTTTGTAAAACTTTGAAAGTTGGGGGACTGAAACTACCATTTATGCAAATTTTGTTCGTTTTTCGTTTGTTTTTACTCGTTTTGCATTAGAAACATATAAAATATGATCTTTGGGATTTTCTTCGCATTTTGGTGCACTTTTGAGTGTTTTTGATCGTTTTGCAGCTCAGATTTGACTAAAAATGATGAGTATTTACACACTCATCAATCCCCCACACTAAACTATTGCTAGTCCCTAGCAATCTTTTGAGAAAAACTTAATGGATTTTAAACTCTTTACCAAAAGCCATTACTTCTGGAGTAGCTAAATGTATCAGTTCGAGTAAGAACCGTGGTCCACTTGATAACCATGTGATTTTGAGCAAACCACCAGCTGTCAACAGATTTGATTAGTCTTTACCAAAAGCCGTTTTCTTCTGGACTAGCCAACTCTTGATGGAATAGTCAACATCTTGGTGAGCTGATTACCAATTATGGATTTTCCACTGCCTTTACCACAAGCCATAATCTTGCGGGCTAGCCAACTCATTCGCTTTATGGGATATGGCGAGTTGATTTACCATACAATTTTGGGCAAATTGCAAGCCATCAACGGGTTTGAGATGTCTTTACCAAGAGCCGTTTGCTCCTGGACTAGCCAATCTCTTTTGTCGTTTAGACACGGCGGGCTGATAACCACAAAAATTTTGAAACTTAGTGAAAAAATTTTGAAAAAATTTGGTCAAAAACGGGGGTATTTAGATAGTAAAATATGATAAAATTCGCTAGAATAACGAAATACCCCCCCCCCCCCCCCCCACACTTAGAATTGAATATTGTCCTCAATATTCAAAGTCCATGCTATTATGCCGACTCTTTGAACGTAAAAGGGCAATATTACAAGCCAAATGTGGAAAACACCATTTTATTTATCACTTTTGTAATCATAGCATGGGGGACTCCCCCACACTTAGGGTGAAAACCCTATAAGCATGCTACTGTTTTTGTTTACCGAGTCGCTAGCTTGACTCGACCCCGAATTCATTTGTCCTTGGGGAAGCATGATGTGGAAGAAACAATCTCAATCGGACTTTCATTCAAGATGTTTGGACAAACATTTGAAGCACGTGAAAGTTCCACACCGATGAGATAAGTACCCGGCTCAAAATAGTATAAACTATAAGCGGTGATGCCGGGGTCAAAGATAATGTCTTCATTCCCGAAAGAATGAAGATCAGGAGAAGTCACCCGATAGGTGAAAAAGAGAAAGAAAGTCATGATAAACATCTTGACTAACTCATCATCATCAGGAGGAGGATTCATGGATTCATCATCATGAATCTCATCATTTAAGCTCATGTGATCAAGACATATCCCGGGTGTGTCTAGATCAAAGTAGAAGTGATCATACTCTGGTGGAGATATGATATGAGTGAGTTCACAAGAGAACTCATCAAAGGTGAATGAATCATATTCAAGATCGATGTGGGTGAGTTCACAGGAGAACTCATCGAAGGTAAATGATTCATAATCGGGGAGAGAATTATGAGAAGTGGTACTGCCACTAATCTTCTATCCCATAGGATCAAACGTAAAGGCTTTAAACTCCGGAATAGGATCATCGGAGAAAATGTCACTATCCTCAATGGGGATAGGAGATGAAATAGGTTTCTCTTTGAAAGCCTCAATTTTAGAGATGAGGTGATTGACATTTAATAATGTAGTACGAAGGGCTTTATTTTTTATTTCAATGTCAGTCTCATCATCATTCTCATCTTCTAAGCTGACTAGCTCGGAAGGTAATCCTTCCACATGACTGATGTTTCCAGAAGATAGAGAATTTTCATCAGTATGTGAAGTACTAAGCTCGATGTTGGGATTAGGATTTAAAAGGTTTTCAATTTCCCCCAGATCGGCTTCGAAATCAAACAGATCATCATCACTTCCCAAAGGAAGTGGATTGATGTGAGTAAGTTCGTCTGTGAACTCCTCAAGGAGAAGGTCAACATTAGAATGAGGCAGTGATGCCTCTATATACTCAACTTCTCCATAAGATGTACAATCATCATCAAAGTCAGAGAAAGTTTCAAAATGATCTTTTGGATTTTCAGGAGGGGAAGGTGAATCACACATATGATCAAAAGTCCCCTGTGACTCTCCTGGGATTGGGACAAGGTTCTCAACACTTGACTTTATGAATTCGTCCGATTCCGTTTCAGGAACAGTGCTAAGATGCTCATCCCCCATGTTCAGAGAGTGAGTGTGAACTTCGGGTGTGATATCAATAGACTGAGGGAGTTGAGAGGAGCTAGCATTCATGGATTGTACAAGTTCCATTTGATCTTCTGCTAGTAATGTCTCCGTCACATTATTTTCTCCCTGATTTTTCACGGAAGGAACCACAACTGATGAATCTGATGAGCCTTGACGAATATCAAGGGTATCTTCATCATCACTATTGTTGTTGTCATCGTCATCGTCATCGTAGATGATAGTTTTACGCATTCGAAGTCTTACTCTAGCTGCTTCTTCAGCTTCTTCAGCTAGTATTTCTTTGTAAGACTTCAGACGAGGTTCTTCCGGAGCAGGTTTGTTAACCAAATCCTTAAGATCATTTAAGACATTTTGCAAAAGTTCTTGAGGAAATGGTTGAGGTTATGTTTCAAAAGTTTGGTATTGTGGAGGTTGATCGTGATAATTGTTGTCACAAGGAAAAAGATTCGTAGTATGACAATCGGTTCTAAAATGTGGACCTCCACAATACTCACAACCGCATTGTTGTGAAGTTGGTGCATTTTGAAACGATTCGGCATTGAAATTTTGATAACACGGATTATGCTCATTGTGGCTCATCGCAAAAGCTCGGATTAGAATCGTAAGCGAATGAATTACTCGAACCACAAAACAAACAACTTCCGTTTTGAATATTATTACCACATCGTTCACACGTACACCAACGACATGGTAGACCGAAAAGTGGCTCACCACAACAAACGCAAGGAATAAACGATTGCCTTAGAGAAGGAATCGGGCCATTCAAAGAATCAACAAAATAATTCAAATGATTATCAAGTCTCGAAGAATATTTTGAAAAATCCGGAGATGGGACAAGTGGTATGCTCTGAGAGCTAGGAATTTCTACCACTTCCGTTATGGTCCCCGGTTTTTGTTCTTGATATACGTGATGATCAGGCAAGTCGTTTATTTTAGTTGTGGATCGACTCTTGACGGTTTGCCATTCATAGTTCGTATTTCGGGATGTGAGGGGAAGTCGGAAGAATTGTGAGAATCATTGAAAGCATTTGGATTTGCTTTGCACCATTTACAAAATCCGTGTCTAATATTACTTCCACACCGCTCACACCCACACTTGTAACAACGAAGATCCTCATCCACCGGACTTTTACAATGAAAGCAGTGATAGTCGAGTGATGACATAAGAATTAAACATTAATGAGGGAGGTATAAGGAGGTGAGAATCAAACGTATAGGAGACGAAGATTATTTTTGGGTTTTTTCGAAAAACACAACAATTAAAACAAGACCACTCATAAAGACAGGGGAACTTAAACTAATAATCACAAACGCAAGGTCGACTTCTAAAGAAAAACGCACAAAGGAGCGGGAGAGAAGAATAGATCTCTCACTGGGCGAAGTTCGTTGGATCGCCACATACCGTTTCGACTCCTCTTAAAGTGTGTTTCTCGTTTAAAAGTTTTCCAAAACGCAAGTGATACAAAGGCAAGTTTTGATCTTTGGTTTGAGAACTTATTATGGTCACACCCCCAGTTGGTAGGTGTTCTGCCTTGGTTTACGGTGGTAAGATTTTAATGTTGTAATTATTAAACAAGGAAACGGGAAAATCTTTTTATGTTTTTCTTAACTTTTATAGATATAATACATATACTAGAAACAAAAGAAAAATATTTTTGGTTTTTTATACGTTTTATAAAAGCGTAACTTCTTGCGAAGGATCTACAAGACTAATCGTCTAAACCTTATCGAGACTTTCGACACACAGCCTCCCCGGCAGCGGCGCCATTTGATTCGTTGTGTTTTGGTGTGTGCAAACAACAATTTTATCAAAATATCAACAATTTGTCGTGAGACAAATAATCGTGAAGTAATACGAGTAAACCGTTTAAGAAAACGATTACCCCGCAAAACTTGTGAAAGTGATATTCAAATTGTGAGACCGGGAAGTGATTTCCCGGGTCGTACCCCAACGAGGTGTGAATGGAAAGCTTCGAATGAGATTGAGATTAAAATCTTGTATGATTGGAAATGTTATTTGGTTTTATGGTACGTTAAATTAACGAATTAGAAAATTAACGAACGAAAGTAAACGTAAATTTACCTGAGGCAACTAACAATCTAAGAAATTTCTAAAACACTACGGGAAAACATAATTAGGTATCGGGAATCCTAAAACGTTAACTAGATTAAAAATGCGACGTTTATTTTAAAAAAATTACGCGAGTGCGCAAAATAAAACGCGAGTTTTAAGCTACAAAGGTCCTACGGGTTTACGAATAATTTTCTAACGCATTAAAAGACAAAAGAAATTTTTAGGAAAAAGAAAATTACTTTTTTTAACAAAAACTCTATTTATTTAGAATTAAAGACTAATTTACACTAATTAAATTCTAATAAATATTAAAACTTCTCTAAAAATTCTGAAAAATTTTTGGTAATTAAATCAACTTAAAAATAACCTAGGAAAAATAAAATTTTGAAATAAGCAGTGAGAAATTAGCAGCAATAAGCAATTCAAAAGCTGAAATAAAATAAGCTAATAAGATTTATCTAATTTAAATGAAAACTAAAAGGAAGCAAGTGCAAGAAAGGTAACCAGCTCAGATGGTTAGGGGTGTCGTTTGTGTCTGCGTGTGGTGCCAACAGGTCAGGTGTTCGAATCCCACAGAACCACTTTTTGCAAATTTATTATTTTTTTGTTTTTCTTTTTGCAGTTCTTCTTGATAACAAGCATAAACAGATTTAATTAATGGGTTATTTCAAAAGCAAATATTCTTAAAGTGGCTTGGGAAAGCTTGACAACTCAACAGTGGTGAGTTCAAAATGCAAACAAGTACATGAAAGAGCTTAAGTGAGCTTACGAAGCTACCACAATTTGCCACACAAGCCAATCCAACACAGTCAATTACAAACATAAACTTAAAACTCTAATCAGTGAGTAATCAACGAGCCTTAATTAAACGTAGTACAACAACAAACTAACTTAGGCTGCTGTTGCAAGGGCACAAGTAAACAACCAATACGTGGGGCAAACAAACTAATAAAAGCTAACTAGGGGAGAAATATACAAGGGTACCTAGGGGGAAACTTAAATAAGCGCTAAGGGAACATATATAAGTAGTGAACTTACAAGCAAAAGAATGGACAAAGTGACTAAAGGGCTGTAGAAAAAATGGGCTACTGGAGCGCTTTGGGGCTGCGAAAAAGCTGTTATAAAAAATCACAAAAATAAAACAAAAATATCATGAACTAGATAAACCACCACACAAGCTGCATATAAATTTTCAGGTAAAAGGTCCTATGACGAGGAAACGAAAAATCAAAAACTACCCAGCTGTTGGGCACTTTTTTGACAGCAAAACAGTGGCCAATATGGGTCAAAATGGGTGATTTTTGGTATTTTTGACTTATGAAAGTCCAAGACCAGGTTGCACAAAGTAACTTTACTCTATTTGGACTATAATGAACCAATAATAACAACAAAACAAGCTTTAATCCTAATCTATCCTAATGCAAATTTAAAACAGTTTTAATAAGAAAATATTTTAGAAATCAACTCAAATACTTAAATACTAATAGAAATTGTAAAATTTTGCTTGAATGCTACTAAAATTAACTAAATAAATCTGATGGAAGTAAAGAGGAAAGGTAAAAACAGTTTTAGGGGGTAAGAATGGCCTTGTGCCAAACACCCCCTAACAGGGATGTTACTTAATTGTTTACTTGCAAAACAGAATGGGCATCAGAATTTGAGCTACAACTAAGCTTGATAACATCAATAAGTACTTTGAATAAGCAAATTCTAAGAGTAAAGACTAATTACGACAGTAAGCTAGTGAAGCAATAAAACTTGAAATTTCATTAAACTTTAAGAAAGATGGTACATAATAAAACTCAGAGCCAAAAGAAAACTAAACTTAAAAATAAACCATACTTGACTGACTTTAAAAAAAACTAAAACATGACTCAGAAAACTAATACAAGACTGCCCTCAGGCTTACAAATTTCATTGTATTTATACTAAGTGTAGCTAGGGTTTCACTTTGTTCCTTCTTGTGACTTTTTGTGCTTCTTTGGAGTCCTCCACAGCCCTTGGATGAATCTTGGAATGATCTCAGCCTTCAGTCATGTTTTGGCGCCCATTTTATCATGTGGATGGGTGACTTGGCATGGGGTAGGTATGCAATTGTGAGTAGTGGAGGAAGGTAGTGGGATTGGGGGTTGTGTTTGAGGGTGATGGGGGAGATGGTGATGGGGGTGTTTGTATGTTAGCAGGTTTACGGGGTGAGGTTTTTGGGATGGAAGTGGCGTTATTTTTTTATTCAGACTCTTGACCAGGGAGGAAGAAGGTGATATGCGTTTTATAAAAACGCATTAGGGTTTAGCTTTGGGCCTTGGGTGGGTATTTGGATTGGGCCAAGGATTAGGAGTAATGGTGGTGGGCTAGTGTAGTAATAATAAGAGTTCGTTTGAATGTGTAACTATGAAACCATAAGGACCATTGTTGCAACTTTCTGAAATTCAGAGGATCACTTCTGCCAACTTCACCAACTTAATCCAAGGGTCGATCCTGTCAAGTTAGGTAAACCAAAGGACCAAAAATACAATTTTTCCACTTTTGAAACACCAGGGACCAAAATTGTCAATTCGCCAAAGTACAGGGACCAATTGTGTACTTTTCCAAAACTTTTTACCCAAAGATCATTTGTGATTCATTTTGACTTTTAAAGAGCAAGGGTTGACTTTTCTTTGAAAATGATTGACCAGGGACTAGTTTTGTAAAACTTTGAAAGTTGGGGGACTGAAACTACCATTTATGCAAATTTTGTTCGTTTTTCGTTTGTTTTTACTCGTTTTGCATTAGAAACATATAAAATATGATCTTTTGGATTTTCTTCGCATTTTGGTGCACTTTTGAGTGTTTTTGATCGTTTTGCAGCTCAGATTTGACTAAAAATGATGAGTATTTACACACTCATCAATCCCCCACACTAAACTATTGCTAGTCCCTAGCAATCTTTTGAGAAAAACTTAATGGATTTTAAACTCTTTACCAAAAGCCATTACTTCTGGAGTAGCTAAATGTATCAGTTCGAGTAAGAACCGTGGTCCACTTGATAACCATGTGATTTTGAGCAAACCACCAGCTGTCAACAGATTTGATTAGTCTTTATCAAAAGCCGTTTTCTTCTGGACTAGCCAACTCTTGATGGAATAGTCAACATCTTGGTGAGCTGATTACCAATTATGGATTTTCCACTGCCTTTACCACAAGCCATAATCTTGCGGGCTAGCCAACTCATTCGCTTTATGGGATATGGCGAGTTGATTTACCATACAATTTTGGGCAAATTGCAAGCCATCAACGGGTTTGAGATGTCTTTACCAAGAGCCGTTTGCTCCTGGACTAGCCAATCTCTTTTGTCGTTTAGACACGGCGGGCTGATAACCACAAAAATTTTGAAACTTAGTGAAAAATTTTTGAAAAAATTTGGTCAAAAACGGGGGTATTTAGATAGTAAAATGTGATAAAATTCGCAAGAATAACGAAATACCCCCCCCCCCCCCCACACTTAGAATTGAATATTGTCCTCAATATTCAAAGTCCCGGCTATTATGCCGACTCTTTGAACGTAAAAGGGCAATATTACAAGCCAAATGTGGAAAACACCATTTTGTTTTTCACTTTTGTAATCATAGCATGGGGGACTCCCCCACACTTAGGGTGAAAACCCTATAAGCATGCTACTGTTTTTGTTTACCGAGTCGCTAGCTTGACTCGACCCCGAATTCATTTGTCCTTGGGGAAGCATGATGTGGAAGAAACAATCTCAATCGGACTTTCACTCAAGATGTTTGGACAAACATTTGAAGCACGTGAAAGTTCCACACCGATGAGATAAGTACCCGGCTCAAAATAGTATAAACTATAAGCGGTGATGCCGGGGTCAAAGATAATGTCTTCATTCCCGAAAGAATGAAGATCAGGAGAAGTCACCCGATAGGTGAAAAAGAGAAAGAAAGTCATGATAAACATCTTGACTAACTCATCATCATCAGGAGGAGGATTCATGGATTCATCATCATGAATCTCATCATTTAAGCTCATGTGATCAAGACATATCCCGGGTGTATCTAGATCAAAGTAGAAGTGATCATACTCTGGTGGAGATATGATATGAGTGAGTTCACAAGAGAACTCATCAAAGGTGAATGAATCATATTCAAGATCGATGTGGGTGAGTTCACAGGAGAACTCATCGAAGGTAAATGATTCATAATCGGGGAGAGAATTATGAGAAGTGGTACTGCCACTAATCTTCTATCCCATAGGATCAAACGTAAAGGCTTTAAACTCCGGAATAGGATCATCGGAGAAAATGTCACTATCCTCAATGGGGATAGGAGATGAAATAGGTTTCTCTTTGAAAGCCTTAATTTTAGAGATGAGGTGACTGACATTTAATAATGTAGCACGAAGGGCTTTATTTTTTATTTCAATGTCAGTCTCATCATCATTCTCATCTTCTAAGCTGACTAGCTCAGAAGGTAATCCTTCCACATGACTGATGTTTCCAGAAGATAGAGAATTTTCATCAGTATGTGAAGTACTAAGCTCGATGTTGGGATTAGGATTTAAAAGGTTTTCAATTTCCCCCAGATCGGCTTCGAAATCAAACAGATCATCATCACTTCCCAATGGAAGTGGATTGATGTGAGTAAGTTCGTCTGTGAACTCCTCAAGGAAAAGGTCAACATTAGAATGAGGAAGTGATGCCTCTACATACTCAACTTCTCCATAAGATGAACAATCATCATCAAAGTCGGAGAAAGTTTCAAAATGATCTTTTGGATTTTCAGGAGGGGAAGGTGAATCACACATATGATCAAAAGTCCCCTGTGACTCTCCTGGGATTGGGACAAGGTTCTCAACACTAGACTTTATGAATTCGTCCGATTCCGTTTCAGGAACAGTGCTAAGATGCTCATCCCCCATGTTCAGAGAGTGAGTGTGAACTTCGGGTGTGATATCAATAGACTGAGGGAGTTTAGAGGAGCTAGCATTCATGGATTATACAAGTTCCATTTGATCTTCTGCTAGTAATGTCTCCGTCACATTATTTTCTCCCTGATTTTTCATGGAAGGAACCACAACTGATGAATCTGATGAGCCTTGACGAATATCAAGGGTATCTTCATCATCACTATTGTTGTTGTCATCGTCATCGTCATCGTAGATGATAGTTTTACGCATTCGAAGTCTTACTCTAGCTGCTTCTTCAGCTTCTTCGGCTAGTATTTCTTTGTAAGACTTCAGACGAGGTTCTTCCGGAGCAGGTTTGTTAACCAAATCCTTAAGATCATTTAAGACATTTTGCAAAAGTTCTTGAGGAAATGGTTGAGGTTATGTTTCAAAAGTTTGGTATTGTGGAGGTTGATCGTGATAATTGTTGTCACAAGGAAAAAGATTCGTAGTGTGACAATCGGTTCTAAAATGTGGACCTCCACAATACTCACAACCGCATTGTTGTGAAGTTGGTGCATTTTGAAACGATTCGGCATTGAAATTTTGATAACACGGATTATGCTCATTGTGGCTCATCGCAAAAGCTCGGATTAGAATCGTAAGCGAATGAATTACTCGAACCACAAAACAAACAACTTCCGTTTTGAATATCATTATCACATCGTTCACACGTACACCAACGACATGGTAGACCGAAAAGTGGCTCACCACAACCGACGCAAGGAATAAACGATTGCCTTAGAGAAGGAATCGGGCCATTCAAAGAATCAACAAAATAATTCAAATGATTATCAAGTCTCGAAGAATATTTTGAAAAATCCGGAGATGGGACAAGTGGTATGCTCTGAGAGCTAGGAATTTCTACCACTTCCGTTATGGTCCCCGGTTTTTTTTCTTGATAAACGTGATGATCAGGCAAGTCGTTTATTTTAGTCACCGTTTTAAGCTCAGTACGTTTACTTGATAAACTTCAAATCATAAATTGTGAGAGTTGTGGATCGACTCTCGACGGTTTGCCATTCATAGTTCGTATTTGGGGATGTGAGGGGAAGTCGGAAGAATTTTGAGAATCATTGAAAGCATTCGGATTTGCTTTGCACCATTTACAAAATCCGTGTCTAATATTACTTCCACACCGCTCACACCCACACTTGTAACAACGAAGATCGTCATCCACCGGACTTTTACAATGAAAGCAGTGATAGTCGAGTGATGACATAAGAATTAAACATTAATGAGGGAGGTATAAGGAGGTGAGAATCAAACGTATAGGAGACGAAGATTATTTTTGGGTTTTTTCGAAAAACACAACAATTAAAACAAGACCACTCATAAAGACAGGAGAACTTAAACTAATAATCACAAACGCAAGGTCGACTTCTAAAGAAAAACGCACAAAGGAGCGGGAGAGAAGAATAAATCTCTCACTAGGCAAAGTTCGTTGGATCGCCACATACCGTTTCGACTCCTCTTAAAGTGTGTTTCTCGTTTAAAAGTTTTCCAAAACGCAAGTGATACAAAGGCAAGTTTGATCTTTGGTTTGGGAACTTATTATGGTCACACCCCCAGTTGGTAGGTGTTCTGCCTTGGTTTGCGGTGGTAAGATTTTAATGTTGTAATTATTAAACAAGGAAACGGGAAAATCTTTTTGTGTTTTTCTTAACTTTTATAGATATAACACATATAGTAGAAACAAAAGAAAAATATTTTTGGTTTTTTATACGTCTTATAAAAGCGTAACTTCTTGCGAAGGTTCTACAAGACTAATCGTCTAAACTTTATCGAGACTTTCGACACACAGCCTCCCCGGCAGCGGCGCCATTTGATTCGTTGTGTTTTGGTGTGTGCAAACAACAATTTTATCAAAATATCAACAATTTGTCGTGAGACAAATAATCGTGAAGTAATACGAGTAAACCGTTTAAGAAAACGATTACCCCGCAAAACTTGTGAAAGTGATATTCAAATTGTGAGACCGGGAAATGATTTCCCGGGTCGTACCCCAACGAGGTGTGAATGGAAAGCTTCGAATGAGATTGGGATTAAAATCTTGTATGATTGGAAAGGTTATTTGGTTTTATGGTACGTTAAATTAACGAATTAGAAAATTAACGAACGAAAGTAAACGTAAATTAACCTGAGGCAACTAACAATCTAAGAAATTCCTAAAACACTACGGGAAAACATAATTAGGTATCGGGAATCCTAAAACGTTAACTAGATTAAAAATGCGACGTTTATTTTAAAAAAATTACGCGAGTGCGCAAAATAAAACGCGAGTTTTAAGCTACAAAGGTCCTACGGGTTTACTAATAATTTTCTAACGCATTAAAAGACAAAAGAAATTTTTAGGAAAAAGAAAATTACTTTTTTAACAAAAACTCTATTTATTTAGAATTAAAGACTAATTTACACTAATTAAATTCTAATAAATATTAAAACTTCTCTAAAAATTCTGAAAATTTTTTGGTAATTAAATCAACTTAAAAATAACCTAGGAAAAATAAAATTTCGAAATAAGCAGTGAGAAATTAGCAGCAATAAGCAATTCAAAAGCTGAAATAAAATAAGCTAATAAGATTTATCTAATTTAAATGAAAACTAAAAGGAAGCAAGTGCAAGAAAGGTAACCAGCTCAGATGGTTAGGGGTGTCGTTTGTGTCTGCGTGTGGTGCCAACAGGTCAGGTGTTCGAATCCCACAGAACCACTTTTTGCAAATTTATTATTTTTTTTGTTTTTCTTTTTGCAGTTCTTCTTGATAACAAGCATAAACAGATTTAATTAAGGGGTTATTTCAAAGGCAAATATTCTTAAAGTGGCTTGGGAAAGCTTGACAACTCAACAGTGGTGAGTTCAAAATGCAAACAAGTACATGAAAGAGCTTAAGTGAGCTTACGAAGCTACCACAATTTGCCACACAAGCCAATCCAACACAGTCAATTACAAACATAAACTTAAAACTCTAATCAGTGAGTAATCAACAAGCCTTGATTAAATGTAGTACAACAACAAACTAACTTAGGCTGCTGTTGCAAGGGCACAAGTAAACAACCAATACGTGGGGCAAACAAACTAATAAAAGCTAACTAGGGGAGAAATATACAAGGGTACCTAGGGGGAAACTTAAATAAGCGCTAAGGGAACATATATAAGTAGTGAACTTACAAGCAAAAGAATGGACAAAGTGACTAAAGGGCTGCAGAAAAAATGGGCTACTGGAGCGCTTTCGGGCTGCGAAAAAGCTATTATAAAAAAATCTCAAAAATAAAACAAAAATATCATGAACTAGATAAACCACCACACAAGCTGCATATAAATTTTCAGGTAAAAAGGTCTTATGACGAGGAAATGAAAAATCAAAAACTACCCAGCTGTTGGGCACTTTTTTGACAGCAAAACAGTGGCCAATATGGGTCAAAATGGGTGATTTTTGGTATTTTTGACTTATGAAAGTCCAAGACCAGGTTGCACAAAGTAACTTTACTCTATTTGAAAGTTGGGGGACTGAAACTGCCATTTATGTAAATTTTGTTCGTTTTTCGTTTGTTTTCACTCGTTTTGCATTAGAAACATATAAAATACGATCTTTGGGATTTTCTTCGCATTTTGGTGCACTTTTGAGTGTTTTTGATCGTTTTGCAGCTCAGATTTGACTAAAAATGATGAGTATTCACACACACACACACACACACACACACACACACACACACACACACACACACACACACACACACATATATATATATATATATATATATATATATATATATATATATATATATATATATATATATATATATATGGGGATATCTTGGCTACAATTATTGTAGCCAAGATGGCTACAATCCTCACTAAAATTACACAAAAAATAATTCAGGGACCCACCAGAAAATTTAGAGACCCCCAAATTATAACATGAAATTGAAGGGAATTTGCTACAAAAAAATGTAGCTAATATATTCTATATATATATATATATATATATATATATATATATATATATATATATATATATATATATATAACAAAAGAACATACAAATATAATGAGAGTCTCATTAAAATTTGATTTTCAATTAGCTAACAA
The DNA here is from genome assembly GCA_030686995.1 of Artemisia argyi. Classification (NCBI taxonomy): domain Eukaryota; kingdom Viridiplantae; phylum Streptophyta; class Magnoliopsida; order Asterales; family Asteraceae; genus Artemisia; species Artemisia argyi. Next base: position 154,706,649 of record CM060705.1, read on the forward strand.
GAATGTTCAATTTTGCCTACTTGTCAAAATTGAGCTCACCTATTGATGCAATTGAAAACTACTCAAAGAGCTCAATTTTGACAAGTAGGCGAATTTGAAAATTCTTGTTGTCTAAATGAAAATCAAATTTTAAAAAATTGGTCAAACTTTGATTTAGTCTAAAAGAGATTGATAAAACAATGTTTAGAAAATTTGTAAAATAATAGAAAAATGATTGTGAATCGCTTAAAAAATGTTCTATAATAAAATAATGCGTCAACCTTCGTGCGTTTTTAAAATGATGTAAAATCCTTTTTTCAATGATTATAGGCGACTCTCACGTAGTTCGTGAATATGTTTGCTAAAGATGATCTTCTAGCCATCCAATATCTATGTGAATCACCGGATTCCATATTTACAAAACTATTGTCAACTCTACAACTTCTGTAGCTAAAACTTAAGCTACATGTGTTGAGACATGTCGTCCCCTAGTCCTTAACTTGTACATACATACATACTTCGATTAACATGCTCTCAAATAGCAAAAAACAAACTCACCCACACTGCTTTCGCCTAGGATATAAGAAAAGGGCGAGACAATGCTTTCTAAGACACTATTTTGAGAATGCTCTCAATGGTACCGATGTAATGTAAAGATACTCTTCAAGTAAATGATTGTAAGTTCAAATCATGTATAACATGTAAAATATATACTATAAGTCCTTCCTTGGTTTTCTTTGAGTGACTTCCTTAAAAAAAATAAAAAATAAAAAATAAAAAAAAACCTTTAATTTCACCAATGGTAGGTGGACAATTACACTTTTTCATGTTGTTTGCTTGTTCCTTATTTGGTATGCGTGAAAATGAAGGTTATGCATGCTCCTTCAAATGAATAAGTTTATTCGGCTCAACATGAGGACATATTCTCGCCGATCCAAAGATTATCTATGCCATGGACTTCAAACCGTGCTTCTAAATGTTGTTAAGTGACTAATTTATAGTTTATATTTTCGTCTTAGCTTGGTGTTGGTGTTTGGTTATTTATCTTAGGTGCTGTTTGTTATAGGGGTATTGAATGATATGCGTGGGTTCCATAATTAAATCAGCCGTTTGGTAGGAAAAGATTGGGCCCATGGAACGGGTTGAATTCCAAATATATAGCATGCATGAATCTTGAGGGGTAAGCTGGGATTCTGTCAACTCTATGAATTATGTGGGTTCATGTTTCACTACAACCATATATATTCTCTTTTATGATTTTTTAATAATAAAATTTAATTTTATATAATTTATTAAATTATAAATAATTATTTATATATTTTATAATATATTTTCTCTTTTCTACATTAAATCCAAATTCAAATCCTAACCCAAATTTAAATCCAAATCCTAAACCCATTTACAAACCAAACGGGCCCTTAGTGTTTGTGTTTGGTTGCATCCTTTAATTCTTTTTGGGTAAAAGGGTTAAAACACCCTGGCAAAATTCATTACTCCAAAAAACGTTGAGGTACATAGGGTGAGGGTGATGTCCCTCACCTCAGTCCCTTAGGACACTTACAGACTCGAATATAAGAATGACACACCATTCTTATAATTAACAATAAAATGAACCTACCCATAATGACAAAAGTAAATAAAACTATACAAAACTACTCAAGAAAAACACTTGAGCCTTCTATATCACTATGGCAGTCCATCTTAACTTCCATGAAGAATCTACGTAGAAAAACCCAAGCGATCTTCAACATATAATCTGTTTGAAGTAGCAAAGAACACCACCACAAACAAAACCTTCAACGAGCATGGAATCATCAAATGCAGAAAGATAAAGTCCCTCCAAACATAAGCATCGAAAAGACCAATATGCTCTCAAAAAAATGATAACATGATCAACCTGCCCAAAAATTAGCATCAAAGAACCCATTCAAGCAGCACACGATTCATGTCACCAACAAACAAACGCCACTAGGGTTTATAACACACCCTAACCTCCAATAAATCATATTACGTACCACAAAGTAAATAAACCCATTAACTGCTGGTAAAATATGATAATATATACGATCACCAGGCCATCGATTAGAAAGAATGCAAATCAGCTTGTGAAAGTATGAACGAAAGGTTTTTGAACAAGAGTACCTTCAAACTTAACTTCCATAATCCCAATCCATCCACATTCAATACCAATACCGTTCACAAACATTGTATTGAGAACGAACTAGGGTTTTGGAACAAGGATCCCTAACTTGACTTCCCGCCATATAGAACAAGACCAAAAATTGTAATATAGAGAACACCATTAGCAGCAGGTCTTGGACACGGCATCACAACTAGACTTTCATCTAGACATACATCTCTCTGATAACCCACAAACATTATAACTAACATCATCATAGAACTTGCAAAGAATCAACTTCCATAAAGATAACCCACGATCAATAGATCGACTTACATGAATAAATGGATTGGTGATCCAACTTGCATAACACAAAAAATATTCATGAACGAACATCAAACCAATCAGCATAAGGATAATCAAAACCGATTTATATAAAACCCTAATAAAAGGGATTCGTTCAAGATGAGGAATACGATTTGATTAATAAGATCGACCCTATGTAAATGATAAAACCGACATAAGACACATAGGTACGATCCACACAAGAATATCCACAACAGAATCTATCATTGTCGCTTAGGGATATACAACACCAAACGTAACCAAACAGCAAAAACAATTGTTACACCGACCCACTATGAATAAACAAATAGAATTTAGGTCGGTTCACATGCAAGATTAATAGATTTCTTCTACAACCGACCCACGATGGAAGCAATTGTAATGATAATTAAATAATCAAGATCATGCACGTAAGTAACAATAACAATCCAAGAACGGGACAACAAAGTGAATATAGCAAAATTACCACCGACCCACGATATTGTTGACCAATATGAAGATCAATAAATAGTTGTCGCCGTTTTCGATCCTTAAATATGTAAAGTCAATAACCGACTTTAGGAATCAAAAAACAAAGGAACGATAAAGATAATAGGTGGCGATTTCAAACCCTAAGGAAACAATTCAACAAATCAGTTGTTATCCGAATGAAACAATCAAAAGAATAAAGAACGAATTTGATGAATAATCGATTAAGAAAAGTTAGGTTTTGAAATCGCCACCTAGAGTGAGATTTTTAGTCGCTAGGGTTCCTTTAATTCTTTTTTGCTCTTGCTTAGTTTTGTAGTATGTTGTTTTTGCCATTTGATTTTTAATAATATCCTTGATTTGAAAAGAAAATGAAAAAAAAAAATGATAGTTTCTTTCAAAAAGAAATACAATATGAAACTTTGACAAATATTGTTCATAGTACAACAAATAAGGCCATCCCGAGTGACCCATGCTCCGCGACTACCATTTCACGGGTGACCAACCAAAACAGCAAACCATGCTGGTCACGAGTGGGTGTGTGCAAAAAATGTTGTCAAAGGTGACTCAGTCACCGCTTGATAACCGTTCAACTTTTATGTTCAAATATTTTTTATTTGCTTTGTGAGTGTGTAAGATATTTACAAAGATATATTTTTATAAAATATGTATTTTAATGAAAGTGATGGAAAGTAACAAAAACGAGTGAAAGATAAAAGAAAATGAAAAGATATGAGATGAGATAGAAAACTAATGTGGTGTTGAGTGGCACACCCCCTTTAGCCTAACCACAATCAGAGTAGTCTTTGGCGCATTATTACACAACAAATAAAAATGCAACAAATGTCGGTCCATGATTGGATAACAAGAACCACAAAAGACAGAACGTGCTACATAATAGTATACGAATTAAGATCATTTGAGGACCAAACTTTATTTAGATATCAAGGGACTAATCTCCACCCTTCATCTTCCCTCCATTTTTATTTGATCTAATGGATAAGATTAATCCCAACAATTTTAAAAACTCAATTTCATCATTTTTTTTTTCCAAATATTAATATCTTTTAAACCGTTAATCGTTAAGCGAAAAAAAAAATATATATATATACCATTATGACGAGCATTTAATTATCTTTCTATAGATAGGCACTTTGATATATTTTCGATAATTTTTTTTTCGCGGCCAAAAAAAATCACATGTGATATTACATATCACATATTCACATGTGATATATCACATGTGATTTTTTCGGTCACGAAAAAAAATGTGAAAAAAAGGATTTTTTTTGTCGAAAGTGTATCAAAGTGCCCGTTTATAAGAAGATAATTAAATGATCGTCGCGATGATGTAATTATTTTCGTTTAACGATTAACGGTTTAAGAGATAGTTAAATTATAAAAAATGTGTGAAATATTAAAATGTTTTAATCTCAAATATTGATTTCTTTTTAAATGAATGGTAGGGATGAGTACATGTAAGAAAACTTTGGTATTTAATATAGGTTTTGTTAATGACAGCACTAACACTCTGTTCCCAAGTTTTTACATTGAAAGAAAAGAAGAGAAGAGTTAAAAATGGGCAGAAAAGAAGAGAAAATGAATGCAATTTTATTTTTAATAACATGTTCCCAAGTTCGGAGAGAAAAGAAGTGATAACTGATAATTTTACAATTATACCCTTTATTATATATAAAAATTATGTTTTATATTAGGTCATTTAAGTAATTACATTTATTAAAAGCTTCTTAAAATAACTTCTCTCCAAATCATCCCACTTTTGGGAAGAAAGTTTTGGAGAGAAGTTTTGCCAAATTTCCTCTCCTCTTCTCTTCTCTTCTCTCTTGAAAAAAAATTCTGAAACATGAATTCATTTTGTTTTCTTCCCACTTCTTTTCTCTTCTTTCAAAAATAAAACTCGGGAACGCAGTAAGGCCTGTAGTTAAGAAGCGAATTTTTATTACAATTGGTTGTGAAAAACTAAATCATCCAATCAAAATCAAGAGTTTGTTGTAAATCTGTATATTTAAGGATTGTCTCCGCTTTTTCCGGAAGTTTCATCCAATCATAATCATTCATTTTAATCATGTAATAAAAATTCACTTCTTAACCACAACCGGCTAACATTAGCAAAACCCGAGTAAATTGCATAAATCATCCCTGAACTTTGGTCAGATTGCATGTTTCGTCCCAACCATTACGAAAGTGCAGAAATCGTCCCTGTGGGAAACCTTTGAGCAAATTTTCGTCCCTGGTTGGGACCAAAATTGCATAATTTGAAAGTGCCAAATTGCATGTTTCGTCCCAATCAGGGACGAAAATTTACTCAAAGGTTTCCCACAGGGACGATTTATGCATTTTCGAAATGGTTGGGACGAAATATGCAATCTGGCCAAAGTTTAGGGACGATTTATGCAATTAACTCGCAAAACCCATTTAATATAACTGCCTCATATTATACACTATGCAATAAAGCTTGTACATAGTGATCCATTTAATTTATTTTCCATATTCATACCACCTCTGTTTCATTTCAAAACCCTCGTCGCAATTTTTACTAGTTTTAGTAAACCTTAACCTCATATGAAAAAAGGAGGTTTGGTTATTGCTAATGTATTATCATCATCCATCATTTTCATCTCACTGTAAGAAAACCTCTCCCCCCTTGTCATTTATTTTTTAAAAAAAATAACAACATATTTTTCACTGCATTAAACTTTGTTTTGTGTGTTGCATTGTTAGGTAGGTAAAGATGGAAGGAGGGTGTTTGGGGGATGTTGCTGAGGAACAAAATAATGAGTTTATAAACATGATTTTTTCTTGGTCTCTTGATGACATCTTTAATCAAGGATCTCTATAAGTACAAGGTGGTTGTTTTTTCATTCTTCTAACTTCTTGTTTTCTTGAATTATAATATTGTTTTTAGTAGATTCTTATTTTTTTTGTATGTTAACCATAATTCTTGATGTGAAGCTTTTATATATATAGGGGGTGTTTGTTTTTGCTTATTTACTGCCTTATGTGCTTATTTTTCATAAGACAATATTTTCCTGCTTATATTCTTGTTAAGGGGTGTTTGTTTTAAGCTTATTTTTAGGCTTATGTTTCATAAGCTCATTTTTTTCCGGCTTATCTATTAGGTAATGGGCTTATCTACCATAGTAATGTCATAATAAGCTCTCTCAAGTCAAAAAAGTAAGCCGGGAAAAAAAATGAGCTTATGAGATATAAGCCGAGTCAAATAAACTAATATGTCACACTAACGGGCTCGGGTATTGTTGTTATTTTTCAGTTTTAGGTCATAATAAGCTTTTATGTCAGAAAACCACCCAAAAATGAGCTTATGAACCTAAACAAAATAAGATCGTAAGCTTAAAAGAAAATTTTAAACAAACACCCCCCATTTTTAGTTGTTCTGTAAAAAAGTGCTGTATATGTAAAACTTTTCACTGATGTAAACTATATAGACCACTAAAGCTACTATTTTCAATTTTTATTGTATGTACATAGTATTTCTCTAAAGTACTTAAAAATGCATCAAACTTGACACTTTTTACTATTGTATGTAGTCATTTTTTTTCCTAATTTGTGACTAAACTTTCGAATTTGGTACATTGTGTGTATTTTGTGACTATTTAGCCTTGTAAAATGAGCATTTTACCCTTCGAAATTTTGAAAATGTAAGGGTAAAATGGTCACAAGATACACACAATGTACCAAATTTGAAAGTTTAGTCACACATTATGGAAAAAAAAAAAAATAGCTACATACAATGGTAAAAAGTGTCAAGTTTGATGCATTTTTAAGTAATTAGCCCTTCTCTAAAAGTTGTTTCAAACTTCTATAAAAGTGATTATCTGCTTATTTTGAAGTTAGATAAGCATTTCTCAATGTTTGGACGAAACATTTGTATGATTAATTAGGGAAGTACTATAAATTAAGAAAGCTAGAAGAGTAACATGTGCTCATTCTTAAACCAGTTTAAAATAAGAAAAATCCCAAACACCCCTAACAAAATATAGATCACTAAAGTTGCTTTTTTCACCCCTCCCAATAAATGACATGCAGATTGTTTGCTATATATGTTTCCATGAACAGAAACATAGACCTGGCTGTTTCATAATTTATAGAATTTTATCTCATTACTTGGTTCAATTATTGTTGTTTTTGGTTTAGAAAATATATATACTACATGAATATATGTGATGACACTGATGCATCATTTTGTAGGTGGAGAACATACCACTTACTTTTAAGTCGGAAGAACACTATTTCGACTCTTCTATTTGTCCATTGCTGGAAGAAACATGCGCTGAGCTTGCTTCCTCCATGGAGATCATGTACAGAGCCCCATTTGCTGAAATTTTATCGTTTAACGAGTCCAAATGTGGTGAAAACATGGTTAATGATGTTAGTGTTGGTCCTTGGAAGAATCTGTTTAGTGAACGTGGCAAAGATGCTTACCAAACATTACCTGGTGATCTGCTTGTTTTAGTAGATGGGAAACCTGAATGGCTGAATCCATTTCTGACTTGCGGCGTGTGGGAAGAACATGGGCTCTTTCGTCGGTTAAAAGTAATGAAGATGATAGTACATCTTTAACAATTAAAGTTAAGGCATCAAAACCAATTGAATTTCAAGACGGGATGTTTGTTGTTTTTGTGATGAATATCACAACTCAGAAAAGAATATGGAACTTGTTGCACATACATAGAAATCTGGATATCATCAAAGAGGTTCTTTACTCTCATTCTGCGGTAAGAAGTTTGTTGAATAAAATTTAATAAATTTCCCTTTTGTCCCGTGATGATCTCGTTACTAATTATGGATATGCTGTTTACACAGGTTAAGGAGAGCTGCGATATATGTTCTACTTGTTATGATAGTACTTTATTTCAAAAATATGATTCACATCTTTTGATTAATCTGAATCAATGAAAACCAAAGGGCGACAATCATGGCGGCACTTAGTAGAGCGCAATGTTGCCATTTCTCGTCTGTGGAACAAATACGGGGACCACTCGGAACAGGGAAAACCATGACAGACAGTGTTTTGCTTTTTATCCTTTCGCAAGTGAACCACAGGACTCTTGTATGTGCTCCAACGAATGAGGCTATAATACAGTTAGCCTCACGTGTGCTAAGCTTGGTAAGAGAATCATTTAAAATCACAACTGCAAGTGGTGATTATTTCTGTCCCGTTGGAGATGTGGTCTTCTTTGGCATCAAGGAGAGGTTGAATGTTAGTACTGACATTGAAGAAATATTTCTAGAGTATCGGGTTAAGAGGCTTGTAGAGTGTCTAGGGCCAGTGACCGGCTGGAAGCATTGCATAAGATCTATAATCGATGTTGGAAAATTGTGTTTCTGAATATCACGTTTTGCTCAAAAAGAAAAAACAAGAGGTTAAATCATTCAAAAAATTTGTGCGAGGTCGATTCAGTTCTTGTGCGACACTACTTAGAAGGTGCATTGTTACATTTTGTACTCATATCCCGAGAAGTTTCATTTGGGAATATAATTTCAAGAATATGATCTCCCTTTTGGATAACATAAGTTCTTTGGAGTCATTGTTGTTTCACGAGAATCTGGTTTCAGAAGAAATTAGATTTCATTTCACTTCTAAACCATTGCAAGAAGCCAAGAAGATACATTCTCTATCAGTTTCTTTAGAGCCATGTCTCTATCTGTTCTAAAAACTCTGCAGCAATCTCTCGATGAGCTCACTCTCCTGTCTTTTTTAAACAAATATGCAATTACACAGTTTTGTTTTGAAAGAGCTTCTGTTATATTATGCACAACTTCAAGTTCCTACAAGTTGCATGGTGTCAATATGGAGCCTTTGGATATATTGGTCATAGACGAAGCTGCTCAACTGAAAGAGGCAGAGTCTATCATTCCCCTTCAACTTCCGGGATTGAAGCATGTTATTCTTATTGGAGAGGAACATCAATTACCTGCAGTGGTTAATAGCAACGTAAGTCTTTGCTTGTCTATATATGGTTTACATTTTTAGTTTCAAGCTTTATTATGATCGACAACATGTTTGTGAACAGGTTTGTATTGAAACTGGTTTAGGAAGAAGCTTATTAGACCGATTAAGTTCTTTGGGTCATTCGAAGCATCCTCTCAACGTTCAGTACAGAATGCATCCTTCTCTTAGTATTTTCCTAAATCGGATGTTTTATCAGAATCAAATCCAAGATGCTGCTGAGCTGGCTAGGTCATTAGATTATGTTATAAAAGAAGCTGATTATTTGGAGAAGGCTGAACAATTTAAGGAGGCAACGGTTCTAGTAATTTGGTATGTACTTCTTAGCTCACTATGGGGAAATGGAAACGAAGGTTGGCCACTTAAGCAGTTTCCTGAGAAGGAAGAGCTTTGTAATAAAGTAAAGTCGCTTGCAAAACAGGATTCATACGAGTTCTGTGATTTTGTTTGTAATGAGCTTAATGTACTCTCTGATCAGTATAGTAGCTTGACTGAACTGAAAAAAGATTTTGGGTGTGTTTCTTTCATTTAGATGTTTTAGGTCTGAATCTGATTACCACATCTCACTAGTAAGAGGTGGCTAGAACGTCTAAATCTAAACGAAATAATGTTGTTTGTTTTTGTATAATTGTCCGAATGATTTTAATTGCTCGTTTCTGCAATTTGTTTAAGTAACTTGTGTAAATATGAAACAAAATTTTTTATCATAAATATAACATAGTTAATAAACCATCAAATATATTATATTAACACGAGTCTTCAATCTCTCTTATCGAGTAAGAGGCAGTAAGACAAGTCCCCCACCTCTTACTGAGTAAGATGTTATATGTCTAACTGGTCTGACTCAAAAGAAAAAAACAAACAAGCAAAACGTCTGCCCACCTCTTACTGGTAAGAGTAAGAGGGAGTAAGATTGCTAGTAAGATTTTTTTTTTTTTTTTTTTTTTTTTTTTTTTTTTTTAAAAAAAAAAAAAAAAAAAAAAAAAAAAAAAAAAAAAAAAAAAAAAAAACCCTTAGACGCTTCCTGGAAACACAAGAGCCTAAGGGGATATATTTTTTCGATTAGGAAAATTTTAGATGCTTATTTTTGTCTAAATTCCTCCGAGTACGAGTGGGAGGACGAGTTACCTGTTGATTTAAGTAAGCACTGTGAAGACCAGATGTTTCATAACCGGGTTTCTGTTAGAACCTTGGTTTATTACTGGAATTTGTGGAAGGAGAATGTTTGTAACATATTCCACAACGAAGAACCAAATAAACAAGATCGTTATTTTGAATTATGCTTATTCTATTTTGGGGTGAGGAGACATCATGTATGGTAACACAGTTTACCAGTTAGTAAACAAGGATGCTCATTGGATACAAAACACTATGCACAAGGGTCTTCGTAGGTACAGGGAGTGTCTAACTATGGATATCAAGGATTTGGTGCTTGCTTTTCGCTCTTATTGGCAGTCCGGATTACGCTCTGTGGGTGTTAAGGTACTTGAAACTCTTGAAGGTCTCCACCAGCTGAATGCAAACGGTTCGGCTTTTCACCAAGGCATATCTCTTCTTCACATTTATGACGTTTCCAACTTTTTGTTCTGCTGCAAGTATCTTGAACTCACTCCCCCTTTCCATGAGATGGTGGCAAGCTCTTTGAAAAAAAAATAGTAAAGATTATTTTGATCTTGTGTTTCCATTAGACTGGCGACAATCAATATCTGAGAACTTGATTGCTTTAAGAACGACTGATCTTTCTGTCAGCATGCTTCATGAGATTATTTTTCGAAATGTTGACATCAAGGGTGACCTCGACGATTGGACAGTCGGGAGGGTGATGATGGCATGTCTTGGTTCAAAAACATCGGTAGAACTTTATGAGTGTATCATTAATAAGCTTGAATTGAAACCTGTGTGGAAGTTATTTGTTGGAAAACTTAGGGATGTTGGTTATAAAGAGCATCTTGTTCTTCCAGAATTCATGCTTGCTCTGAATGATGCTTTTAGAGCCAACCGGTTGGTTTTGGGCTACATTTCACCGCACAGTTTCGTGCGTCTTTTAGATCGTCTTCTTTTTGTGGCAACTTGGTTATTTCAAACGTTTTACACTGCTAAGTCTTCTTTTTCTGGATGGTTTTCACATCTTCACTCTACTGCTACCCCAACTATATTGAGTCCAAAACCAAAATATTTAAAGCGTCTCGTAAGCTTTTATGTTGAAATAGTCCAAAAAATCCTCTACGATAGAAAAAATACTTTACTTTGTTGCAGATTATCAACTGATGATTGGTCATTTTATCATCCAATTTTTAGCCTTGAAGCTAGTTATGATATTGGCTTTAATTCTTCTGGAAGACTCGGATTACTCACAAGTACTACTTGATTTGATAACGGGTAGCAGCAATATTGCGGATTTGCTTCCAGAGGAGTTTGTTTCTAGTC